>JAEAOA010000532.1:614996-996627 GCA_016746295.1 Potamilus streckersoni
AGTACAGGGTACATTAGTCAGTACTTACTACATTGTACAGTAGTCAATACCTAGTACAGTGGACATTAGTCTATACCTAGTATAGCATACAGTAGTTAGTGCTTTGTACAGCATATAGTAATCATTACCTAGTACAGCATACAGTAGTCATTAAATAGTGTGACATATAGTAGTTATTACACACAATTCATTTTTGGCTTGTCCATTTATTACACAATTCATTCTTAGTTTATTCATTTATTACACACCATTCTTAATTTATTACACACCATTCTTTGTTTATTACACCCTTAACTCTTAGTTTATTCATTTAGTATGCACAATTCACTCTTAGTTTATGTTAATTTATTACACACAATTAATTCTTGGCTTGTTCATTTATTACATACAAAAAGTTCTTGGCTTGTTCATTTATTACACACAATTCATTCTTAACTTGCTCCTTCATTACAAACAATTCATTCTTGGTTTATTCATTTATTATGCACAGTTCATACTTAGTATGTTCATTTAGTACACTCTTCATTCTTGGTTTATTCATTTATTACACACAAATCATTTTTAGCTTGTTTTTTTATTACACACAATTCGTTCTTAGTTTATTCATTTAGTACACACAATAAATTCTTATCTTGTTCCTTTATTTAACATCTCCGAAACACCCCCATGGCTACTTCAGCAACCAAGGGTAATTTTTACGTTACATAATGGAAAAAAATCGGAGACAAACCCTTCCATTTTCCACAACTCTTACCATGAACTCCTCTCACAATTTGAAAAGTATACAAAAATATATACTGATGGATCAAAAGATGAACAAAAGACTGCTGCAGCCTTCGTAAGTGGAAACCACACAACCAAAATTTGCTTGCCAAATGGTACGTCAATTTTTTCAGCCGAAATTAGAGCAATAGACCTTGCTTTGCAATACATTGCAAGCAAGCGTATTTCAAATAGCATAATATTCTCCAACTCACTATCAGTACTTCAGTCACTACATAACAGAAAACTAGAGAATCCATTATTAGCAAACATTCTCCTTAAGCATACTGAGCTGAGTACCTCCCACAATATAGTATACTGTTGGTTACCCAGCCATGTAGGAATTAAAGGTAATGAAAAAGCAGACCATGCTGCTAAAATGGCCCTATTACTAGAACCAACTAATTTTAAAGCACCATATACTGATTTTAAACGTTGTATCAAAAACTGTTTACATCAGAAATGGCAGGCATCATGGAATGATGCCGTGAACAACAAACTTCATGCCATCAAGCCAACCTTAGGAGAATGGACCCCTTCCTACAGATCCGTCCATAGAGAGGAGGTAGTCATTGCAAGAATTCGACTCGTTCATACTTGTTTAACACACTCCTACATATTAAAAGAAGACCCACCAGAGTGCATAGCTTGTAATGAACTACCATGTGAAAAGAAAATGTGAAAAATTGTATGATTTATTTTTAAAATTGATATTTCATAATGTTGATTAAAATTTCAAGTCCTATCTACCATTTTCAATGATAAAATTAGTGATATATAAAAGTTTCTGTTACTAATTTTGATCATGATTTTCTTCAAGTTCAATATATAGGGATTCATTATTTGAGTATTTTCTGGTTTTAAAAAATGAGATCCATACCTGGTCCCACGTTATTAGCATGTTCACAAGTTATCAGGGCATGAGTTATCGAGTAAGCGGTGTATCATCAATATCTTGGACCTTATTTCTCCTGCTCAAGAAAATTTATCTCTCTATGTCTCTTATTATGCATTATATCCTCTTGTCTATTATTATACTTTGTGTTCTATTGTCTTATTATTCTCACACTTTATTGTCTCTTATTATACTTAATACTCTATTACCTATTGCTACACTTCATACTCTATTGCCTCTTAATATTCTTCATACTCTATTATCTATTGTTATATTTCATATTATATTATCTCTTATTATATTTCATATTCTGTTACCTCATGATATATTTCATACCTTATTATGGTTCATACTTTATTACCTCTTTTTATACTTCATACTCTATTGTCTCTTTTTATACTTCATATTTTATTACCTTTTGTTATACTTCAACCCCTCCTGGTCCAGGGTTGCAAAATTGGCTTAATGTGTCCTCACTATGTGTTGTAAGAGGCAACTAAGTAGAGGAAACCTGTTTGCCATGGTTGCAGCTTGTGTCAGGGAAGGAAAGGATCCTGGTAGTTGAACAGAGGCTTTTCAGTGCAATACACTGCTTTGGCCTCTACTTCAAGATGGATGGTCCGAATATGCCCAGTCTTGACAAGTTTCAGCTATCCCTTGGAGGTCTTAATTTACTCTCTCACTTTATTCTTTCTTCTTGTATCTCTCTTGATACCACCTTTTCCCCTTCAGTCTGTCCCTTTAGCTTTCCTTTCCCCAAGTCTCAGAAGACTTCCTAAAAGGAAGTGGCTTAACAGGTCCATTGGGAGGTAGTATTTCCAATTGTGTGTATCTTACAGAATGAATTGGGAGGTGATTTTTGTCTACCAAGTATAGCATCTGTGTATCCCTGGCACTTGAAAAGTGTTCCCTTGATGGTGGGCATGGAAGCACGATTGCTGAACTTTAACCAAACCAACATGGAGAATAAAAAAACAACTCAGTACCGAAGAATGAATCCTATATCAGATTCAGACATTGAACCATGTGGTATAAAGCCATTCCCACACTTTATGGTATCAAATCTGGAGTTGAACACAAACCACTTGCTGCACTATGACCATTTGTTATCAAAAAGACTATACTTGAATATTCGGCAAACCCAAAAGTGTAAAAGAACTAAAATCAGGTGGTTTGCTTGTGGAGTGTGATCATAAATTGCATAATGAGAATATAAAAAAAAATTAGAAATTTCATGAAATTCCAGTAACTTGATTCACACATAAATCACATCCAAAGGGGCATCATTCATTGTCATGACTTGGCTGGAGTCAGTGACTCAGAGTGAAGTTGTCACTGCAGTCTGTAGAATATGTATTAAACATAATAACACTTTGCAGGACACCAACACCATTATACTCACCTTCAACAAACCAACAGTACCTAAAGTGGTCAGAGTTGGATTTTTGCAAGCCACTTCTAAGCTGTAAGTGTCAGCCCTCATAAAGATAGATGCTCAAAAAGACCATTCTCATGGGAATCCAAGTATAGCTACTCTACATTGCATCAGTTGTGGACAGGAACACCATGCCAATTCCAACGATTGTGAAACCTGGAAACAAGAGAAGGAAATACAAATGGTAAAGTACAGTTCTAACATTCTCAACACAGAAGCCAGAAAGCTTGTACAGGCTAAAATGTCACTTCCTGGCCCAACCTTCTCTATTATAGTGAAGAACAATCCCAAAACAATGAAGGATGGTCAAACTTAGACAAACCCATCTGATCCACCATCAAGCTCCTAACACACCACATTACAAAGCATAGAAAAACATAGTATCTGCTAAAACAACATTCAGCAATGTCCCACCACTGAAATCACCAAAGTTTTTAAAAAAAGGATCTGAATGAAGCAGGCAGCAAAATAGGTCTGATGACCCCATAAAACTGTATAATAGGTTTTAAGACATTGAGGACATGGATGCAGAAGAGACTGTTCCATGTGCTCAAGGTTTTTCCAGACATTCAACCCTGTAGCTTCTTGCAAACAAATACCACATAGATTACCCTCTATAATCTCAACTTTAAACTTATAATGAAGAGCACATAATGGTACTGTCAAGGACTTAAAGCCAACTACAGTGATATTCTTCTGCTTTTAAATGATCATGATCCAGTAGTACTATGCCTTCAGAAAACATTCTTAGAAGACACAGACAACATCCCACTACAAACTACTATCTTTTCAACACTTTAAAGATGGTGACAGAGCCTTGGGATGAGATTCACTTGCTGTGAACAATATGGGCCCTCATAGCATTATTCCTTTAAACACAAATTTGCAAGCCATTGCTGTAAGCGTAACTCTACATTAAGTGATTACCTTTTGTTCTATTTATATATCACCAAACACCAACCTACTTCCAAATGAATTAGACAGTCTTGTTCAACAACTGACTACCCCATTTGTTTTAATTGGAGATTTTAATTCCAAATAACATTTTATGGGAATCAAATCACATAAGTGACAGAGGCCAAAAAGTTGAAGAATTCATTTCTAGACACAATTTGTGTCTATATAACACCAAATCTCTGATGTATGTACACCCAGGAATGGGTACATACATGTGGATCTACTTGACAATTTATTCTCCTTCACTGCTTTTGGATCATGATTGGAAGGTTGCTGATGACCTTCATGGCAGTGAACACTTTCCAATCTCCCTTGAAAATATTAACTCAATAACTGATGATGCAGTTCCACAATGGAATTTAAAGAAGGCCAACTGGGCCAATTTTGAAACACTCTGTAAAACTAGGCTCAAAAGGGATACCCTTTTCAATGTTAATGACTCTATTCAGCATTTTGCATGTTTTAATACTATTGCAGAAGAATGCATTCCCAAGTTCTCACTGAAATGTAAAAGAACCCAAAAACCTTGGGTCACTAAAGAATGAAAATAGGCCATTAGGCAATGCAAGAAGCAATGATAAAATTAATTGTCCAACTCTGAAAAATTTAAGTCAGTACCATATTCTTATGGCCAAATCTCACTGCACGATCAAAGAAAGCAGTGACCATCATAGAAGAAATATGTTTCTTCTTTAAATTCTCATTCCTCTATAAAGAAATAAATGGAAAGAGAAAACTGGAGCTTATGGGGGCTTTAAACAAGGCCCAAGATGCATCTGCTGGGCCTGACAAAATACATTACTAGTTTTTGAAACACCTTCTAGAACCATCATAAATATATCTTTTGAAAATCTTCAATGATTTATGGATTACTAGTAATGTACCTAAGGTTTGGAAAGAAGCAGCAGTGATACCAGTTCCCAAATCAGGTAAACATGGCCCACATCCTACCAACTATCCACTGACGAGTTGAGTGTGCAAAACAGTGGAATAAATAAATTATCAATTCTCGGCTTGTACTTGGAGATAATAATTTAATACCTTCTTTTTCAAAGTGGCTTTTAATATGGCCACAGCATCAGTGATGATCTGGTTAGACTGGAAACATTTATTCACAATGCTTTTATCAGGAAGGAACATTTAGTAGTGGTTTTCTTTGATTTAGAAAAGGCTTATCACACAACATGGAAGTATGGGATACTGAATGACCTGCATGATCTGAATCTAAAAGGTCATATGCCCTTTTTTTTATCAAACTTTCAAACAAGGAATTCAAGGTACGCGTTGGTTCTACCCTCACAGAAATGTAGGAGCAAGAGATGTATGTGCCCAGAGCAAGAGATGTATGTGCCCAGAGCAAGAGATGTATGTGCCCAGAGCAAGAGATGTATGTGCCCAGAGCAAGAGATGTATGTGCCCAAGGGCAGTATTTTTTCTGTAATGATTATCAGCATCAAAATTAATATTAATTAATTTGGTTACCAAATGGTACATCATTTTTTTCAGCCAGAATCAAAGCAATAGATGTTGCTGTGCAATATATTGAAAGCAGCATATTTTAAACAGCATCATCTTCTCTGACTCACTTCAGTCACTACACAATAGAAAACTGGAATAACCATTATTAACCAATATTCTTATCAAAAGTGCTGAGCCAAATGCCTCCCACAATGTAGTATATCGTTGGTTACCCAGTCATATATGTGTGAGCCAGATGTTGTACAGAAGAAATGAACACAATGCCTTCAGGTCTTGGGGTTTATTTAGCATCAGTGATAAAATACTAAAGAGAAACAGAACCAAAAAACAGACCTGAAGACCCTAAACATTAGGATACCACAGTTCTTGTGAATTGCATTGATCATAATAGATGTAGACACCTTAGTTCAGAGATGATACGACAAGTCTATGGCATTTATTAAGTACATGGCACTCAATGTTATTGTCCCCTTCATGGCCTCATTCACTGATTGATCACTCATTCACTCATGACAAACACTTCACTCTATTGTCTCTTATATGTGTCTTCATACTCTATTGTCTCATATTATACATCACTCTATTATTTGTTGTTATACTTCATGCTATATTACCTCTTGTTATACTTCATACTTTTTTACCTTTTTGTTATACTTCATACTCTATTGTTTCTTATTATACTTCATACTATATTGTCTCATATTATACTTTACTCCATTGGCTCTTGATATGCTGTATGCTCTATTACCTCATGTTATACTTCATACTTTATTACCTTTTGTTATACTTCATGCTTTAGTTTCTTATTATACTTCATACTCTATTTCTTATACTTTATACTCTATTGTCTCTTGTTATAATTCATGCTCTATTACCTTTTGTTATACTTCATACTTTAGTTTTTTATTATACTTCATACTCTATTGTTTTTTTATACTTTATACTCTATTGTCTCTTGTTATACTTCATGCTTTATTGGCTACTATTATACTTCTTACTCTGTTATCACCTTATACCTAATAAGCTGTTACCATTTATTATACTTAATACTCTATTGTCCCATATTATACTTCAAAACATGAGATGCATAGTGATGTAACAGATTATTTATGCAAATTAATCATCATATCAGTATACCAATTGTCCATGCTGGATAATAGGCCCATCTCCAACATTTACAAATTTTTGCACATTTAATTTTGGAAAGTTTATTTCTTTTCAGTAAGAAAATAAATAATGCAGCACCCAAATATAAACAGCCTAAATATACCTGTCATTGTTTGATGTAACTGATTCAGACCTGTCATTACTTGATGTTACTGATTCAGACCTGTCATTACTTGATTTTACTGATTCAGACCTGTCATTACATGATTTTACTGATGATTCAGACCTGTCATTACTTGATGTTACTGATTTAGACCTGTCATTACATGATGTTACTAATTCAGACCTGTCATTACATGATTTTACTAATGATTCAGACCTGTCATTACTTGATGTTACTGATTAAGACCTGTCATTACATGATGTTACTGATTCAGACCTGTCATTACATGATTTTACTGATTCAGACCTGTCATTACTTGATATTACTGATTCAGACCTGTCATTACTTGATGTTACTGATTCAGACCTGTCATTACATGATTTTAGTGATGATTCAGACCTGTCATTACTTGATGTTACTGATTCAGACCTGTCATTACATGATTTTACTGATTCAGACCTGTCATTACTTGATGTTACTGATTCAGACCTGTCATTACTTGATGTTACATATTCAGACAGACCTGTCTTGATGTTACAGTAACATTAAAAATCCAACTCACACACATACACACATCCACAGCTATAAGCCTTGGTGCTGACACCCTGAGTTGTCCAGCAGATATCTGTTTTGGCAAAGATAAAAGAAAAGACTTTTATAAGAAGAAGGAAATAGAGATAAAGTTTGCAAATTGTAAACAAACAAATTTTAAATTGGAAGAAATAATGTGCATAAACCATGCCACCACGAATCTCATTTGGTACCATTCATTCAGGTTCAAGCCAGTCATTAAGTTGATAATAATCATTAAGACCCACACCAGTCATTAACTTGATAATATTCATTAAGACCCAGACCAGTCATTAAGTTGATAATATTCATTAAGACCCAGACCAGTCATTAACTTGATAATATTCATTAAGACCCAGACCAGTCAGTAAGTTGATAATATTCATTCAGGCCCAGGCCAGTCATTAACTTGATAATATTCATTAAGGCCCATACCAGTCATTAACTTGATAATATTCATTAAGACCCAGACCAGTCATTAAGTTGATAATATTCATTTAGGCCCAGGCCAGTCATTAACTTGATAATATTCATTAAGGCCCAGACCAGTCATTAACTTGATAATATTCATTAAGACCCAGACCAGTCATTAAGTTGATAATATTCATTCAGGCCCAGACCAGTCATTAACTTGATAATATTCATTAAGACCCAGACCAGTCAGTAAGTTGATAATATTCATTAAGACCCAGACCAGTCAGTAAGTTGATAATATTCATTAAGACCCAGACCAGTCATTAACTTGATAATATTCATTAAGACCCAGACCAGTCAGTAAGTTGATAATATTCATTCAGGCCCAGGCCAGTCATTAACTTGATAATATTCATTAAGGCCCATACCAGTCATTAACTTGATAATATTCATTAAGACCCAGACCAGTCATTAAGTTGATAATATTCATTTAGGCCCAGGCCAGTCATTAACTTGATAATATTCATTAAGGCCCAGACCAGTCATTAACTTGATAATATTCATTAAGACCCAGACCAGTCATTAAGTTGATAATATTCATTCAGGCCCAGACCAGTCATTAACTTGATAATATTCATTAAGACCCAGACCAGTCAGTAAGTTGATAATATTCATTAAGACCCAGACCAGTCAGTAAGTTGATAATATTCATTAAGACCCAGACCAGTCAGTAAGTTGATAATATTCATTCAGGCCCAGACCAGTCATTAACTTGAGAATATTCATTCAGGCCCAGACCAGTCATTAACTTGATAATATTCATTAATACCCACACCAAGACCCACACCAGTCTGTAATTTGATAATATTCATTAAGGCAGACCAGTCAGTAAGTTGATAATATTCATTGAGACCCAGACCAGTCATTAAGTTGATTCTATTCATTAAGACCCACTAGTCATTAAGTTGATAATATTCATTAAGGCCCAGACCAGTCATTAACTCAATAATATTCTTTAAGACTGTTACGTAACGGCTCGTTCTATGTAACATAAAAGAAAGTGAACACAACAAGCTTTATAAATTTTAACAATGATATAACTTATTTTACTAGAACACAGAATTAATGTAAATTATTTAAAACAAGACTTACAGTTTACAGGAATGATACAAAAATAATAAAAAAAAATATAAGTCCTGAAAAGAGTTCTAAACACAGTCTGAAAGTATGATGTTCCAGTCCAAAATGGCGGTTGACCACGTCAGACAAAAGCTAACAGCAAATTCCAGAATGTTCACAATAAACAATGTATGTGTTGTCCCGTTCAAATATTAGGGAGAAAATGTCCAAATAGGTAATGTTGTTTGCAAGGAAAATTATAAAGACGAAGTGAAAAGTAATATAATATATTCTTGGCAGTGGAAACGAATCTGTTTTGTCACAATTCACTTTCCTATAATCTGTACACATTTTGGAAATTTATACTGTTTAAGAACTCCACTCTTACTGGGCTCTATACATTTGTCCAGTAATTACTGAATCCTTTTTTTTAAACATGTAAAATTTGGTTTGTCCTTGTAGGCACATCTGGAAACATGTTTATATTCAGACAACAAATTATTCAAGTTCAGTTTTTTCTTGCAAATTAAAACAGTTTATGGTCTAGATTTTTCATAACTTCCGACTTCTGCAGACTTGTTGTTCCGATATTAGTAGTATCCAGTTGAATTCCTTCATGTGAATATAGATTTGGTGGGACAGGCACAACTAAATTGATTACATGATTTATTTGGCTATTTCTTTAAAAACAGTAGTACTCCATTAATTTACTTAGACTTGAGTACAATGTTCTAATTAAATTCAATTTTCTTCTTTACTTTGTAACGGCCATAGAATCTTAATTGCAGAAAATTGTGCAGAATACACAAGAGAGAATGGATTTTATTACCTGACTCAAACAGTCTATCTAGTACGTATTGGTGTAACCATAGTTTCACTTTGGACTTGATTTGCCGAATGCCACATTCAAGTGTAATAAGCTGGAACATACCAGACTTTAACTTTGCTCTTTGATCAATTTGATCAAACTTGAGAATGCCAAATTGAGCAAAATTCCTCAAAGGAATTACTTCTGAAATACTTGTTGACACATGCTTGATTGTCAACAAATTTTGGTTACATGGCATGGTCTTTGATAAGGGATCATTAGAATGTACAACTCTACTTAATGGTTTGTCAAATGCAGGAATTGGTTTCAGATGAGCTTTAAGAATGTTTTAAATTTGTTTCCCTACAATTTGACACACCTGACAAGATCTGCAAAACTTGGAAACATCTCTTTTCATTTTTGGCCAATAGAATTGAGTCCAGATCTTGTGATACGTTTTATTTATTCCCAAATGACCACTCATAGATGTTTCATGGGCCACACAAAGTATTTCCTGTCTGTAAAGTTTTGGAACCACAATTTGATATTTTACTGAGCAATTGTCACTAGCAGGTACCTGGGGAAGTCTCCATTTTCTCATAAGAATTCCATTTTTAATGAAGTAGCAGACAGGTGCTTCAGTTGCTTCAGTTTCACTAACAGCCCACTGAAACATACAGGAGATTATCAGGATCCTTCTCCTGTTCAACGACAAGTGATTGTCGTTTATCACCCTGATCAGATAAAAGAGAATGAGTATTCAAAAGAGGATCACTATGATCAATACCTATCAATTGATCCAAATTAGAAGTGAAAGTGACCTCATCAAAAGCTTGAACAATACACGTGTCAGCTAAAAAAACACAGTCCTTATCAAAATCATTCTCAAGAGCTTTATTTGCCAAAGCTCTGGTAACTGAACAAGCTGAACATAAATCAGGGATATCTTTTTCAATAGGATCATTTTTCTGATCCAAAGAAGGCTTGTCAGTTACAAGTGGATTAACCACAACCTTGTCTCCAGCTAAGTTGTTGTCTAGCAACAAATGAACGCCCTCAATGGGTAAGGTATACATTACACCTACGATCACAGGTCCAGAAACTAAGTCTGATGTCAAATTAACAGAATAGAGAGGAACATTAACAAAGTCACACTCTACTCCCTGAATGAGAACAATCTCATTAGAACAGGTCTTCTCAAAAGAAGGCAAAACACCTGAAACTAAAAGACTCTGAGAAGCTCCTGTATCCCTTAAAATTTTAAAAGGGATAGGATTGGCCAAATCACCCAAGAGTGATATAGAACCCTTTGACATGAATGGTTTGAAATTCTCCAAAATACAATCAGACTGAGGTTTATCAAACCTATCAAATGTATTGTTTTCAACACATGACCTTGACTTTCTAGAAATAAGAGCAATTGGTATAGGTCTATCTTGATTCTGGTGCCTATATTTCAATTTGAAGCACTCAGAAATGACGTGTCCTTTTTTCTTACAATAGTTACACGTAGGTAGAGACAAGGGTTTAGAATCAAGTCTCTCAGAGGCTTGATTTTTAGAAGTTGTGCTAGATTGATTTTTACTGAGTCATATTTGTTTGAAACACCATTCTATCAGTAGATTGCTGAGTAAAAGATTTGTTTACAGCAACTTTATGAGTTAAGGAATACCTATCTGCAACCAGAGCAGCATTTTCCAATGTCTTAACCTCATGATCTTCAAGTTGATTTTTGATATCACTGGGAATACAGTTTTTGAACTCTTCAAGTAATACCAGTTGTTCAAGTCTTTCATAATCATGTTCAATTTTCTCAGACAGACACCATCTCTTGAACAACTGTTCTTTTTCTCTAGCAAATTCAACATAAGTTTGCATATTGTCCTTTTTGTAACCTCTGAACTTTTGTCGATATGCCTCAGGAACTAACTTGTAACCTTTCAAGATGCATTCCTTAACCAAATCGTAATCAGAACCTTGTTGTACTGATAGAGATATATAGATATTTCTGGCCTTGCCATGAAGTACACTCTGCAATAATTGAGTCCAATACTCTCTTGGCCATTTTGAAATCTCAGCTACTTTTTCAAACATTATAAAATATTTGTCTACTTCCTTTTCACTAAATGGGGATGGGACTAATTTGATATTTCCTAAAATGTTAAACTTTGAATTTGCATGAGATGTGGAATCATACCTGTCACTTGTCATATCCAATTCTCTCATTTTAATTTGCATCTCTCTCTCTCTCTCTCTCTCTCTCTCTCTCTCTCTCTCTCTCTCTCTCTCTCTCTCTCTCTCTCTCTCTCTCTCTCTCTCTCTCTCTCTCTCTCTCTCTCTCTCTCTCTCTCTCTCTCTCTCTCTCTCTCTCTCTCTCTCTCTCTCTCTCTCTCTCTCTCTCTCTCTCTCTCTCTCTCTCTCTCTCTCTCTCTCTCTCTCTCTCTCTCTCTCTCTCTCTCTCTCTCTCTCTCTCTCTCTCTCTCTCTCTCTCTCTCTCTCTCTCTCTCTCTCTCTCTCTCTCTCTCTCTCTCTCTCTCCCTTTCTTCTAATTTCATTTGTTCCTTTTGTAATTCTACTTGCCTATCTTTTTCCCTTTCTTCTATTTGTCTCTGTTTTTCCCTTTCTTCAAATTGTAATCTTATTTCTTCTTTCTTAAGTTCAAGTTGTTCTTTTTGTGATTCAATCTGCCTTTTTTTTCTTCTTTTTCTAATTGTATTCTCATTTGTTCTTTTTGTAATTGTAATTGTATTTGCCTATCCTTTTCTTTCTCTTCTTTTTCTAAGTGTGCCCTCTGAAACTCAAATTTATATTTCAACTTTAGTTTTGCAATTTAACGTCAGCATCAGTTAAAGTCTTACTGACAGATGCCAAAACACTTTTGTCCAAAATATTCTTCTCAATCAAATGTTGAACTATAATTGTCTTGATTTCTTGTTTAGTTAAAGAAGTTCTTGATTCAGATAGTTCATACTTTCTGGCAAGTTCAAGCAATTCATTCTTCCTAAAATTATCCAACTGTTCTTTAGATGGAGTAGAAAGAAAGCTCTCCACTCTCGACATTTTTTAAGAAAAAAGCTTGTTGTTTTCACTAAAATGTCAAATAAAGTTAACTAGGGGAATTTTAATTTTTAAATTTTAGCCAATTTCAAATATCCCGGATGAGCCCCCAATTCTTTTTATGTAACATAACAGCTCATTCTATGTAACATAAAAGAAAGAGTGAACACAACAAGCTTTATAAATTTTAACAATGATATAATTTATTTTACTAGAACACAAAATTAATGTAAATTATTTAAAACAAGATTTACGGTTTACAGGAATGATCTAAATTTTGTTCAAAAATAATAACAAAAATATAAGTCCTGAAAAGAGTTCTAAACAAAGTCTAAAAGTATGATGTTCTGGTCCAAAATGGCGGTTGACCACATAAGACAAAGGCTAACAGCAAATTCCAGAATGTTCACAATAAACAATGTATGTGTTGTCCCGTTCAAATATTAGGGAGAAAATGTCCAAATAGGTAATGTTGTTCGATAGGAAAATTATAAAGACGAAGTGAAAAGTAGTTCTTCTAACACAGCATGTTATTTTACGTAGACATAATGACAACTTCTACTTCTGGCACAACAAATTAGAAGTTGTATAACAGACTTGACTACACAGTCTGTCCGTGACTGTTGACTCTCGACCAGGACAGTTTGTATGTGACTGTGATTGAATCACAAAATCTCAAAGCATATATGGGAAGGCTAATGCATAGCCTGAACTGCATGCACATGAGGAAGCATGCAATTTCCCAATACTTTTGAACATTCAGGAAAGCCTGACATTATATCAACCAATGTTTTCGTGGCTATTCCTGTATGTTTATTTGTAATGAATTTTTGTCATCATACACAACACATGCCAACATGAATCACATCTATGACTCAAGTAAACACTTATCAAAAACATGTTAGACAATATAATGAAATAAAATGAAATAAAAAGATTTATACAAAATTGATTCCTTAACACACTTGAACTCCAGGGTCATAACAAAGACCCAAACCAGTCAGTAAGTTGATAATATTCATTCAGGCCCAGACCAGTCATTAACTTGATAATATTCAATCAGGCCCAGACCAGTCATTAACTTGATAATATTCATTCAGGCCCAGACCAGTCATTAACTTGATAATATTCATTCAGGCCCAGACCAGTCATTAACTTGATAATATTCATTAAGATCATTAAGGCCCAGACCAGTCATTAATTTGATAATATTCATTAAGACCCAGACCAATCATTAAGTTGATACTATTCATTAAGAACCACCAGTCATTAAGTTGATAATATTCATTAAGGCCCAGACCAGTCATTAACTCAATAATATTCTTTAAGACTCAGACCAGTCAGTAAGTTGATAATATTCATTAAGACCCAGACCAGTCATTAACTTGATAATATTCTTCAAGACCCAGACCAGTCATTAAGTTGATAATATTCATTAAGACCCACACCAAGACCCACACCAGTCTGTAAGTTGATAATATTCA
Source organism: Potamilus streckersoni (assembly GCA_016746295.1). Lineage (NCBI taxonomy): Eukaryota > Metazoa > Mollusca > Bivalvia > Unionida > Unionidae > Potamilus > Potamilus streckersoni. The sequence continues at coordinate 629,247 of JAEAOA010000532.1, forward strand.
TTGAGACCCAGACCAGTCGTTAAGTTGATAATATTCATTAAGACCCACATCAGTCAGTAAGTTGATAATATTCATTAAGGCCCACACTAGTCAGTAAGTTGATAATGTTCATTAGGGCCCAGATCAGTCATTAAATCGATAATATGCATTAAGACCCAGACTAGTCAGTAAGTTGATAATATTTATCAAGACCCAGACCAGTCACTAAGTTGATGATATTCATTCAGGCCCACACCACTCATTAAGTTGATAATATTCATTAAGACCCAGACCAGTCAATAAGTTGAACAGATTCTTCACATGTTGTGTATACTGTATATATTGTACATAACAGATAGAATGCCTCAAGGTAGAGTTCTCTGAGTTACCTTCTCTAAATAAAGTCAGTCTTTGTATAAATTGGTGAAATCCTACCTGACTCAGTATAAAACATTGTAAGCCACCCTGGCTCTTTATAAATCCATGAAAATCACCCAGACTTGGTAGAAATCAGTCCAAAACATATAAATTTAAGTCAGTAGTCATCACTAGATTTAAAAACTTAGTATAAATCAGTAGTCATCACTTGACTTAAAAGCTTAGTATAAATCAGTAGTCATCACTAGATTTAAAAGCTTAGTATAAGTCAGTAGTCATCACAAGACTTAAAAGCTTTGGATAAATCAGTAGTCATCACTAGACTTAAAAGCTTAGTATAAGTCAGTAGTCATCACTAGATTTAAAAGCTTAGTATTAGTCAGTAGTCATCACTAGACTTAAAAGCTTAGTATAAGTCAGTAGTCATCACAAGACTTAAAAGCTTTGGATAAATCAGTAGTCATCACTAGACTTAAAAGCTTAGTATAAGTCAGTAGTCATCACTAGATTTAAAAGCTTAGTATTAGTCAGTAGTCATCACTAGACTTAAAAGCTTAGTATAAGTCAGTAGTCATCACTAGACTTTAAAACTTAGTATAAATCAGTAGTCATCACTAGACTTAAAAACTTAGTATAAATCAGTAGTCATCACTAGACTTAAAAGCTTAGTATTAGTCAGTAGTCATCACTAGACTTAAAAGCTTAGTATTAGTCAGTAGTCATCACTAGACTTAAAAGCTTAGTATTAGTCAGTAGTCATCACTAGACTTAAAAGCTTAGTATTAGTCAGTAGTCATCACTAGACTTAAAAGCTTAGTATAAATCAGTAGTCATCACTAGACTTAAAAGTTTCAAACATAATTAAAAGTCATAGTCACCATGAAAGAAAATCAAATCTTGTTAACACAGCTCAGTAGTACTAATAGCACATTACACTGATCCAGGGGTAGATAATTCTATGTAGTACCTATAATTCCCACTGCTGTGATCCAGGGGTACTTGATTCTTGGTAGTACCTTTAGTCCCACTAATCCAAGGGTACACAATTCTAGGAGGTACCTATGGTCTCTCTGCATTGATCCAGGGTGCATAATGCTAGGTAGTACCAAAATTAGTTGTACTGCAATGATCCAAGGGTATACAATTTGGGGAAGTACCAGTGATCCATTACATTGATCTGGGGTACTCAGGTGTTGGTAGTACCTATAGTCCAAATGTAGTGATTCAGAGGTACATAATTCTAGATATTATGGACCCACTACATTGATCAAGGGTACTCATCTCTAGGTCACATACCTATGGTCCCACTGAACTGATCCAGAAATACATAATTCTAGAAGTACATACAGTCCCACTGCATTGATGAAGGGATATTTTTTTAACACAATGGCATTGTCAAGGACTCCTTCGAAAAATTCACAATACACACAAGACAACATATTAGGCTAAATAGCACTGCTTTGTTCCAATGAATAATCCAGACAAATGCTTCCTCTCAAATTATATCTAAATACAGCATTAAATACAGATTCTAAAGATTGATATTAACATAAGAACATATGAAATTAGAATCAGAATTAGGAATGAAATAATAGCTCAATTCCCTCCTTATATACATCTCCAATAGTCACTTATGATTATATGTCAGAATATACCCCATATGACAGACCTTAATACTCAATATAATATTTCACAGTACCCACTCACATGACCTACAGCTTAATAAAAAAACATCTGACCAAACCATCCAAAGCGAAATGACTTAATTTTTTAAAGAACCCACCTGACCTCACAAGTCAGTCTTAACTTTTGAACAGGTTCAATATATAGGTTGAATTTAACTTGTAAACACATATTTATAGCTCAGTATCTTTAAAATAGAATCTACACCCCTGAACTAAAAAATTATATACAATTATAACTTTTTTTTATAGATCATCACCACAGTTTACAATCAGGAACAAAAATTACACACAATATAGGTACAGTCATGTACCAAAAGTTGCACAGAAATACAGATACAGTCATGTACCAAAAGTTCACAGAAATACAGATAGTCATATATCACACATCACAGAGAAATACAGATACAGTCATGTACCACACATCACACAGACATACAGATACAGTCATGTACCACACATCACACAGAAATACAGATAGTCATGTACCACACATCACACAGAAATACAGATACAGTCATGTACCACACATCACACAGAACTACAGATACAGTCATGTACCACACATCACACTGAAATACAGATACAGTCAAGTACCACACAGAAATACAGATATAGTCATGTACCAAACATTACACAGAAATACAAATATAGTCATGTACCAAAAGTTCACAGAAATACAGATACAGTCATGTACCAAACATTTCACAGAAATACAGATATAGTTATGTACCAAACATTACACAGAAATATAGATACAGTCATGTAGCACACATCACACAGAAATACAGATATAGTCATGTACCAAACATTACACAGAAATATAGATACAGGCATGTACCAAAGGTTACAGTATATGTATGTATGTATATATATATATATATATATATATATATATATATATATATATATATATATATATATATATATATATATACACATAACAATACACAGTTCAGAAGAAGACCACAATTGTTAAAAAGAAATAGCTGTTGCTATGTTTTATTTTGTCCAGGGTATTGAAATTGGACTTTTGAGAGATAAAGGTACACTATAATTTTCACTGAGGAATGAAAACTGAAATCTTTGGAATGTACAATTGTCATTCATATGTTAAAACATTTCAGCTATGCCTAGAGTTTGTTTAGTTTTTAATGTGTTTAGGATTTTGAAACTCATTGAAGTGTCATTAATTCAGAAAGGTTCATAAATGTATTGGATCAGAATTTATTGTCTTTTGTTGCCAAAGAATTACTAAGAAAATGTATTGATAATAATTAAAATTGAACATACAAAAAGGTAGAACAAAATTAAAACTAGAGGTGATCTTTTCAATGGCATCAAAGGATCTTTGTCAGTTTGGATCAGGCTGTCATGAAAGACAACTATACAAGTCTAGATCAAAGCACTACAGGCTGTCATAAAAGATTATGCAAGTCTTGATCAAAACACTACAGGCTGTCATGAAAGACAATTATACAAGTCATGATCAAAGCACTACAGGCTGTCATGAAAGACAACTGTACAAGTCGTGATCAAAACACTACAGGCTGTCATGAAAGACAACTGTACAAGTCGTGATCAAAGCACTACAGGCTGTCATGAAAGACAACTGTACAAGTCGTGATCAAAGCACTACAGGCTGTCATGAAAGACAACTGTACAAGTCGTGATCAAAGCACTACAGGCTGTCATGAAAGATGACTTTACAAGTTTTGATCAAACGCACTACAGGCTGTCATGAATAACAGCTGTACAAGTCTAGATCAAAGCACTACAGGCTGTCATGAAAGACAACTGTACAAGTCTTGATCAAAGCACTACAGTCTGTCATGAAAGATGACTATACAAGTTTTGATCAAAAGCACTACAGGCTGTCATGAATAACAACTGTGCAAGTCTAGATCAAAGCACTACAGGCTGTCATGAAAGACAACTGTACAAGTCTAGATCAAAGCACTATGTGCTATCATTAAAGACAACTATACAAGTTTTGATCAAAAGCACTACAGGCTGTCATGAATAACAACTGTACAAGTCTAGATCAAAGCACTACAGGCTGTCATGAAAGACAACTGTACAAGTCTTGATCAAAGCACTACAGTCTGTCATGAAAGATAACTATACAAGTTTTGATCAAAAGCACTACAGGCTGTCATGAATAACAACTGTGCAAGTCTAGATCAAAGCACTACAGGCTGTCATGAAAGACAACTGTACAAGTCTAGATCAAAGCACTATGTGCTATCATTAAAGACAACTATACAAGTTTTGATCAAAGCAATACAGGCTGTTATGAAAGAACTATTCAAGTCTTGATCAAAGCATTGCAGGCTGTCATGAGAGACAACTATACAAGTCTTGCTCAAAAGTATTACAGGCTGTCATGAGAGACAACTATACAAGTCTTGATCAAAAGTACTACAGGCTGTCATGAAAGACAACTGTACAAGTCAAGATCAAAGCACTATGGGCTATCATTAAAGACAACTATACAAGTCTTGATCAAAAGCACTACAGGCTGTCATGAAAGACAACTATAAAGTCATGTTCCAAAGTACTACAGGCTGTCATGAAAGACAACTATACAAGTCTTGATCAAAAGCACTACAGGTTGTCATGAAAGTGGTGATGAAAACACAACAGGCTGTCATGAATGACAACTGTACAAGTCTAGATCAAAACACAACAGGCTGTCATGAAAGACAACTATACAAGTCTAGATCAAAACACTACAGGCTGTCATAAAAGACAACTATACAAGTCTAGATCAAAACACTACAGGCTGTCATGAAAGACAACTATACAAGTCTTGATCAAAACACTACAGGCTGTCATGAAAGACAACTATACAAGTCTTGATCAAAGCACTACAGGCTGTCATGAAAGACAACTATACAAGTCTAGATCAAAACACTACAGGCTGTCATGAAAGACAACTATACAAGTCTAGATCAAAACACAACAGGCTGTCATGAAAGACAGCTATGCAAGTCTTGATCAAAGCACTATAGACTATTATGAAAGACAGCTATGCAAGTCTTGATCAAAGCACTACAGGTATTTATAAATAAATAAATATCAGTTATAAAATACTAGAATTTGTGCCATTTTCTTTTCAATTTTTCTGATCCTCTGGTTTTAAATTGCAAAAAAACTATGATGTCAACAGTGTCATGTGTAGTGGCTACATATTTATGACCAGGTATTGTAGTTTTATTGTTGTAATTTCTGTAGTTTCATAATGATCATGCTTTTTTATCAATCTGAATATGACAATAAGTCTGCATATCCATATAGGAATAATATGACAATAAGTCTGCATATCCATATAGGAACTCTTTCATGTATCCAGGCCTGACACTATTAATCAGTGGTAGGTTTAATGAGCTATTTACTTCTAAGAGTCTGTAATTGGAGAGCGTCCTTCCTGATTAGGGCATGTTACTGAGGCTGATAAGAAAAAATGTCAGTTGTCAATAAAGACATATTGAACTGCTGCTGGGGACTGCTTGATGCCAAGAGTGCCAAGAGATTTGTGTCTCAATTCTTTTAGACAAAAACTGTCCGTTTGAACTTTATTAACAATGTTTCCCTGAGTAACATTTTAATGAGAGTTTTCAAAAGCTTCAAATGTTTTTACTAATTAACGAGAAAATTAAATTCGCAATTAGATTTAATAATAGAAGCATAAAATTTATAAAATGTAAGCATTTGCTTCAACCTGCCAGTATGTAGGACACCAGCCATATATACCCATATAAATAGCACAGATCTATATATACCCATATGTACAAAATCAACCCATATGTACCAACGTGAAAAGCACCAATCCAAATTTACCCAAATGAACAACAGACCTATATATACCCTGTGGACAGCACAATCCCATATATATATATATATATATATATATATATATATATATATATATATATATATATATGGGAACAGCACAATCCTATATATATCCATGGGAATGGCACAACCCAATATAGAACCATGGGAACAGCACAGTCCCATACATACATACATACATACATACATACATACATACATACATACATACATACATACATACATACATACATACATACATACATACATACATACATACATACATACATACATACATACATACATACATACATACATATATATGGGTAAAGCGCAATCCCATATATACCTATGGGAACAGCACAGTTTCATATTTATTCATGGGAACAGCACAATCCCATATATACCCATGGGAACAGCACAGTCTCATATATATCCATGGGAACAGCACAATCCCATATATGCTCATGGGAACAGCACAGTCTCATATATCCATGGGAACAGCACAATCCCATATATATCCATGGGAACAGAACAGGCTCATATTTGCTGTTGTGTAGTTAAATGTTAGATCAGAGCCTGTTTTTTTGAAGATAACATTATTGACCTTGATCTGTTGACAGTGTGCAGTGACAGATCAAAAGCTGCATGGTTCACAGACAGCTATTTATTTTATATCAACAAATCCAGTGTGCAATGACAGATTATAATCTGCATGGTCCACAAATGGATATTTATTTTATATCAATAAATCCAGGGTGCAGTGACAGATCATAATCTGCATGGTTCATAGACAACTATTTTTTTTTATATCAGTGAATCTGGTGTGCAATGGCAGATCATAATCTGCATGGTCCACAGATGGCTATTTTATATCAATAAATCCAGTGTGCAATGACAAATCATTATCTGTATGGTCCACAGATTGCTATTTATTTTATATCAATAAATCCAGTGTGCAACAACAGATCATAATCTGCATTGTCCACAGATGGATATTTATTTTATATCAATAAATCCATAGCTTAATGACAGATCATAATCTGCATGGTTTGCAGACAGCTATTTATTTTATGTCACCAAATCTAGTGCACAGTAACAGATCATAAACTGCATGGTTCACAGATGGCTATTTATTTTATATCAATAAATCCAATGTGCAATTACTGATCATAATCTGCATGGTCCACAGATGGCTATTTATTTTATATCAATAAATCCAATATGCAATGACAGATCATAATCAGCATGGTTAACAGACAGCTATTTTATATCAATAAATCCATCATTCAGATTACACTGAAGTCTAGAAAAATATAAAGATATTTTATAGTTGCTAAGTGTGCAATAAAACAAATCTTTAGTTAAATATGATAAATTATTTTAATATTCTGAATATTGTGGACATTTATCTACAGGATCATTTCCAACATATATATTAGATAAGATTTTGTGGTGGTTTTAGGAGTGTGTGATTTGGACTTTTACATAGCTTTTAACGATTGAGTCATATTGCTATGATGTCTGCAGTGTGTCAGTTTACAGTGATGTCTAGCACTGGAGTATCATGCTGCAGACATGTTGCATCCTGTCGAACCAGTTACATTATCCTGACATCAGGATAACAGTCCTAACATTAACCTCTCAACAATGACTGCCAATCAAGGCAGCTGCTAGTACAATTTTATAAGTCATTGGTTTGACTCATCAGGGGTTCAAACCCATGACCTCTCACATCAGAGATGAATGCTTTAACCACTTAGGCTACCAGAGTGGTCACCATTTAGAAGAGAATTGTGAAGCCTTTAAAGTAGAAAATTTGTGTGGCCTTTCCAGGAGAGAATTTGTGTAACCTTTTCAGGAGAAAATATATGTGGCCATTATAGGAGAGAATTTGTGTGGCCTCTACGGGAGAGAATTTGTATGGTTTTTACAGGATATAATTTGTGTGGCCTTTATAGGAGAATTTGTGTGACCTCTCCATGAGGGACTTTGGGTGGCATTTTGAGGAGCATTTTCAGAAAACATTCCGAAAAGTTTGGCATCTCAGAGAAAACACAACCTGAATAGTTTTGCTCAAGATTAAATACTTTTGCATGTCCAAAGAGAAGGTATTTTGCTCATTAGCAATAAAAAAGAGGATGTAAAGAACTTTCTATATTTTCATATTGGGGTTAATTTGGGTTGGATAATACAAAGCTTAATATGTGATGTGCACCTCTCAAAAAGTTTGCTAGTTTTGCATAGCCAGTTTCACTTTCTGAAATATTTACCAATTCTTCTTACATGAATACATGGAACTCACAGACAGCACTTTTGTTCTTACTAAAAATAAATAAAACAATAATATTTGCTTTCTTTTTATTTCAGCCAATTTAAATTTGAGTTTTTTTGTGTCTGTATCCTAAGTTTCCCATGAAATATTTTACACTGTCCATCTACAATGTATGTTGTATGGAGCAAGACAAAATAAATTTATATGCACTAGTTTTGCCCACAGTATAGGAGCTATTAATGTACCATTTTTGCAGAAGGTAAATTATCATATAAAATTTTAAAAAGGCCATTTGGTTAAAATGTCAATTCTTTAAGATTTCCACAACCTGCAATATGTTTTCTTAAAAGTGAATTTCTGAGGGAGAAAGTGCAGATTCTAATTTTTTTTCCTTTATTTTCATATCAGAATGGTGGGGTTAGTTTAGGAGTACAAAGAAAGCAGGTGTTAATTTGGGTTTGGCCATGCTTCAGTTATGCATATTTCAGAAGATTGTGCACAGATCAATAAATTATGCACAGATCAATAAATTATGCACAGATCAGTAAATGATGCATATATAGGTAGATTATGCACATATCAGTAGATTAAAAGTCCTGCAAGGTTGTTTGAACTTTGTGAACTTAAAGAGGTAAATTGTCAATAATAAGCTTATTCATTTTCTTTAATTGGGGATTTTATTTCTCCAAAATTTCAAATATTTGTTACATCACTTGCCTTCTACTCACAGAATAGAAACTTTTAAGTCCAGTATTTGTTATAAGAAATTAGTTTTGTTGTGCACAAGGTTGGTAAATGGAGATAAATACATTTCACCTGTTTTTTGACACCTTGCAAATATAATTAAAAAAATACATTTACTGCAACTATAAATAACAAAACTATTCAGTGCATTATTCTGCATGTATACATTGATTCAGTTTACAGTCAATTCAATATGAATGACTTACTACCCCATATATTTAGTAATTATCACTCTAGAGAGATGGTGGACCAAATAAACTTAAACACAAAACAGTGTATAGAGCAAAAGTAGAGATCAGACAGACAGACAGACAACCATATGGACAGAATGATTGGCTCAGAAAAGAATATGCATGTTGATAACCTATTAAAGATACTAAAATACATCAACATTCATTTCAGAGAAATATACAGAGTACATATAAACAAAACTGTACATTAACTATATTATAAATCTATTAACCATATTATATTAACATTAACTATATTTTCCTTGAAGCAGAAGAATCATCTGGCATTTTTCTTACTACAATATCATGACCATCACTTTTCATAAGCTTAGTGGAATGACCACAACTATTATGCTATTCATGTTATGTTGTTTATTCAGGTAAATAGCAAACTAACCAATCAGAAAGTTACATACCACTGGTCATATAATAAACCAACTCAGAATGAACTGTAATCAGGATAGCTTTATTGTTCAAAGTGGACAAAACTCAAACAGGTTATCCTGGTTCAAGGTTGCCTTTTTCACTTCAAAAAATTAGTAATGCTTACATAGAAACTTAATTTTTGTGTCTGTGTCTCAACAGTAGACATTTTACTAAGAAAGATACTGGTATGAGATCATAAGAAGAAGCTACATAGTTTAAAATAGAAAGAACACTGGTATGCAATCATAAGAAAAAACATGGGCAATACAGACTTGGCTTCACAAGAAACAAAACACCATTATATGCATGTACATTCATGACTAAATCTTCAAGGTCCAGGTCACCTATCTGTGTTACAGATTTATATCCTTTCTATACTATATTCATGGCTAGGACTTCAAGGTCCAGGTCACACGTCTTTGTTACAGATGCATATCCTTTCTATACTATATTCATGGCTAAATCTTCAAGGTCCAGGTCACACGTCTGTGTTACAGATGCATATCCTTTCTATACTATATTCATGGCTAAATCTTCAAGGTCCAGGTCACCTATCTGTGTTACAGATTTATATCCTTTCTATACTATATTCATGGCTAAATCTTCAAGGTCCAGGTCACACGTCTGTGTTACAGATTTATATCTTTTCTATACTATATTCATGGCTAAATCTTCAAGGTCCAGGTCACCTATCTGTGTTACAGATTTATATCCTTTCTATACTATATTCATGGCTAGGACTTCAAGGTCCAGGTCACATGTCTTTGTTACAGATGCATATCCTTTCTATAGTATATTCATGGCTAAGTGTTCAAAGTCCAGGTCACAGGTTTGTTACACAGATGCATGTCCTTTCTATACTATATTCATGGCTAAATCATCAAGGTCCAGGTCACATGTCTTTGTTAGAGATACATACCCTTTCCATTCTATATTTATGGCTCTGAGTCATCAAAGCCGAGGTCATTTGACTGATTTATTGATACATGTCCTTGTTTGTGAAGTATGGAAATAAAGATTCAGAGAATTTGTAAGTTGTTTGCTATTCTTTGTTTTTTATTTCTGTTGACAGCAGAACGAGTTGAGTTCCTGAATGGCCACATTCAACCATCAGTGGATATTGATTGCAGCAGCAAGTCATCAGAGAGCAGCTCAAAAACATCTGGCATTCACATCAACATTTAATCTTGAGTAAAGAAAGTTTTGAACTACAACTGTATGAAAGACCAATTAAATTTAAGGATTTTTCTTTGTTAGATAAGCAATTGATGTGTTTCATGTTACCAGGTGTTGCTGTAGTCGAAAAAAAAAATTGTTGAAGTTAATTTTTTTTCATATGTGTAAAGTGTTATAGCTGACACTATAACTTATAGCTGTTGTGTTATTTGATATTCATGTTCAGTGTTACATTCATTATAAACCACACTGTTGTATCTAAAAGCATACTGTTATAGAAGTATCATTTATTTTTGTTGGGCTCAATTTTTGTCATTTTTTATTTTTAAAAAAGGCAGTTTCGTGGGTATGTAAATTCATGGTTATGCCTGTCAAAGTTTGCATATTAGTAGGTATTTAATATTTAATTTCATGGTTTAACCTCTACAAATGCCCAAAATAAAGGCTACAAAATGTTACTGATGATAATCAATGCACAGCATTAGTAAACCTTACAACCTCATTAATCAAGCCAATTCATGCTGAATGGATAATTGCAGGCCATAGGACAATGAGTTAAAGATCAGGCCTAATTATCAGTGGTTTTGAAAAAGCTGGACTTGTTTAATTCAGCAATTTGGGGATTTTTTACCTGACAAGCATTTGTGAGTACCATGAGACTTGATTGACCTGATATTGATAAAGTGGCTTTGTCCAAAAATCTGTGAAGTGTGAGCTTTAATACTCTGCTGTAATTATTGTATATACATAATGTTTCATTATTAATAGTGCTTCATTAATAATAGTGTTTCATTATTAATAGTGTTTCAAGAAATAGTTATTGTATTAATCATGGGATTGTTGTTCTTTTGAATTAAAAATGCATGGATAAAATGAAAGATGCTTTCAGAAGGATTTAGATGTTTCAACAATAGTTGTACTCAAATGAAGGATTGATTTGAAATAAGTATTAAATTTAATTTTCATTTACTGTTATTTTGTATTATTGTTTCTTTCATTTTCAGTATTATTTTTGTTTGAATACCTCATGCATTTTCTCTATTTTCTCTCTATCCTTACTTGCCTCATTTATCGGTAGTGTGTAAAATTACAGCTATTGGATACTGCATTGAAACAATTTAAAATGATTTATAATTCTTGTTTCAAAAGGTTATGGTTAAAATAAAAAAAAACAAACACATGTAAAATCTAATATTTAATTACCAGATTATTGATCTTGATTTATCAAATACAAATAGCTGTGGTAATCTCTAGGAATGAAACACTAAGAAAATGGGGAGGGGGGCATAATCCTTCATAGCTTATTTTTTGTTTGGGATTTATATTCGTGATTCAGGGCAACAACGAAAACTATGAAAATTGGTCCCTCATGAAATTTGATGATACTACAGTATTTTAGCATTGTTGTTAAGCACAATATACTAATAAGCAGTGATAAGTTTGTTGCAAATGTTAATAAGCAATGACAAGCATGTGGCATAACATTTTAATAAGCAATGATAAGTTTGTGGCATAACATGTTAATAAGCAATGATAAGCATGTGGTATAATATGTTATGAGTAATAAGCAATAATAATCTTATGGCACATGTTAATAAGCAATGATAAGCATGTGGCATAACATGTTAATAAACAATGATAAGCTTGTGGCATAATGTTAATAAGCTTGTGGCATAATGTTAATAAGCAATGATAAGTTTGTGGCACATGTTAATAAGCAATGATAAGCATGAGGCATAACAGGTTAATAAACAATGATAAGCATGTGGCATAACATGTTAAATAAAAATGATCAGCTTGTGGGATAACAAGCAATGATAAGCATGTAGCATAACATGTTATTAAGCAATGATAAGTTTGTGGCACAACATGATAAATAGAAATGATGAGCATGTGGCATAACATGTTATTAAGCAATGATAAGCTTGTGTTATAATGCATTAAATATAACAACTTTTCATATAATAAATGAAACCTTTTTTATTAATTGCTTGTGTCATTTTATGCAAGCACTTATAAAATTAGTATAATTCAATATGTTGTATAAATTTCATATTCAGTAAATATTTGTGTAATTTTAAGGTGTTGGCTTAATAAAACTGTTGTTCTTCATGCTCATATACAGTTATTTCAGGATCCATTGTGTTGAGTTTCAACACAAATATACTCAGTTAAATAAAGCATATACATGTTGATAGGAAGCTCTGGTACTCAAAGACTATAAGTTGATAGGAAGCTCTGCTACCTTGAGGTCATGCAAATATTTAAAAAAATATGTGGTAAAGCCTTTGCACCAAGCAACAAAATGATTTAGACAAGCAATAATTAATGTCATTTTAGAAATAGACCAAAATTTTATGATCTCATTTGACTAGAGTTCAGGACATTGGTTTTCTCCTTGGAAATTCCAGATCTACCTGATGTTTACCATATTCTTTATTAGGGTTTTAGTAAAAGTCCTGACCGTATTTACAACTTAGAGTGTTCTAGAAATGAACTTTTAGCCCGCATCCTGGTGCTAATATTGTGTCTTAGATTTTTATATTAAGGATGTTTGCATCAAAATTGTTAATTCCAGTCTTAGCATCGGTAGTGGAGTCAGTCTTTTAATTGTATTTCAGTTAATATGTGATACTTATATATCCAACTGTGTGAATTTGATTAGCTGCATAAGCACTGCATTTGATTGGCTGATGAAAGTTCAATGGCTGAAAATGATAAAGAATACTTGTAATCTGATTGGTTAACAATAAAGACTGAATTGTATCTTATGTAGACAATCAATTAAAGATTGAATACACTGAGTGATCAGTAACTACCAGGTTAACAGAAAGTTGCATTTGAAAGCATGATCCATTAGAAAATCTTCTGATAAAAGAAGAAAACTAGTAATAATAATAATAGAGATAATGAATTTATTTAAAGAGTGCTATACAATTAGTTGCATATAATTAATCCTCATTGTGGTTAACTATTATTACCATATTTACTTACATGGTGCATAGTCACATCCACGCTAAATAAAGGCATATACAATTCTTCCTTCTGTTTTTTAATTTTTTTTCCCAAACTCCCCATCAATACAGAACTTTATATTGGAAAAAAGACAGTGGAAAAGCCAATTTTTTATTATTATTATTATTATTATTATTATTATTATTATTATTATTATTATTATTATTATTATTATTATGACTTTATTTAAAGAGGGTAACTCAATTAGCTAAGAACTAATCTACCTTGAGACCCTCATTCAAAGGAATTTATTTATTTTTGCAGCATCTCTGAAGCCATTGTATATACTGGGTTTGGAAAGAGGAAATAGAGTGGGCATTTCTAATCTCAACTGGAATATTATTCCAGAGCAAAGTTCCAGAGTATTGGAAACTTTTTTTAAATAATTCCTTATTTGGTTTGAGAATTTTGTAATGTTTAGTAGACATTGATCGCAGGTGGGGAGTATTTCCAGGTAGCCTATACTTGAATAATGATTGTAAATATTCAGGAACACTATTATTGGCTATCCTGTACATTAATTTGGCTTTTCTTAAACAGATTCTGTCTTTATTAGGTAGTATTTTTAACTTACCAGCTAAATTTTCCTTGCTTTCTTTCTGGATTGATATTAACTCAAAAGCTCTTTTTTGGAGATGTGCCAGCCTTGCTAAGTTTTTATCATTTGAATTACATCATACTGTGTACAGTAGTCTAAATAGGGTTGTATTATAAAATAGTTTTCTGTGCTTTTCCGGGAGAAAGTGTCTTATCCTACTGAGAAGCCATAAACATGAATTGACTTTTTTACTGATATGTTTGATATGTTCAGTCCATGATAGGTTATTATCTACCAAAACACCAAGTAGACTATCGTGACAGACCATTTGCAACCTTTTATCCTTCCATGTCAGACATAGTTCATCGCTATCAAGTTTTGTTCTTTTTTTCCGTGTTGAGATAAGTAATATTTTAGTTTTACAAGTATTAACCACCATGCCATTGCATGTGCACCAGTATTCTAGTTTGTTTAGAGCATTCTGTAAAGAAATTTTGAGTTCTTGTTTTGTGTTTTGGATGTCTGACAATGTTGTGTCATCTGCATAGAGATCTGTAGATGACACTGAGTCCTTTAGTACAAGTGGTAGGTCATTAATAAATAAAATAAACAGTAATGGACCCAGAATTGAGCCTTGTGGTACTCCACATCTAATTGTTTCAGGTTCAGACAGAACATTATTAATATAAAAATGTTGTGTTCTCTCACTTAAGTATGAAGTAAACCATCTAACTGCTTTCATCACATTGGTAGATTTTCAGTTTCTTCAAAAGGATTTCATGATCTACCATGTCAAAAGCTTTCCTGAAATCTACAAATACAGAACCTATTATTCTACCTTGATCAACTGCTTGAAGCCATTTATCAGTTAGGGAGATCAAGGCAGTCTCACATGAGTGTTTCTGTCTAAAGCCTGATTGATTAGGGTATAACAGAAAGTGTTTGGTTAAATATGATATGAATGAATCATGGACATGCTTTTCAATCAATTTTGACAAGTTTGGTAGTATTGAGATTG
The DNA here is from genome assembly GCA_016746295.1 of Potamilus streckersoni. Taxonomy (NCBI): domain Eukaryota; kingdom Metazoa; phylum Mollusca; class Bivalvia; order Unionida; family Unionidae; genus Potamilus; species Potamilus streckersoni. Next base: position 644,545 of record JAEAOA010000532.1, read on the forward strand.
GCTGGTAGTTATCATCATCATCCTTAGGACCAGATTTGTGAATAGGAGTTACTTTTGCAGTTTTCCATATTTTGGGAACAGATGAGGATGCAATACTTAAATTGATTATGAATGTTAAGCTATCTACAATAGCAGAGGCAGAAGATTTAATGAGTCGTGGACCAATCTGATCAAGTCCTGTAGTTTTCTTAGTATCAAGTTCACTGAGATATTTCTTAACAAAGTTTTTTGAGACTGGTGGGATGGAGAAACATACCTCCTTAGAGATTTTGCTGCTGCAGAACTTTTTCAGTTCAATAAAGTTGTTTTCAATCACTGGTTCTTTTAATTTTGTGGTAATGTTGGTGAAAAAAATTCATTGAAAACATTTGCAATGTCATTGTCATCAGTGACTATGGTGTCATTTACCAGAAGTGAGTGGATTTTATTTATCTGATCGTTGTGTGTTCCTCCAGTGAGTTCATTGAAGACTTTCCAAATGCAGTTTTTGTTGCTCTTTTTGTTTTCAAGCAATGATTGATAATAATTTTGTTTAGCTTTTTTGATCATATTTGTTATTTTATTTCTCCATACTTTATATTGTGCATGGTTTCCCATAGCCTTAAATTGGTCTCTTGTTTTCAGAGCATCAAGGATTTCAGTTGTAAGCCAGTTAGGTTGGATTTCTTTCTATACTCGATGTACTTTTAGTGGTGCATACTTAGAGACTACATCCATAAATAAGTCAGTCCACACCCTCAGAGCTTCATCTATGTCATCCAAATTTTGGATCATCTTCCATGGTTGGTATAAATGTGATCAATAAGAGTGCTTGATGTTTCTGTTACCCTAGTGGGGTCATTTACCATCTGTACTAGGCCTAATGATTCAATAAATTCTGTCCAGTTCTTCCTTATTTGAGTATTGAGAAGGTCCTTATTTATATCACCAAGTATATATGTTTCTTTATCCTGTGCAAGAACATTTTCAATTTGTTTCAAAAAGTTATCATTCCAAATTGCTTTGGAGGAAGGTGGCCTATAAATGAAACCAACTAGAAAGGATTTTGCATTATTTTGATAAATTTCCACCCAAATACTCTCAATTTCTTGTGACTCCAAGTCAAATCACCTTTCTGCATTTACCTCTTCCCTAATGTATACAACAAGACCTCCCCCTGCTGTCTCTGTCCCTGCGTAATGGTTTATTGTAGCCTTGACAATGAAATAGATCATCATTGTGGTTAGCATTTAGTTTGGTTTCAGTGAGTCCTAAAACAGCTATATTACTTTCCTTGGAAGATAACATTAACTTAATTTGGTCCATTTTTTTTCTCACTATACCCTGTACATTTAAGTGACCTACGTTAAAACCTTTTGCATTTAGTTTCATATCAATTATATGTATGTCATGGAATGGTTTACCCCCGTAGCTTGTCCCCATACTATTTTTATCATTCTTACATTCTATTTCCATACTTAACTGTTCATATATATTAGCATCCTTTAAGTCACATACAGACCCTGAAAATCCATTGACATTCACATTTACAACAGTGTCCATTGGATATTTAGAGTCAAGAGTCTCTCTAGGTAAATTTTGATTTGTTTTATGGATGAAGCATTGGCATTCTCCTCTTTGCCAACTTCCTAGTATGTATAATAATTTGATTGACAGAGTCTTTGTTTGTGTCCAAATTTATGACATCTGAAGCACTCAATCTGTTTGCCATGATGGCATACCTGTGTCATATTTAATGATTTATAATAAGCTAGATATAATAAACTGAATATTTTATAAAAACATCCTCCAATAAATTAGGTACATTGTGTATATACAGTACAAAAATAGACATCAAAGTTGAAAGTTTGTGTGATGTATTTGTCAAATCAAATAGGTTCCACTTTTTATCAGTTGAACAATAATATTATTAAAATAATATAATTAAATGAACTTTCTACTAATATTGAAAACGTTTCGTAAAGAGTTCATTACTTGATTTTGGAATGGTTTGCTGAAATGATCTTAATAAGGGAGTGTTGCCTTGTTTTATAGCATGAAATAGTTCCTTGATCTTCTCATATTGGTCGGTACACTAATTGGATTCAACCAAAAGTTATTAAACAAATTTCTGTTAATCTGATTATTCATAAAATGACTGCTGATGTCACTTCAAATGTAAATTTCTTTTTAACCATTACTCCTTTGCTGCTTTTCAGTGAATAATATGCAAGGTTGTGCTCTATTGTGCAATCATGATTTTTCATAGTGTACCAGTTGCAGCAGATTTTGTTTTTTGCTAAAGGAGGCAAATTTAAGCAACCCATGTAGAAACATAGGACACTGTCAACAATCCACAAACTGTTGTACTCATGAAATGCCACTTTTTCTCAAACCACAGACTTTTGTTCTGATGAAAATGTAACTCTTTCACAAACCACAGATATTAGTAGCAAAACAAATAATAATTCATAATTCAATTTATTGGAAATAATTATGATCTCATTTCAGATCTGTTCCCAAAAAGGTTATAAGTCTGACATTCTATGTGTAACATATTGATGGAAACTCAGTTAACACTGCTATACATTAACAAAATATAATTCTCCTATCAGATTTAACTCACCAGAAAAGAGAACAGAAAATGAAAATAGAAGAAAGAAAGTTAGTGTTGTCTTACGATGAACTTATAATGTCAGTAGAGTGTATGTGATTAAGAGACCATAACATGATTTTATGATAATCGAGTTTTAACATTACAAGCCTTTGATGCAAAAAAAATATGACAAACTTATCTTTCATGAAACACTAACTCTCAACCTTCAGACGTTGATGCAAATCGTTATTGGCAATCTTAAAGAGAAAATGGCTTTCAGGGACTGTTTTCAATACATTCAGGAAGTGGTTTTGTGTCAGTCTTTCAAGTATCATCAAGAAAATGTTAAAATTACTACAAAGTTATCTGAGCTATAACAATGGGATAAAAGTGATCAGGGGTATTGTTCCAAAAAGAAAAGTCTGATAACATCAGTGTTTCTTAAAAGTTTCCAGCACATTATCTCGCAAAAATCATTTCCTTGTTGAATTTCCAATCCTAAAAGATCTAGATTTAATTGATTCAATCAATTTAAACAAGTTTTATTGTGCATGAATCCTTGGTCATTATATGTGGAAAAGTTTGGCAAGTGTTATGAAAAACCATTGATGGAAAAATTTAAATCCTTATTTATTAATAGCATATCAGGCAAAGTCGGAAATATAAATCCCTAAGTATTTGCATATCAGGCAGCAAATCCACATTATACTGATTTTGTCTTGGAATTGAATTTAAAAACTATAAAATAGAAACTGTTAGCTTCATAGGCTAAATGAGACAGTGACCCTTTCTTCCTAAAATTGTCAGGTATTCATTCAAGTCAACCAGCATGATTCAAACCTCTACATTTAACAGTTTAGCAATAATTTTCCATAATAATAATGTCTGTAATGTGACAGTTTAGAGCAATGTCTAGCACTAGGGCATCATGCCAAAGACATGTAGCATCATGTCCCACCCAGTCACATTATCCTGACACCAATCCAACAAGTCCTAACACTAACCTCTTAATCCTAGCAAGGGACCTGCTTATACCATTTTTAGGTCTCAGCCAGGGTTCAAACACATGACCTCTCACATCAGAGGCAGATGCTCAAACTACTTAGGCCATGCAGCAGTTTGCCCAAACTGTTTTGAGATCCTATGTTAGGTATCACAGGTATGAAACTTCCAAAACAGTGTTATGTTAGGTACCTTAATGTAAGCTTTCTAGCTTGGAAAATATAAGTAAAAATGGGGCCAAGCTTGGGATACACAAGTAAAAATGGGGCCAAGATTGGAGAGTTAGTAAAAATGGGGCCAAGCTAGGAGAATACAAGTAAAACTGGGGCCAAGCTTTGGGAACACAAGTAAAAATGGGGCCAAGAGTGGAGAATACAAGTAAAAATGGGGCCAAGCTTGGGAAACACAAGTAAAAATGGGGCCAAGATTGGAGAGTTAGTAAAAATGGGGCTAAGCTAGGAGAATACTAGTAAAAATGGGGCCAAGCTTGGGGAACACAAGTAAAAATGGGGCCAAGATTGGAGAGTTAGTAAAAATGGGGCCAAGCTAGGAGAATACAAGTAAAAATGGGGCCAAGCTTGGGGAACACAAGTAAAAATGGGGCCAAGAGTGGAGAATACAAGTAAAAATGGGGCCAAGCTAGGAGAATACAAGTAAAAATGGGGCTAAAATTGCAAAACACAAGTAAAAATGGGGCCAAGCTACGAGAATATAAGTAAAAATTGGGCTAAAATTGGGGAACACGAGTAAAAATGGGGCCAAACTTGGAGAGTTAGTAAAATTGGGTACAGGCTTGGAGAAGACAAATAAAAATGGGGCTAAGTTTGGAGAATACAAGTAAAAATGGGGCTTAGTTTGGAGAATACAAGTAAAAATGGGGCTAAGTTTGGGGAACACAAGTAAAAATGAGGCCAAGTTTGGGGAACACAAGTAAAAACGTGGCCAAGCTTCAGCCCAATTTTTCTTCTGTTATCAATCTTTCATTGCTTCATCGTTCCTAAATCTCACATAAATATATTCAGCATATATGGCCTGAAAATAATATCACTCTTCTTGCAGACAATTTGGTCACTTTAATTTACATCACCTGTGCATCCAGTTATGACTACTTTAATTTTAAAACAGATGAAGCACATTGTTAAAATTACTTTTACAGACTATTTTCACTCAATTATCATAGATTTATCAAACATCTTTTGCAGAGGTGATATTCTCTTTTCAACATTTATCATGTTTAAATTATAAAGCATTTAATTTTTTGACAATGATGTGCAAGTTTGGTGTTAGTGCAGGTGAATGCAAAATTGTTCTTAAAACAACTGACTGGCAGAAGTAAATAGGGAAGGACATGTCTTTTGTAATTCTATTTGTAAAGTAGTGATGTAATTTCTAACAGAAAAATCTTGGTTTTCCAGAAACTTTTGATAGCTTAATCAAAATCTCTTGCTTTGATTGCACTCATTGGTCAACAGTGTTGACCCATCCTGTGGCATAATGGTCATAGTCAGCAGTCTGCACAATGTTTGACTAGGGTCTCATGACTAAAATAAATGTGTCAACTATGATGGCCCATTTTATGACAGCAGATCAGGGTCTATATTTGGTGTGTAAAATTAGGGTCTATATTGCTCACACTTTGGTGAGTATTGTTAGGGTCTATCATGTTCACACTTTATATTATTAGGGAATATATTGTTCACTTTGGTGTGTTTTATTAGTGTCTATATTCACTTTGGTGTGTATTACAAGGGTCTACATTGTTCACTCTTTTGTGTGTATTATTAGGGTCTTTATTGTTCACACTTTGTATTATGAAGGTCTATCTTGTTCACACTTTGTATTATTACAGTTTATATTGTTCACACTTTGTATTATTAGGGTATATATTGTTCACTTTGGTGTGTAAAATTAGGGTCTGTATTGATCACATTTTGGTGTGTAAAATTAGGGTCTATATTGTTCACACTTTGTATTATTAAGGTCTATATTCACTTTGGTGTGTAAAATTAGGGTCTATATTGTTATATTATGGTGTGTATAATTAGGGTATTTATTGTTCATACTTTGTATTTTTAAGGTCTATATTGACTTTGGTGTGTAAAATTAGGGTCTATTTTCACTTTGGTGTGTATTATTAAGGTCTATATTCACTTTGGTGTATAAAATTATATAAGTATTGTACAGGTGTGTATTAGTAGGGTCTATAGTCACTTTGTGTAAAATTAGGGTCAATATTGTTCACTGGTGTATAAAATTATTTTGTTCACTTTGTTGTGTATTATTAGGGTCTATATTCACTTTGGTATTATTAGGGTCAAAATTCACTTTTGTGTGTAAAATTAGGGTCTATAATCACTTTGGTATGTATGATTAGGGTCTATATTCACTTTTTTGTGTATTATTAGGGTCTATATTCACTTTGGTGTGTATTATTAGGGTCTATAATCACTTTGGTGTGTATTATTAGGGTCTATATTTACTTTGGTGTGTAAAATTACGGTCTATAATCACTTTGGTGTATACAGTTAGGGTCTATTTTCACTATTGTGTGTATTATTAGGGTCTATATTAACCTTGGTGTGTATTATAAGGATCTATATTCACTTTGGTGTGTACAATTAGGGTCTATATTGTTCACATTTTGTATTATTAGGGTCTTTGCTGTTCACTTTGGTGTGTATTTTTAGGGTCTATATTCACTTTGGTGTGTATAATTTCGGTCTGTATTCACTTTGGTGTGTATGATTAGGGTCTATATTCACTTTGGTGTGTATGATTAGGGTCTATATTCACTTTGCTGTGTATGATTAGGATCTATATTCACTTTGATGTGTATGATTTCGGTCTGTATTCACTTTGCTGTGTATGATTTCGGTCTGTATTCACTTTGGTGTGTATGATTAGGGTCTATATTCACTTTGCTGTGTATGATTAAGGTCTGTATTCACTTTGGAGTGTATTATTAGGGTCTATATTGTTCGCTTTGGTGTGTACTATATGCAAGCAAATGGTACTGAAGAATGACATTTTTATTTCATATCTGTCAACTTCATAATGTTTTTTTGCCCCTTCCCTCCATCTATTAAAATATCTCTGTTTGACATGAGAAGTATTTTACAGGCCAGGTTGGAAATATTGAATGACTTCTATGATAAATAAGTCTGGGAAAAGGATATATTGGTATTAAGTTATCTATATTATGGTAAGATTTGCCAGCTTGTATTGATCCAAAGTCTTGAGTTTGTATCAATATTCTGTGTACTGAACCAATGCAGGCATTTTAACTGTTTTTTCTTCATTTGTCTTGGAGTCACTCTGATGAACTATGAGTGCTAACAGGAGTTAGATTGCAATAATGATGTTATTTTAATTATTTAAATTCTTGTTTAATTTGAATTTTATACTCTTGTCATATATATAGATGGAGTCATACAGTATTACTATGTTCATCCATCACATCACATCACATCACACTCCTAAACATCACATCACACCCCTTCACATCACATCACACCCCTTCACATCACATCACATCCCTTCACATCACATCACATCACTCTCCTTCACATCACATCACACCCCTTCACATCACATCACACCCCTTCACATCACATCACACCCCTTCACATCACATCACATTCCTTCACATCATATCACACCCCTTCACATCACATCACACCCCTTCACATCACATCACATTCCTTCACATCACATCACACCCCTTCACATCACATCACACCCCTTCACATCACATCCCTTCACATCACATCACACCCATTGACATCACATCACACCCCTTCACATTACATCACATCCCTTTGCATCACATAACATTCCTTCGCATCACATCACACCCCTTTGCAACATATTACATCCATCCCTTTGACATCATGTTCTTCATGATTTTCGTCCTGATAAATATCTTCAGAATAACTGTATAATTTGAAATTTTGGTAAAAGGCTTTGAATTAAGCAGATGTTGCAGGGGCATCCATGTGATGTCATAACATATCTAGTCATAAATACATTGTCATTTCCAAAAGTCAGATACATTTCTAAGGTAATTAATGATTTTTATTAAAAAGTTCTCAGAATGATAAACATTCCTTGATGTAATTGAATCCTATTTTGGAATATTAAGTATTTTCATTAGTAAATCCTGAAGTAACCAATAAATTTAGCAAGAATTAAGAACACTACCAAATATTTGTGCAAAAACTACTTTAATGGGTGCCCTGTAATGAAAGTTTTATTTTGAAAATCCTTATCTTTCAATGCCTGAGTCAGATTGTCTTTTTAATCTGCATAAAATAATCATGATTCTGCAATGCCAGAAGTTTTTGTTTAAAATTGTTATGCATTGGAATTTCACTTCAGACATTGCAAATAGCTATTTAATGCCTAATTGGGTTATTCTTAAGTTAGGAATTAACTTCTGTTATTGCCTAAAAATACATTTCTTTAATTTGTTTTAATTTCCAGTACATTTTGTTTAATAATAATAATAATAATAATAATAATAATAATAATAATAATAATAATAATAATAATAATAATAATAAATGTATTAATGATTTTCACTAGAGAAATGAGCACTGTATGTTATATGCATTATCCTACTAGTCTATTTTTTCTTTATTATTATTATTTGTACAAGTCTTGCAAGGTATGCCAATATTGTGCCTAGAATCATGGAAAAAAAATCAGCACATAGAGGTGTATATGTTTTTTCAAAATTATATTATTTAATAAGAAAAAGTTTATAAGCTATGCATATTTTGAAAATATTGTAATATTAAAATATCCAGAAATGCTCTTGATTAAGGATGATATCAGTGTTTTTTTTCTTAATGTACTGTCATAATGGTGATGAGTTCTTAAAAAAAATGTTATAGTGCTGTTTTGTTTTTTTAAAAAATGTCATAGCGCTGTTTTGTTTTTAATAAAATATCAAAATGGTGTTTTATTTTTATAAAAATGTCAATGCCGTGATTTGTTTTTAATAAAATGTCAAAGCAGCATTTTATTTCAGCAAATTTGACAAGTGCTTTAAGTCTTTGTTTACCAAAGTGTATGCACAGGCATTTATGTGAAATTAACACCTGTACTCCCTGTTTTCCTTGTATGATATGGCATGAAACTCAGTTTACAAGGAAAATCAAAATTCTTTTGAGTTTGAAGTTGCATAATGCATAAATGTTTTAATAGCAAATTATGGTAATTATGCTAGTATTATTTTGTAACAGCCACTCTATAAAAATTGTATAGTAGCCAATAATTTAAACAAAAAACAACACTCCAGTCCATCAAGTAGGTTATTTTAATGCAGTAAAGAATTTACCGCTATTACTGCATTGATTTTGTTTTTCTAATGTCAGTCTTCAGACTCAGTCTAATGTTCCCTCTCTCGATCACACTAAAAATAAAAGCATGATATCAGTTAATACCCAAGTTAAATGTCCATTATTTGGAATATCATCCTACTCTTTGTTAGACATGTTTGTCGTGTAGTTATTTGGTGTCTCAATGAGCTCAAGATTTTTCATTATATAAGTAACTTTATGACATATCTTCGATCAATTATATACATTTTTATATTACAATTGATATCATAATTTTGTTAAAATTGTTTTTTACCTATCTCTTTTGTAACTGGTGTTATTGGTATGTCCAACCATTTCTTGTTCCACTTGATTGTTTACTGGTTGTTGTTTTCCTTCAACATTTTATTATGCCTCATGGTATGGGTAAATGCATCAATAATAATAATAATAATAATAATAATAATAATAATAATAATAATAAGAAGAAGAAGAAGAAGAAGAAGAAGAAGAAGAAGAATAAGAATAATAATAATTATATATATATATATATATATATATATATATATATATATATATATATATATATATATATATATATATATATATATTGTACAGTTTTTATGAGATGTATCCTTAGACAAAATATGCTGTTTAAAACTCTACAATTGATCTAATGCTATGATATGATATATACAAGGCTTCAAGGATGAGTACATAAAGGATTCATGCAAATAGTAGTTGTAAACATGGGTACAACATTATAGGTGAGAACATGATAGCAATGTTGTAAAAAAGTATTAGTAATGAATTAAACAAAATAGTTAGGGCTTTATATTTCTGACCAATCAGAAATAACTGTTCATAAAATTTTCTTTTGAAAAATGTGTCTTTCATTGATTTCACTAGCCTAAGACATGCTGCAATTAGCTTCCTTTGAAAAATCAATTATTTAACATGTGCCCCTTTTGAACTGATACAGGTCAGAGTATTATTACATGTATGCCATGTACCAAAAAAAATGACCCATTCAGATGCTACTGGAGCTTAAACATAGCTGCTTTTATGTGCAGAGATGAAATAAAGAAATAATCATTGAACTTTCTTCAGACCTTTCTGCTTTGATCATGTTAACTTGAAAGCACAATTTATTTAACCTGAAGTTTCAACAAGTTTCAAAATTTGACACATCACACACATTAACTTAACAGTACTCCTATTTCTAAACAGCATTACCCTACCAATGCTAATAATTCTAAACAGAATTACTTGCTAGTACTCATAATTCTAACAAAAGACATTAACTTACCAGTACTCATCATTCTAAAAGACATTCACTTAGCAGTGCTCATAAGTCTAAACAGCATTAATGTAAAAGTAATTATAATTCTAAAATATTGTAACTTACCAGTACTAATAATTCTAAAAGACAATAACTTACTAGTACTAATAATTCTAAAAGACATTCACTTACCAAGACTCATAAATATAAACATTAACTTACCAGTACTAATAGTTCTAAAAGACATTCACTTACCAGCATTAATAATTCTAAAAGAAAATAACTCACAAGCACTAATGATTCTAAAATGCATAAGCCAATATAAATATATGTAATTTATTCATAAAATTGAAATTAATAATGACTTCATAACATTTATTTATTTCATGGTTAACCTTAACATTCTGCTTTATTAATTGTCAGCATGAATCATTTATTGAATTTGTTGTGTTTTAACTTGTGTTTATCAAATAAAATAATACAGTTTAACTTTTATGGCAGTTTATTTAATGTGAATTTCATGGACTCTCTTGTTATTCATATATATTTACTGTAAAAGTATTTGTAACAAAGTCACATGATCTTGATGATAATGATCATTTTATTATTTACAATATTCTGTTACTGTTGTTTGTGTTATTAACATTGCTATTGTTTTTATTTGAGCTTTGAATCATCTAATGTTGCTGATGATGATGTGTTTTTGTCTTCAACACTAATTTGCCTTAAAACAATTTGTCATTTTTCATCAATCATAGGGGTGACACCATGCATGTAGGCACATTAGATAATTTGCTTCTGCTGAATCAACAGCATGTCCACTCCTATGACTTTCAATAGTGTGGACAAATGCTTGCATCAAGTTGTTACTGCAGTGAATGTTTCTAACTTTTAAATCATTTTCTTTTTAGACAAAAACAGCCTATTGAAAATACATTATTCTAGATCATGGAGAAATCTGGTATGAATACACTCCAATGTGATTTAACTACAAATCTAGGTGTGAATGACAGCCAACTGAGTTGACTACAAATTCCAGGTGTGAAATGTAAGTCACTGAGTTAACCACATATCTAGGTGTGAATGACAGTCAATGTGAATTAACCACATATCTAGGTGTGAATGGTAGTCATTGAGAATTATCCATATATCTATGTGTGAATGACAGCCAACTGAGTTGACTACAAATTCCAGATGTGAAATGTAAGTCACTGAGTTAACCACATATCTATGTGTGAATGGCAGCCAACATGAGTTGACTACAGATCTAGGTGTGAATGTAAGTCACTGTGAGTTAACCACATATCTATGTGTGAATGACAGTCAATGAAAATTAACCACATATCTAGGTGTGAATGACAGCCAATGTGAGTTGACTATAAATTTAGGTGTGAATGTAAGTCACTGAGTTAACCACATATGTATGTGTGAATTACAGTCAATGATAATGAACCACATATCTATGTGTGAACAGCAGTCAATGTTAGTTAATCATAAATCTAAGTGTGAATGTAAGTCAGAGTGAGTTAACTACAAATCTATGAATGAAAGTCACTGAGTTAACCACATATCTATGTGTGAATAACATAAATGCGAATTAACCACATATCTAGGTGTGAAAATGGCAGTGTTAAGTCAACTACATACCTATGTGTGAATGACAGTCAATGTGAGTTAACTTTATATATATATATATATATATATATATATATATATATATATATATATATATATATATATAGATGCAATAAACTGACGACAAACAGTACGAAACTAGTAACTAACTAGCCTAAGCGCTTTCGACTCTTAATGAGTCTTTTTCAAAGGCAAATACAAAACATAGTTACGACAAACAAATAAACACAAAAATGTTGCGTTTGTAAACCTCTACATTTCTATCTTCACATGTGCTAAAACTATAAATACAACCAGCTTGTATAGACTAGTTGCGGAAACTGAAAACGTATAATTCCCTAAAAGTCTACAAGCCAAAGCGACATCTATTTTTACTTTGTGTACATATGTAATGCAGATTATATCCCGGATATTTGGTTCTATACCGGTTATTCTTATAGTAAAAATTGAAGGATAAGAAGATTTAGAAAATGTTAAATTCTACTAGTGCATAGTTTTCATTTTCTAGTCTTCTTGGTTTAGACCGCTTGGTTTCAATGTTCTAAGGCGGCGTATCCAGTATGATTCCTTTTCCTTCTAAATCTTCTTATCCTTCAATTTTTACTATAAGAATAACCGGTATAGAACCAAATATCCGGGATATAATCTGCGTTACATATGTACACAAAGTAAAAATAGATGTCGCTTTGGCTTGTAGACTTTTAGGGAATTATACAACGTTTTCAGTTTCCGCAACTAGTCTATACAAGCTGGTTGTATTTATAGTTTTAGCACATGTGAAGATAGAAATGTAGAGGTTTACAAACGCAACGTTTTTGTGTTTATTTGTTTGTCGTAACTATGTTTTGTATTTGCCTTTGAAAAAGACTCATTAAGAGTCGAAAGCGCTTAGGCTAGTTAGTTACTAGTTTCGTACTGTTCGTAGTCAGTTTATTGCATCTATTTTAATTAATCCCTGACAAACGTGATCCCTTGGTGGATCCAGTACGCTTGAGAGGGTTGTTATTTGCCATATGATTTGTATTCTTTATATATATATATATATATATATATATATATATATATATATATATATATATATATATATATATATATATATATATATATATGTGACTGACAGTGAATGTGAATTAACCATATATCTAGGTATGAATGACAGTGTGAGTTAACCACAAATCTAAGTGTGAATGACTGGCAGTGTGAATTAACAACATATCTAAGTGTGAAGGACTGTAAGTGAGTTAACCATATATCTAGATTGAATGACTGTCAGTGTGAGTTAAGCAAATATCTAGTCATGAATGACAGTCATGTGAATTAACCATGCACATTGGTATTAATGACTGTTAATGTGAATTAACCACATATCTATGTTGAATGACAGTCAGTGTGAGTTAATGACATATATAGGTCTGAATGACAGTGTGAATTAACCACAAATGTAGGTGTGACACATCAGTATGAATTAACCACATGTCTAGGTGTGAATGACAGTCAATGTGAATTAACTATGTATTTTGGTGTTAATGACTCTCAGTGTGAATTAACCACATATATAGGTGTACATGACAGCGAAAATGAACTAACCACATATCTATGTGTTAATGACAATGTGAATTAACAATACATTATATATATATATATATATATATATATATATATATATATATATATATATATACATATATATATATATATATATACATATATATATATATATATATAGATATATATATATACACACACACATATATACATATATATATATGTGTGTGTGTGTGTGTGTGTGTGTGAATGACAGTCACTGTCAATTAATCTCTTAGCAGTTCATTATAATTCTCAGTGGCAAGCTTTTATATGAGTGAAACAAAATTTGCATGTACCATCTCTATTTACTACTGATTTTCATCACCTAATGCTACTCATCAACAGCCTGTAAGGTACAAATGTTAGCCTAATGCTAAACTAGCCACCTAATGCAAGGCTTACTGAAATTTAACACTAGGCTTATTGAATGCTAGGCTTACTGAAGATCTGATGCTAGGCATACTGAATGATACTGATTGATTATATAAGATAAATACATTCAAGAAGACAATATCCCCTAAGTATGGATCCACATCATCTATAATCAAGGTAGTGGCATTCATTACATCATGTCCTCTTTGTTTGCACTAGATTTTAATAATTTTTTAGACAATAGGATGTTCAGTAAAACAAGAGCCCATTTCCATTTTTTTAATCCAAAATTGAGAATATACCTAACACTACCAGCCTTGTGGAAATTTTAACCAATAATACTGCAAGTATTGTGGACTATGTACACCCATAACACTACCAGTCTTGTGGACAGTGTACACCCATAATACTACTACTCATGTGGACATTGTACACCCATAACACTGCCAGTCTTGTGTACATTTTACACCCATAACATTGCCAGTCTTGTGGACATTGTACACCTATAACTCTACCAGTCTTGTGGACTTTGTACACCCATAACACTACCACTCATTTAGACATTGTACACCCATAGCACTGCCAGTGTCATGGACTTTTTACACCCATAACACTACCACTCTTGTGAACATTGTACACCCATAGCACTGCCAGTGTCATGGACTTTTTACACCCATAACACTACCACTCATTTGGACATTATACACCCATAGCACTGCCAGTGTCATGGACTTTTTACACCCATAACACTACCACTCTTGTGGACATTGTACACCCATAATACTACCACTCATTTGGACATTATACACCCATAGCACTGCCAGTCTTGTGGAAGTTGTACACCCATAACACTACCAGTCTTGTGGATATTAAACACCCATAACACTACCACTCATTTGGACATTGTACATCCATAACACTACCAGTCTTGTGGACTTTGTACACCCTTGACACTACCACTCATGTGGACATTATACACCCATAACTCTACCAGTCTTCTGGACTTTTTACACCAATAAAACACTACCAGTCTTGTGGATTTTGTACATCCATAACACCACCACTCATTTTGACATGTATACCCATGATGCTGCCAGTCTTGTGGACTTTGTACATGCATGACACAACCAGTCTTGTGGACTTTGTACACCCATAACTCAACCACTCATGTGGACATGTATACCCATGATGTTGCAGGTCTTGTGGACTTTGTACATGCATGACACAACCAGTATTGTGGACTTTGTACACCCATAACACAACCACTCATGTTGGCATTGTACACCCATAACACTACCAGTTTTGTGGACATTGTACACCCATGACATGGACAGTCTTGTGGACTTTGTACTCCTATAACACTACCAGTCTTGTGGACTTTGTGCACCCATAACACTACCACTCATGTGGATATTATACACCCATAATGCTGTCAGTTTTGTGTACTTTGTACACCCATAACACATGTAAACCTTGTTGCATTTCTTGGCATTCAGGGCTGAGATTAAAATTTCACAGTAGCCAACATATTCTATGCGAAGATGACAACTGATCTGTATACACTGCTATTCAGCTGGTACAAAAACTTTAATATCTTCTAAATTAATGATGGTAAATATTTTCAGAACTCTGGGTACTTAAAGGTATCAAAATATCTGCTGGTACCATGGCATAACACCTGTCACTCAGGTGAGTGGAAAGGATGGCAGCATATATGGACCTACTGTAAAAATGGTATCAGTACCATTCTTTTATCATACATTTTGAGACTTTACTTTCTAATCTAATACACACTTCAGAAAGAATGACACATTTATTATACAAATACCACTATAGATATTAGTTCTCAACATTCAACCATTATTTAGATGGTATTGACATAAACATTTGGGGTTATTCTTAAGAGTCTATTTGGTCCCATTAAGTTAGACATACATACAAGCCATGCATCCAATTAAGTTGGACGTGTATACAAGTCATGAGTCTGATAAGGTTAGACCTGTATACAAGCCATGAGTCCAATTAAGTTAGACATATATACTACTATAGATATTAGTAAGACCTATATACAAGCAAATGGTCCAATAACTTAGACATATTTACTAGCCATAGTTAATTAACTTAGACATGTATACTACATGTCCAATTAAGCAGTGTCAGATTACTCATTAAGCACACTTAACATGTGCTTTGGACACCAGCCAAAAAGAGGCACCAGAAAAATTAAAATTACTTTTTGATGAATTGAATGAATTACATATGATCATTACATATACAAGTATTTTGATTTAGAATTATGGCAACACTGGTATTTTCACACCTTTGTATCTTTTATTATTGTTTTTTTAGTTTCACATTATGTAGGAGGTGAGAAGTACCATGATATTTTCAGTGGAAGATTTTAATCTGGCACTGGAAGGTCTTAGTCCAGCACTGGAAGGCCTTAATCTGGCATTGGAAGGTCTATGTCCGGTCCTGGAAGGTCTTAATCCAGCCCTGGAAGGTCTTAGTCCGGCACTGGAAGGTCTAAATATGGCACTAAAGGTCTTAATCTGGCACTGGAAGGTCTTAGTCCGGCACTGGAAGGTCTAAATATGGCACTAAAGGTCTTAATCTGGCACTGGAAGGTCTTAGTCCAGCACTGGAAGGTCTAAATATGGCACTAAAGGTCTTAATCTGGCACTGGAAGGTCTTAGTCTGGCACTGGAAGGTCTAAATATGGCACTAAAGGTCTTAATCTGGCACTGGAAGGTCTTAGTCAGGCACTGGAAGGTCTAAATATGGCACTAAAGGTCTTAATCTGGCACTGGAAGGTCTTAGTCAGGCACTGGAAGGTCTAAATATGGCACTAAAGGTCTTAATCTGGCACTGGAAGGTCTTAGTCAGGCACTGGAGGGTCTTAATCCAGCACTGCAATTAAGTTAAACATATATACAAGGCATGACATGAGTAAATGAATTCCTTGTAGCAGTATAGGAAGAGTGTGTAAGCAATATAGAAGAAAAGAAGAAAGACTGCAACTTGCTTTCATTACATAATGCACTTGGTTAGTGCTGATTTATAATTACAATATCATATGGCAGAGTTTGGTCAGTGTATATCTATCATTACATCATCAGTGGCAGAGCTTGGTCAGTGCTAATCTGTCATTACATCATCAGATGGCGGAGCTTGGTCATTGCTGATCTATCATTGCCATACATTATACATTTGGTCAGTGCTGCTCTGTAATTACATTATGCACTTGTTCATTGCTAATCTATAATTACATTATCTGATGGAAGAGATTGGTCAGTATATATTTGAAACTATATTATCAGATGACAGCATGGTCAGTGCTGATTTGTTATTACATCATGTACATGGTCAGTGCTGATCTATAATTGCATTAATAAATGGTAGAGTCTGGTCATTGCATATTGGTCATTACATTATCTGAAGACTGCTTGTCAGTGCTAATCTGTCATTACCATATATTGTGCACTTGGTCAGTGCTGATCTGTCATTATCATATATTATGCACTTGGTCAGTGCTGATCTGTCATTACCATATATCATGCACTTGGTCAGTGTTGATCTGTCACTACCATATATTATGCATTTGGTCAGTGCTGATCTGTCACTACCATATATTATGCACTTGGCCAGTGCTGATCAGTCGCAGAGCATGGTTTAATTACTGATCAAAACCAGGATTTGAGATTTGCACAGATACACATGAGATATACATTGTCAAAATGTATTAATTGATGTATGCCCTCATCATAACAAATTTCTACTTTTAATTTGTGAGAACTATTAGTGTGACCTTTGCTTACTGATTGGAAAATACATAAATTGGATAAGTGATTATCTGTATTTAAATAAACTTTAGCACTGTAAACAAGATTATTTGTAAATATTATGTTAAAATTTGTGTAGATTTTTTAAGGTACATCTGTGAAATTCTATTGAAAATTATCACTTTTTGACTTGTGCCCGTGACAAACTGCCTTTTATTGTTAAAGAAATATTGTTATATTTGATGAAAGTTGTAAATATTTAGATTCTGTGCCTCCTTTTGATATTGACACAGTGTTACAACATGTTGATGTTACATAACTCCCTGATTTACTCATCCATACATGTTTGGGTTAATAAATCCCCAATATACACATGCATGCATGTTTAGGTTACATAACTCCCTGATTTACACATGCATACATGTTTGGGTTAATAAAATACCCAATTTACACATGCATGCATGTTTGGGTTACATAACTCCTTGATTTACACATCCATACATGTTTGGGTTAATATATTCCCAATTTACAAATGCATGCATGTTTAGGTTACATAAATCCCCAATTTACACATGCATGTATGTTTAGGTTACATGACTCCTTGATTTACACATCCATACATGTTTGGGTTAATAAAATACCCAATTTACACATGCATGCATGTTTGGGTTACATAACTCCTTGATTTACACATCCATACATGTTTGGGTTAATAAATCCCCAATTTACAAATGCATGCATGTTTAGGTTACATAAATTCCCAATTTATACATGCATGCATGTTTTGGTTACATAAATTCCCAATTTACATATGCATGCATGTTAAGGTTACATAACTCTCTGATTTACACATCTATACATGTGTGGGTTAATAAATCCACAATTTACACATGCATGTATGTTTAGATTACATAACTCCTTGATTTACACATCCATACATGTTTGGTAACATAAATCCCCAATTTACACCTGCATGCATGTTTAGGTTACATAAATCCTCAATTTACACATGCATGCATATTTAGGTAACATTAATCCCTAATTTACACATGCAAGTATATTAAGATTACGTAAATCCTCAATGTACACATGCATGTATGTTTAGGTTACATAAATCCATTATTCAAGCATGCATGCATGTTTAGGTAATATAAATCCCAAATTTACACATGCAAGCATGTTTAGGTTAAACAGAACAATAATTTACAATGTAGAAATAGTGCCAAATTCCAGTCTACTTTAATTTTTGTTTATGAAACATAATCAAATGCAGACTTGAATCTGCTATTGCACTCTACTGGCAGATTAAAGTCATTGTTGGGAGTCTATCAGGATTCCAACAAACAGCATAGAGCCTCATCTGGCTATGGACAATGAACAGGAAACTTTGGGTACATGGACAGGAAACTTTGGGTACATGGACAGGAAACTTTGGGTACATGGACAGGAAACTTTGGGTACATGAACAGGAAACTTTGGGTACATGGACAGGAAACTTTGGGTACATGGACAGGAAACTTTGGGTACATGGACAGGAAACTTTGGGTACATGGACAGGAAACTTTGGGTACAGATTGTTGTATACATAATGAATTTTGGTAGATGAACAGGAAACTTCAGATATAGAGATATAGATTGTTTGTATGCATAATGAATTTTGATAGAAACATTTGACTTGAGAGTTTTTCTGATTACCTTTCCCTCTACAGGTGGAAGCAGGTGCTATTGGTTGAAGTAACATTCAGTAAAAAGGCTGAACTTAGAACTTCAAATTTCAGGTAAATTGTTTATTCTCTCAATCATCAACTTCTTGTTGCATTATGGGTTCTATAACACCACATACCAAATACTAATGCCTCACTCCTCTTCTGTTTAGGGGTCAATTGGTTCAACTGATTAGTTGATATTTTCTGCACTTTCAGCACTCATTGGCCTGTGTCATGCTAAGGAAATGAGAACAAAGTGCCTTCCCAAAAACATGGAGGCAACCTACCTGGGTTGACCTGAAAGAGAATCAAACCTATGATACCTGTATAGTGAGTCCAACACTCTACCTACTGGGCTGCTTCAACTTCTTGTTGGGAGCAGTTCTTTTCAATATCACGTCAACCTTTTGTTTACATTTTGCCACAATATATTGGTAATGTTATGGTTAGTTTGGTGGCATTCCCACCAAGAAATTCACCATACCATTACAAGATGAAATTCATAATCATTTTGGATATCATTTAAAAAAGGGTAAGTAAATTTACCAAATATGTTGTTTCAGCAAGGAGGTTAGAAATTGTTTTTTTATATGATTTTATCATTGATCTGAAGGCAAAAGATGAAATTGAATCCAACAGGCTGGAATATTCCCATCGACCTTGCTTATAAATCATGCTACAAATTAATCCCTGTTTATAGAAAATCCTTCAGACAAAAAGAAATATGATGAGTGTTAACCATTAATAATGTAGAGCTGATATCAAATAGAATTTAATTGACTCTAAAAATATCCTTATTGTAATGGCACAACATTCCATTTCATGCAATGAGAGTCACACACTGTTGGCAGTGATAATATTTAGAATAAAATAAGGCTTGGATTGTAAGAGCATTATAGATGCAATATGAATGATTGATAAACCCTATGACTTTTCACAGAAAAACAAGTGTCCATTTAAAAGGTTATATCTAAATATTGAACTCAATTTTTTTTTCCATTGTACCTGTCAGGTATGAAGTATAACAGGAATGATAAGCCTTTGTAATTAGCTATCAGATTTCATGAATTGTCTATGAAATGGAGTATTTTCATTGATCAATATTGGTCCTCAGAATGAGTCTTTTGATAGGATGAAAATTTCAAAAGGTATGGGGCAGTAAGAAAGTGTAATTAACTGGCAACACTATCTAAGGTGTATTGGGTCCAGTAAAGTGTATTTGGGCCAATAAGGTGTCTTGGGAGCACTGGAGTGAGCAAAGGTTCTTATTTTAGCTAATTAGGGCATAAATAACCCTAAATACAGTTAAATCTCAATATGAACACCTCAACCCTAAGTACAGTTCAGGCTCATTATGGTCACTTCATCCCTATGTACAGTTCAACCTTGTTATGATCACCTCAACCCTAAATAAGTTAAATCTTATACTAATCACCTCAACCTACTACAAGTCAACCTCATTATAATTATCCCAACCTACTACAGGTCAACCTTATTATAATCACATCAACCTCCTATATGTCAACCTCATTATGGTTACCTCAACCCAAAGTACAGTTCAACCTCATTATCATCAACTTAACCCAAAGTACAATTCAAACTCATTATGGTCACCTCAACCTACTACAGGTCAACTGCATTATGATCACCTCAATCCAAAGTACAGATCAACCTCATTATGGTGTGTACCTCATCACATTCCACTCATCATGATCAAATGTATCTGTTTTATTGAGAATGCATGGCCATATGTATCCATTATGTTGGGGATGCATGATCAAATGTTGTTTTGTTGTTGTTTTATTGTAGGGTTTAAAACCATTTTTCAGCATAAGATAGGCTCTATTCTCTTGGAGATTTAGATGTATGATAAAATGTATCCATTCTATTGAGACCATGGCCATATGTATGGCTATATGTATCCACCATGTTGGGGATGCATGATCAAAATGTATCCACTCTGTTGAGTATGCATGACCATATTTATCTATTCTGTTGGGAGTGCATGGTCATATATATCTACTCTGTTGGGGATGCATAACCATATTTATCTACTCTGTTGGGGATGCATAGCCATATGTTTTGACTCTGTTGAGGATGCATGACCATATTTATCTACTCTGTTGATGATGCATGGCTGTATGAATCCACATCTTTTTGGGGATTCATAGCCATATATAGCCACTCTGTTAAGGATGCATGACCATATTTATCTACTCTGTTAAGGATGCATGGCTGTATGAATCCACTCTGTTGAGGATGCATGGCTGTATGAATCCACTCTGTTGAGGATGCATGGCTGTATGAATCCACTCTGTTGAGGATGCATGGCTGTATGAATCCACTCTGTTGAGGGTGTGTGGCTGTATGAATCCACTCTGTTGAGGATGCATGGCTGTATGAATCCACTCTGTTGAGGAGGCATGGCTGTATGAATCCACTCTGTTGAGGATGCATGACCATATTTATCTACTCTGTTGGGAATTCATGGCTGTATGTATCCACTCTGCTGGGGATCCATGGCCATTTGCTCTCCAAATGTTTTCAGCCATGTGGTGTCAGTGGATCTTGAAACTGCAATTTATTAAAGTTTTATGTTAGTGCATGTAAGTATGCTGATATGTGGACCAGTGCATGTAAGAATACTTATGATGGGACACATTCCATATTAAGGAACATCATGATGCGATACATTCCACATCAATGAATATCATGATGGGACACTTCTCATATCAATGAACATCATGATTGGACACATTCCATATCAATGAACATCATGATGAGAACCTTTCCACATAGATGAACATCATGATGGAACACATCCCAGGTCAATGAACATCAAGATGGGTCATATTCCATCTCAATGAACATCATGATAGGACACATTCCATATAGATGAACATCATGATGGGACACATTCTACATAGATGAAAATCATGATGGGACACATTCCACGTCAATGGACATCTTGATGAGACACATCCCAGGTCAATGAACATCAAGATGGGTCAAATAACATCAAATAACATCACAATTGACATCATGATGGGACATATTCCATCTCAATGTACATTAAGATGGGACACATTCCACATCAACGAACATCAGGACTCGACACATCCCAGGTCAATGAATATCATGATGGGACACATTCCACCTCAATGGACATTAAGATGGGTCACATTCCACCTCAATGAACATCATGATGGGACACATTCCACATATATCAACATCATGATGGGAAACATCCCACATCAACGAACATCAGGACTCGACACATCCCAGGTCAATGAATATCATGATGGGACACATTCCACCTCAATGGACATTAAGATGGGTCACATTCAACCTCAATGAACGTCATGATGGGACACATTCCACATAGATCAACATCATGATGGGAAACATCCCACATCAATGAACATCAGGACTCAACACATACCAGGTCAATGAACATCATGCTGACACACATCACACATCAATTTACATAATGATGGAACACATCCTAGGTCAATTAACATCATGATGGGATACATCCCAGGTCAGTGAACATCATGATAGGACACATCCCATATCAATGATCATCATGATGCAACACATTCCACATCAGTGAAAACCAGGATGAGAAATATCCCATATGACCATCATGAAGAGACATATCCTACATCAGTAAAGATCATGATGGGATACATTCCATATCAGTGAAGATTCTGATGGGACACTTCCCACAGCAATGAACATCATGATGGGACACTTCCCACGGCAATGAACATCATGATGGGACACTTCCCACAGCAATGAACATCATGATGGGACACTTCCCACAGCAATGAACATCATGATGGGACACTTTCCACAGCAATGAACATCATGATGGGACACTTCCCACAGCAATGAACATCATGATGGGACACTTCCCACAGCAATGAACATCATGATGGGACACTTCCCACAGCAATGAACATCATGATGGTACACTTCCCACAGCAGTGAACATCATGATGGGACACACACCAGGTTCAAAATGTTGTCTCCATTAGTTGTGTCATGCAAAAGGACACATTGACTTATTATAAAACCTTAATTCTGCAGTGAGAGCAAAAGAGTGGAGAGAGTGCTTGTGATTATATTTTCATTGGGGAATAATTTCTGTAGGAGGAAGAGAGAAAGAGGGCAAATCAATGGTTCATATTAAAAAATTCAAAAAGCATAATTTACATTAAAATATGGTTAATAAAATATGTAAATTTAGGCTCACTGAGTATTAATTTTAAAATCATTGATTATTAAATTTAAACTCATTGAATATTAAGTGTGTTTCTAAAACTGGTTGTGTATGTGTGTGTGATAGAGAAGAAATTGTAAGACCATGTTTACAGTAACCAGCCCTAATTTGTTCAGATTATTCTTTACTTAAATGTTTGATTAGGGATTATTTACATTAAATATTCATTCCATGTGCAAGATTATCACCTCTAAAAATCCCAACACAAGCTGATTACCTCAATAAATCCCAACACAAACTAATTACCTCAATAAATCCTAACACAATCTTATTACCTGAATAAATCCCAGCATGAACTAATTATTTTAATAATCCCAACACAAGCTAAATACCTCAACAAATCCCAGTACAAACTAATTACCTCAATAAATCCCAGCACAAACTAATTACCTCAATAAATCCTAACACAATCTTATTACCTGAATAAATCCCAACATAAACTAATTATCTTAATAAACCCCAACACAGGCTAATTACCTCAACAAATCCCAGTACAAACTAATTACCTCAATAAATTCCAACACAAGCTAATTACCTCAATAAATCCCAATACAATCTTATTACCTGAATAAATCCCAACACAAACTAATTATCTCAATAAACCCCAGCACAAGCTAATTACCTCAACAAATCCCAGTACAAACTAATTACCTCAATAAATTCCAACATAAGCTTATTACATCTCTAAATCCCAACGCAAACTGATTACCTCAATAAATCCCAGCAAAAACTAATTACATCTATAAATCCAAACACAAGTTGATTACCTCAATAAATCCCAGCACAAACTAATTCCCTCAATAAATCCCAACACAAGCTAATTACATATATAAATCCCAACACAAGCTGATTACCTCAATAAATCCCAGCAAAAACTAATTACCTCAATCAATCCCCAGCTTATTACCTCTAAATCTCTACACAAGCCCATCACCTCTATAAATTCAGTGCAGTGTCAACAACTTATTACTAAAGCTCATCCCCCCACCACCACATTATCTAAAGTATTGATTGATTGAATCTACTGCCCATATTCAGAGTTCTAATGTCAAAGTATGTACCTTTTGTCATTGACAACACTTGAATGATACACATCTACCCAAATTTCTGATTACTGTATTGTGCTTTTGTTGTTGTTTGCATTATATTAAATTGTAGTTTATTTTACCAATGAATCTCTGCAAATATTGAAAAAAAGTGCCAGTGGATGGGACTTTAATTTTGTGTAGTTCATAAAGATGAAATTAAAAAAGTTAAAGAGCTTAGCAAAACAGATTGCCAGAGATTATAGTAGAAAAGGAAACTTAAATATTTGCATATTGGCATAGCAAAGTCTACATTATTACAGGATCAAATCTGCCATCACAGAATGTATTAGGCACATCAAGGTCTACATTATCATAAACCTACATCTGCCATCACAGAATATATTGGTATATCAAGGTCTACATTATCACAGACCCAAATCTTTTATCACAGTATATTGGTATATCATCATATCATTTTTGGCAGCTCAGTCTTGGAAGATCATCTGAGTATTGCTCTTGGAGTGTTGTCTATCTCTGGGGTTTTGACATCATCTGTTATAACTGTGCAGTCCAATGTGTGAGTGACAATCTCTATTGCAGTTGGAGCAGATGTACAGGGAAGTCTGATTTGCTTGGTTTGCTGCTGCATGCTTCTTTCTCTCAGTTTTTCTGTGGTTTGCTGGACTCTCCTCCCTTCAGTGACCACTATGCACTCATTAAATGTCATTCTGTAGGTGCCACAATCCTCAGCCTGTACTTCCCAGCTGTCTGGTGAAATATTGCATGCCCATATGTCCCTCTTGCACACATCCCTGCAGTGGATGTCATGGATGGCTGATTCTTCTGGTGCCAATGGCCAACTGGCCATATAGGATCTTTTTGGCAGCCTCCCATCCTCCATGCATCAGATGTGTTCCAGACATCAAAGGTGGCATTTGCTTAGCAGGGAGTATATGATTGGGATACTTGAACGTTGAAGGAATGTGGTCTTGCCAGCTGATTTTCTGGATGTATTGTAGGCATCTTATGTAGAAGGAGTTTAGGTGACACTCTTGCCTCATGTAAGGGTTCCACATCTCACTTCCATATATGAGGGTGCTCAGAATGCAGGTTTGGTAGACTTGAATCTTGGTGTGTACTGTCAACACGCTGTTTTCCCACACTCTCTTTGTTAGTCAGTCCATGATGATGTTTGCCTTTCTAAGCCTTCTCTCCAGCTCCACATCAAGTGAAAGAGTGTTGCTGATGGTTGATTCCAAGTAAATAAAGTTGTTGACTACTTCCAGGGTGATGCCATCGATTTTGATGAAAGGGGCAGTGGTGACATTTTGAGCACTGACATTTGTTGTTTTTGGGATGATGGTGAGTCTGAACTGTTTACAGGCATCAGTAAAATGGTCTCCCAGTCTTTGGAGCCCATCCTCAGTGTGGGTCACAAGAGCCGTGTCATCAGCAAAGAGCATCTCCTGATGAGTACTTGCCTCACTTTGGTCTTTGTACGCAGTCATGCCAGGTTAAACAGCCTTTCTTTGGACCTGGTGTGCAGATAAATGCAATCAGTGGATATACTGAAGGTATGGGACAGGAGCAGGAAAAAGAATATACCATAAAGTGTTGGTGCCAACACATATGCCTGCTTCATGCTACTGTTAAAGAAGAAGGAGTCTGAGGTGGATACATCATACAGGACTGTACCCTTCATATCGGTATGGAAGGAGATTATCATGCTGCAAAGTTTTGGGTAGCAGCCGATCTTCCCAAGAAGTTCAAATAGGCCCTTTCTGCTGACCAGATCAAAGGCCTTGGTGAGGTCAATGAACATCATGTAGATAGGTTGACCTTGCTCTCTGCTTTTCTCTTGGAGTTGTTGGAGGGAGAAGATCGTGTCTGTTGTTGACCTTCCTACTCTGAAGCTGCACTGGGATTCTGGGTACACTTGGTCTGCCAGCAGCTGCAGCCAGTTGAGGAGGATGCAGGCAAACACTTTGCCAATAATGCTGAGAGTGAAATTCCTCTGTAATTGTTACAGTCACTGTGGCCTCCCTTGTTTTTGTAGAGGGTCACAATGGTGGCGTCTCGCATGTCTTGGGGGACTGCTCCTTCCTCCCAGAAGAGGCAGAGTAGCTTATGCAGTGGCTGTAGCAATGTCAGTTTTCCATGTTTGATGGCTTCTTGTGGGATGCTATCGCTACCTGGTACTTTGTCATTTGGAAGGGAGTTGATCACTTTGCTGAGTTCCTCTAAAGTAGGCCATTTTGTATAGCTCCTCCATAGTGGGCAGTTCCTGTACACTGCTGAGCACCACATTGGTGACTGATGTTTCTTAGGAGTACAGCTCTGAGTAGTGCTCCACCCATCTGGTCATCTATTGCTCACGGTCTATGATCTTCTCACCCATCAGATTTCAGAAGGGAACCCCTTTCACTATAGAACCTAGAGCCTTCTTGATGCCACTATACATGCTTTGGATGTTTCCTGACTCTGCACTGCACTGGATTCCTTCACACAATTGCTGCCAGTATTCATTTGCTGACTGTCTAGTGATGTGTTTGGTGGTCCTTCAGGCTTTTCTGAGGGCAGTAAGTGTACGTTCATTAGAGTATTTTTTGTAAGCTATGAAGGCTTCTCATTGGTTCTCAATTACTGGTTCCATCCATCCATCCTATTCCTCCTAGGAGACTTTAATGCTAGAGTTGGAGCTGACCATGAGTCCTGGCCTACCTGCCTCTGACATCATGGCACTGGAAAGACCAACGGAAATTGTCAAAGGCTGCTGGAGCTATGCACCTATCATGACCTGTGCATTACAAACACCTTCTTTAAGTGTAAGCCACAACACAAAGTATCACAGAAACATCCCAGGTCTCATTGCTGGCACCAACTTGACTTAGTCATCACCAGGCACTCTGCCCTGAACAGCATACACTCAACTAGAAACTACCATAGTGCAGACTACAACTCTGACCATGCCCTTGTGTGCAGCAGGGTGTGCCTACAGCCACAAAGACTACATCACTCCAAACCAAAAGGTCGCCCTCACATCAACAATGCACAGATGTCTATCCCTCCATGGTGGAGAAGTATTTGTCTGCCCTGGATCACGCTCTCCAGGACCTGCCAGAGCACAATGCCAAAGCCATGAAGGATGCCATCTATAACACAGCCATATCGATGTTTAGCAAGAAGGAACAACCCAGCAAGGACTGGTTCAATGCACAGCTTTCAAGGATGGAACCAGTAATCGACTGGTATATCAAGGTCTACATTATCATAGGCCCAAATCTTCTATCACAAAATGTATTGGTATATCAAGGTTTACATTTACATTATCATAGATCCAAATCTTCCCTCACAGAATGTATTGGCATACCATGGTCTGTTTATGTATAAAAAGACTATAATTTTTCAATACATAATATGACTGCAGGCCTGGTTCAGTGCTTCCAACCTTTTGAGACAGAAGTATTTTTGCGTGAACTGCTTGAAGAAACTTCATGAGGATTTTATACCAGCTGAGAAAATCTTGGATATTTAAGGGAATGTCAACGATGAACTGCTTGAAGAAACTTCATGAGGATTTTATACCAGCTGAGAAAATCTTGGATATTTAAGGGAATGTCAACGATTATAATCATGTCTTAAGGATTTAATATGTGTTGCCTTTATTTATTAGGTTATATTCATTTTTCAAAATGTGAACATTGTTGTTTTATACTAGATTTTGTTACACTTATTTGGAAGTAACTACTACACACATATACTAGCTGGTCAGTGTCATAAAATACTAATAAACAAATATATACTATCTGGTCAGTGTCATAAAATACTACTACACACATATATATTAGCAGGTTAGTGTTATAAAATACTACTACATACATACTAGCTGGTCAGTGTCATAAAATACTAATAAACAAATATATACTATCTGGTCAGTGTCATAAAATACTACTACACACATGTATTAGCTGGTCAGTGTCATAAAATACTACTACATACATATACTAGCTGTCATCAAACTACTACACACATATACTAGCTGGTCAGTGTCATAAAATACTACTACACACATATACTAGCTGGTCAGTGTCATAAAATACTACTACACACATATACTAGCTGGCCAGTGTAATACAATACTACTACACACATATACTAGCTGGTGAATGTCATAAAATACTACTACACACATATACTAGCTGGCCAGTGTCATAAAATACATATATACTAGCTGGTCAGTACCATTTGGACTTGGTGCACTTGGCAAGTAGTACCTAGCATGCAACAAGATTGGTTTTAATTGGTACTATGTAGCTAGGAAGTCAGTTTAATTAATCATGAAATGGTTGGGAGATTCTCAAATTCTTGATGCACAGTGAGAATATTAAACATGGTGTAAGAGCAACTGCTGAACTAGTATGGATGGTTTGTATCTTTTATCGACATGCAGCTGTTGTATTCTTATCTGGATCTGCTCTGCAGCTCCAAACCTGGAAATTTCATCACCGGCCAGGCTAAATTGTTTTATATCATCATCAAACTGATAATACCATATAGTCATATGCATCCAGCTTTGAAAACCATAGATCCAGATATGCGAGAGTAATACATGATAGCAGAATTGAACCTATGCTAATCATAGTGTGCAGATTTGGAATTAAGGACACAATAACAAGCAGTAAATTTTCACTTGTTCTTTTTTCATTAAGAGTCTTTTTGTCCGTTGGCAAATTCTTTTTCCTTACACTTCTTTGTTCAATGGCTTTGTTTTGAACTTCTTCCCATGCGTTCCAGCTCATTTTGTTAGTCATTTGCCAGTTTATACCAGGTCAACTTTGGTCTTCCATGTTTCATTTTTTCTCCTGCTTTTTGTGAATGTCATGATATGGAAACCAGCAAAGTTTCAGTACCAACTATCTGGTACCATAATGTCAATAAAAAAGTCACTATCATTTGTAACATGAATGTCAACATATGCAGCTGTCACAAAATATGTTAGAATAGTTTTCATTCCATAAAAATAATCTGACTTGTCATCATCCAGGGTCCAGCTTAATGAATTACCAAAAAATAGAAGGTAGACAAAACTATTATTTGTAAATACTTGCCACCATTTTGTAAAGATGTGGACTCATCATCAAACATAGGCTTATTGGAGAAACATGTTTAATTAATAATAATAAAAATAATGACTTAGTGAATTTTCTCAGTTACATCATAACATGAACTAATCTACTTTTAGAGTCCTTTTATTATTTACAGTAATTACAGCACAATGTGATGATGAATTTAACCTGACAATAAAGAACTCAGTTATTCCGAAAATCAAAGTTTCAGTCCCAGAACAAAAGCATCAGTGATAAACTTATATAAAATAACACTGTACTGAAAATCAAAGTTTCGGGTCTTTAAAAGTGATATTCTTTCATGTATTGGTAAAGATTTTATATAATTCATTGCATACAAAAAATTGTCTCTACATTAATGTATACTATAACCACATGCCCATTTTTGGGAGGTGAGTTCAAAAAGTTGTGTTGGCTTGGAATTGGAGATATTATCCCAAATCACATTGCATTAGCCCAATACTGCCAAATATAACTTTTATTAAGAATGCAAATAATTGTTTCCAGATGTTTATAACAAAGTAACAAAAGCACAGAATCAGTAACCAGTCTGCTACTTGTAACAATGTATTTTAAAGCCTGAGTTTCTTACATTGTTTTATTACACAATAGAATAGATGATTCAGCCATTACATTATAACCTCCATATAAATGTGGATAGCACATAGGCAGCCACTGCTGCTTCTAAGGTCATCATAAGGTTTAGTCTTGGGAGTTGGCAATGCAAGCATAAATAGTGATTGGCTGTTTGAAAGTGTTGGCAATTCAGAAGTTTTTTGAGACTGGCTGTTCAGAGGTGTTGCAATGCAAGCATATAAGATTGAAAATCTCTCTGTTGCTACTTTTTCTGAATTGACCATTGTATTTATAATTGGAGTTTTCACAAAAGCACAGTAGCAGTACATGGTTCATTCTCAATGAAATTGGTGATAATTTAACTGATAACATGTCATCAAAGTGATAATTTAACTGATAACATGTCATCAAAGTGATAATTTAACTGATAACATGTCATCAAAGTGATAATTTAACTGATAACATGTCATCAGAGTGATAACTTAACTGATAACATGTCATCAAAGTGATAATTTAACTGATAACATGTCATCAAAGTGATAATTTAACTGATAACATGTCATCAAAGTGATAATTTAACTGATAACATGTCATCAAAGTGATAATTTAACTGATAACATGTCATCAAAGTGATAATTTAACTGATAACATGTCATCAAAGTGATAATTTAACTGATACCTTGTCATCAAAGTGATAATTTAACTGATAACATGTCATCAAAGTGATAATTTAACTGATAGCATGTCATCAAAGCAAACAGTGTACTTAGTGATCATCCTGCTTGGGGTTTTCATTAAAACACTTATTGCCCTATTTATTTAATTGCTTCATAAAGAATATTTGAGCCAATCTGACCATCATTATATCTAGACTTTTGTGAAGGAGTTTTGAAAACTAGACCATAATGACCTTGGGATCAAGTCAAAGGTCATTGCTAGCAATTTTGTTTTGCATTGATTAGGCCTATGAATTCAGTGCTGCATTCATATACAAGTGAATTTTGACCAGATTCGTATTTAACAGTTTACATTTAGACATTGATTCTAAGTTGAAAAATCTTATTCTGGTTTTTAACTCACCTAGAAATAAAGCCATCATAAAGTCATCTGGGCTTATCATACTGTGTCAATCCTACATGCATTATGTGTAATCCATCATAAGCCTTGTGAGCCATCAGTGTGGTAACTTTTGACACAAAGCCAAAACTCAAACTAGATTTATGGAATATGAAAAGGGCAGTGAGGTCATCTCAACTCCACAGGAAGACTCTATTCAGCAGGAGGACCAGTCTATCAAGGACTGTCATATACACTATGAGTCCCTTGTCAGAACAGATTGGATCCCCTTGCTGATGGATGTTCTGAATGTGGAAACTTACCAGCTACTTGTACATATTCAAATATGACTGATAGTTCAGATTCTTGCAATGATTATTAAAGTAGAAAATGCTGTTGTAGAAAAACTAATTTATTATACAGTAATGACAGTTTTAATGATGATCATTATAAACATAGTTATAATACTTTTAATGTCTCCTTGATGTCTCTAATAGCATTAATGTTAATCTCATGAATTTAGGAGCATCTAGTAAGGGTTTACACATAGGTCATTTAAATATTCAATGTTTTTGTGGAAAAATCAATCAAGTGAAGTTACTGCTAACCTCTCCAAATGATAAAATCCATTTATTTGGACTCTCAGAAACAATGTTGATAGAAAATCAGGGTTAAAGCTCTTTTTGTATATTGATGGATATGACAAAAGGATAGGAAATCAGGTGGTGGTGGGCTACTTTTTTATGTTACAACTGGTATTATTTCTAAAAGATGGGAAGACCTAGAAATACAGGAAATAGAATCCATTTGGCTATGGATCACTCCGAAAAATCTAAGCCCTACTTAGTAGGTTTTGTGTACAGACCCCCTTCATCACATAATGACTGGTGTGAATATTATGAAAATTTCAAATGAAGAGAAAGATTTTTACATTCTAGACAATATAAATAGAGACCTTCTCGATGATCAAATAAAAGTGAATCGGATAAATTTTATTGCTTTGTTAGATATGGAGCAACTAATAAATGAAACAACCAGAATAGCATCTACCTCTAAAACACTTAAAGATCATATTTAAAAATACAAAAGAAAATGTTTTGGAAGTAATGGTTCCAAAGATGGTTATAAGTGACCACTTTGCAATTTTTCTAACACATAAAGTCAATGGCAAATAAAAAAAAATAAAAATCTATAAATTCATTACTTATAGATCTTTTCAAAACTTTGATACTGCTAAAATTCCTGGAAATCTGATTCCATGGAATACAGTCCAAATCTTTGTGAAGATATTGATGATGTTTTAGATACTTGGACAGATCTGTTCATCAGTATAGTAAACAAAAACAGACAGGATAAAGAAAGACCACCAGACATGCTGGATTTTCCCATAAATTTTAGAAGCAATAAAAGCATAGAGACCAACTAAAATCAGTAGGAAATCAAAATGAATATAGAGTTTGGAGGAATAAAGTTAATGAAATGATAAGTGAAGCCAAACAAGTGCATTATAAAAAAGTGCTGGATGAAGACCAAAATAACCCAAAAGCTGTCTGGAAAGTGTTTACTGAGTTTGGTGCAGGCAAATGTAAGTAAAACTGCAATTTTATCCCTAATCATGAGGGCATTTATACTGATATTCCATCTGACATCTCAAATATTTTTAATGACATTTTCGTTCAAATTGCTGAAAAACTTAAAGGACAAAGAACTTCATCTAATCATCTGGAACTCAAAAATATTTTGCTAAAAAAAACTACCAAACAACGTAAAGTTTTGAAATTACTGAAATGAGTCCAGAATTTGTGATGAAATATATTTTTATAAATGGATAATTGTAAAGCAATATGACTTAATATGATTGGACCAAGACAAATAAAGTAGCTGCACCTGTAATTGTATAGAGTATAGATTTCATTTGCAATGAAAGTATTAGGTCTAATAAATTTCCACAAACATGGAACACTGCCAATGCAAAAAGCAGAAACAAATGATGTAAATACCCATTTTAACAATACATGAAAGATTATTTCTTAGAAAGGCCAAGTTGATGTATAAAGTATCCAGGAAAACCATTCCTGTCTATCTAAGCAATATCTTGCACCAAATAGATGTTTATTTAATGTCCATGAGAAGTAAAAATTACATTACACCAAGGCCAAAGAAGGAATTGTTTTAAAAAAAAGTTTTCAATATACCTGTCCACTGGTATGGAACAACATTCCCAGTGACATAAAGTAGGCTCCTAGCATTTCTTTTTTTCATAATCAATGTCTCAAATGGATGAAATCTTTAGACAATTGAACAGTTCTAGTATAATATATACTGCCTGCTTTTCTGTAATTTTGCATCATTTTTACAGTTTAATTTTTAATGCAGGATGATATTTTATATTTTACACATGTTTATGTCTTCACAAATGTCTGTGCATGTGTTCCAGGCTTGATATTTTGGCTTTTAAAATCACTTAATTATTTAATGTGAAGCCAAATTCTTCACATCATGTTGTATATATATATATATATATATATATATATATATATATATATACTGTTTATATTGTATATAACAGATAGAAGGCCTCAATGTAGATTAGTTCTGCTGTAACTGAGTTACATTCTATAAATAAAGTCTTTATTATTATTATTATTATTATTATTATTATTATTATTATTATTATTATTATTATTATTATTATTATTATTATTATTATTATTATTATTATTATTATTTTTATTATTATTATAAAGCCTTGTTAGCATAGTGTATGGTCCTGTGTCCATCATACCAGTATTGTATGTAAATCATTATAAAGCCATGTGGGTTTATTGTATGGCCCCATGTCTATTGTACATGCATTGTGTAATCCATCATCATGTTATGTGCCATCTATCTATCAGCTTGCTTCCACTCTAGAATTCATATTTCTGATTAAAGTTTTGTCAGAATTGAAATATGGGCTTATAATTAAAAAAAATTACAATCAAGTTTGACAATGAGTGAAATCTGTGAAAGTCATTGAAGTGACCTGATTTTCAATCTTTGTTGTGACTTTGGAGGCCATTGTTCTAATCTGAATTTAATCAAACTTGGAATGTATACTACTATCATTAAGATCTCCAAAAACTTCAGTAATGAATGAGATCCATGCATATTCATGATACATGCATAATAATGATCCATTCATATTATTGATCCATGTATATTAATGAGTTTTACTGCATTAATGAGTGAGATCCAAGCATAGTAATGATCCATTCATATTAATGATTCATGCATATTAATGAGTTTTATTGCATTAATGAGTGAGATCCAAACATAATTTAATGAACCATCCATATTAATGAACCATGCATATTAATGATCCATTCATATTAATGATTCATGCATATTAATGAGTTTTATTGCAATAATGAGTGAGATCCAGGCATATTAATGATCCATTCATATTAATGAACCATGCATATTAATGATCCATTCATATTAATGAACCATGCATATTAATGAGTTTTATTGCAATAATGAGTGAGATCCAGGCATATTAATGATCCATTCATATTAATGAACCATGCATATTAATGATCCATTCATATTAATGAACCATGCATATTAATGATCCATTCATATTAATGAGTTTTATTACATTAATGAGTGAGATTCAGGCATATCAATGAACCATACATATTAATGAATCCTAAGTGCATATTAATGAGGTTTATTACATTAATGAGTGAGGTCCATGCATATTAATGGATGAACTTGTTGCCATTCAAGAGGCTATATTTCTGATCCAATTTTTTATAAAACTTGGAATTTAGGCCCATGTTATTAAACTCTCAGATGAATTTGATAATGATAAAGATTCATTCATAAAAATGAGGTGATCTTGGATCTGATTGGTTGAATTTCAAATTTCTGATCTGATTTTAAGCAAACTAAAAATATTTGTATGTTAAAACATTTGTATGTTAAATTATTTGTATGTTAAAATATATGCATGTTAAAATATATGCATGTTGTATAATTTCAGTAAACACGTCGGATTAGCATGATGCACACATTTAAATTTTGCATCGGACTGACTGGCTGTTGCCACTCTGGAAACCATATTCATGGTTCAGTTTGATCAAACTTGATGGTTTTATATAATCATGAATTTAGCATATGAACATATCTTGACATTGTCTCAGACAAGTTCAGTGATTTTCTATCAAACTTATGACCCTGTATTAGGGGCAGATGACTGGTTGGCCTGGATGGGTATAAATCTTATTACCCTTAGATTATGAGTTTGATGATCTACTATATGTATACGTTTAACAGTCCAGATGCAAACAACATAGATCCTGATCTGCCATCACAGTATATTGCACAGGCAAAGCAGGGTCTATGTAACTTGATCTACTGATTACATGATATATATATCCCGATTTGCTGGGCAGAGATAAATCCAGGTCTTTACAGTTTGTGTTGGACCAAGCTACTGTGTGAGTATCTATGAAACCAAGTTAGCTACAGTTGCTCCCATTAGATTTACTTTTGAATACTTGCTCTTTAAGTATGGACAAGTGTACCTGGCTGATGATGAATGGAATAATAATGTAAAGTGTGCATTGCATTGACTGAACCAGACAATAAATTCTGCATATCTCTACAGTTGCATAAACACACTTAGTGGTTAGCAAGACTTTGAGATAACAACAGTCAGTTTAATTGATTTGTTAAATCTGTCACACAAAATAAATAATGTCAGAAATGTGTAATGGTCTGAATAGTCCTAGTGATCAGAAGAGCTTATGAAATGTCTCTTGTCCATCTATTAGTACAAGTTATGTGCCACTACATCTACTATTTAAGTACAAGTTTTATATCACAGTTACTACTATTAGTTCAAGTTTGGTTTCACTGTCCCTACTATTAGTACATGTTCAGTATCACTAATCATATTATTAGTACAAGTTTAATATCACTAACTCTGCTATTAGTACAAGGTTAATATCACTAGCACTACTATTATTACAACATTGGTATCACTACCCCTATTATTAGTAAAATTTAATACCATTACCCTTACTACTAGTACATGTTAAATGGTACTATCCTTATTAGTAGTACAAGTTTAGTATCACTACCCATACTATTAAATCAAGTTTGGTGTCACTATCCCTAATACTAGTACAGATTTGATATCACTACCCCTACTATTAGTATAAGTTTGATTTCACTACACCTAATACTAGCACACATTTTGGTGTCACTACCCCTACTATTAGTACAAGTTTGGTGTCACTTGCCCTAATACTAGCACACATTTTGATGTCACTACTCCTACTATTAGTACAAGTTTGATGTCACCCCCCCTAATACTAGCACACATTTTGATGTAACTATCCCTACTGTTAGTACAAGTTTGATGTCACTACCCCTAATACTAGCACACATTTTGATGTCACTACCCCTACTTTTAGTACAATTTTGGTGTCACCACCCCTAATACTAGTACACATTTTTATGTTACTACCCCTAATATTAGTACAAGTTCGGTGTCACTACCCCTAATACTAGCACATATTTGATGTCAATACCCCTACTATTAGTACAAGTTTGATGTCACTATCCCTAATACTAGCACATATTTGAATTGTCACTACCCCT
Organism: Potamilus streckersoni; assembly: GCA_016746295.1. Lineage (NCBI taxonomy): Eukaryota > Metazoa > Mollusca > Bivalvia > Unionida > Unionidae > Potamilus > Potamilus streckersoni. The sequence goes on from JAEAOA010000532.1 coordinate 681,530, forward strand.
ACCATTAGTACAAGTTTGGTATCTTTACTAAACTACATGAAGGACTGACATGAAATTTTCCATCTTATGGTCAAGGAGGTCCTGAATGAAAATTGTCAAGCCTACTGGGCTTCCAATGAATGAAAATGGTCAAGCCTACTGGACTTCTAATGAATGATGGTCAAGCCTACTGGACTTCCAATGAAATAAAATGGTCAAGCCTACTGGACTTCCAATGAAAGATGGTCAAGCCTTCTGGGCTTTCAATGAATGATGGTCAAGCCTTCTGAACTTCCAATGAATGAAAATGGTCAAGCCTTCTGGACTTCCAATGAATGAAAATGGTCAAGCTTTCTGGACTTCCAATGAATGATAATTGTCAAGCCTCCTGGACTTCCAATAAATGATATTCAAAATGTCTGTCACCTTGGCCCATTTTTATGATATCCAAAATGTCTGTCACATTGGCCCATTTTTATGAAATCCAAAATGTTAGTCACATTGGCCCATTTTTAAGATATCCAAAATGTCTGTCACCTTGGCCCATTTTTATGATATCCAAAATGTCTCTCATATTGACCCATTTTTATGATATCCAAAATGTCTGTCACATTGGCCCATTTTTATGATATCCAAAATTCTGTCACATTGGCCCATTTTTATGAAATCTAAAATGTCTGTCACATTGGACCATTTTTATGATATCCAAAATGTCTGTTACATTGGCCATCTTAAAACTTTTGTTAGCACTACTCCTAAATGGATTTTCATTGCAACAAGGCTTTTCACTGAAAGACTTCATGTGACACCTAGTTAGCAAAATAAGATGCTTGTTTGTCCTGAAGGAAATGGTGCTGATCAGATTTCTAACATGATGGCCATGCATATCTGTTTATTACTTTCACACTTGAAGGTATTATCATAAGAACACTTTCTGTCTTTGTTTTAAATACAAATTATGCCAGTGTGAAAATTCTTGTACATTTAATCTTTATAAATTGATATCCATATCAATATTATACCAACTGATATCTATACCAATATCCATACCAGCAGATATCCATACCAATTGATATCAATACCAATATTCAAACCAAGTCATATCCATACCAATTGATATCCATACCAATATCCATATCAGCTTATATCCATACCAATATTCATACCAATTGATATCCATACTAATATCCATACCACTGATATCCATACCAATATCCATACCAATTGATATCTATACCAATATCCATACCAGCTGATATCCATGAAAATTGGTATCCTTACCAATATTCATACTAATATCCATACCAGCTGATATCCATACCAATTTATATCCATACCAATATCCATACCAATATCCATATCAATATCCATACCAATATCCAAACCAATTGATATCCATACCAATATCCATAACAATTGCTATCCATACTACTATCCATACCAACTGATATCCATACCAGTGTTCATATCAATTGATATCCATATCAATATTCATGCCAACTGATATATATATACCAATATCCATACCAGCTGATGTCCATATGAACTGATATCCATAACAATATCCATACCAATTGATATCCATAACAATTGATATCCATACCAAAATGGATGAAGCTGAAGTTGAAGCTACCATCCAAGACATAGAGAGGTGCATATCTAATGTAAAATCATGGATGACATGTAACAAGCTGCAGATGAATGATAATAAAACTAAAGCCATCCTGATTACAAAACAAAGACTTTCTCATTCATATCCTTTACCTCAGACAATAAATATCACCAACACCAACATTAAAATTCAAGCAGTCAGTACGAAACCTCTGTGTCACTCTTGACAGTACTCTCATTTCATCAACATGTCATGAACATATGCAAGGCTGCATATCTTGAGCTGAGACGCATCAGCTCCATTCGCAAGTATGTCAGTTGATGCCACTGAAACACTTGTGTGTTCCTTAGTACTGTACTTTCAAGACTGGACTATTATAATTCAATTCTGTCTGGTTCATCTCAATATCTACTTCAGAAACTTCAAAAAGTTCAAAACACTGCTGCTTGGAATATCCTTAGATTACCATGATCAGAGCATGCCTCTCCGCTGTTCTGTACCCTCTACACTGGCTATCCATATGATCCAGAATTAAACACAAATTTGTTCTCTGTGCTACATTTCACTGACGGGCTCCAGTCCAACATATCAATCTGACATCACCCATGTGTATACACCTGTAAGATGCTGATGCTCCTCTTCTGACACTCGAATTCTCAATATTCCCACTATGAAGTTGAAATCATATGGACATCGTTCTTTTGCATACCAGGGCCCAGCAACATGGAACGAATTGTCCACTGCACTTAGACACAAAGACACAGTGATCTCATTCAAGAGTGCTCTTAAAACTCATCTATTTCAACTGCAAGAACAGACATAATGACCTAATAATGTAACCTTATAATGTATCCTTGCTTAAAAAATTTACAGCATGTTTTTCTGAATCTAATTTTGTGGTGTTTGTTTTTATTTTTGTAATCATATCATTATATGTTTTTTATTCTTTTTAAGTGTTGTCAAATGTGGTAAAGCACTTAGAGTTTCTAAAGATTAGGCACAATATAAAGTCCTCATTATTATTATTATTATTATTATTATTATTATTATTATTATTATTATTATTATTATTATTATTATTATTATTATTATTATTATTATTATTATATCCATGCCAACTGATATTCATACCAATTGATATCTGTATCATTGATATCCATTCCAATATCCATACCAATTCATATTCATACCAATTCATATCCCTATACCAATATCCATACCTACTGATATCCATACCAATATCCATACCATCTGATATCTGCCAAAAGCATCTCATGGGTCGGTGTTCTTTTTAGGGTTTTTCTGGGTTCCTCCTCCACCTTTTATACTGTCTGCCATGTATAGCTTATCTTGTGCTGAAAAATGATATTAAACCCTACAATGACAAAACAAACAATAACCATTTGATATCCATACCAAAATATTTTTGTTGGTTTTAAGCTTTATAAGAATGTAACTTTCTTCTTTCATGCTTAATAGAAAAGCATGAAAAATTGTGCATTTTAGTAAAAACTGGGACAACAAAGCACATAAAACCTTTGACATTTTGCTTTGAAGATTCAATCAATGAAATGCTATGCCTATTTTAGGAAAGCAGTTTTTAGTTTTAACAGTATTCATTTGTAACTGAATTATAATAAAAACCCAAGATTGTGATACATACCCATTGTTCACCACTCCAGTGGCCTAGTGGTTAGAGTGTTCATATTGGATGCAGGAGGTCATGGGTACAATCCCTGACCTAGTCATACCAAAAAATTACAAAAATGGTACTAACAGCTGCCTTGCTTGGCACTCAGCATTAAAAGGTTAGTGTTAGAACTGGTCAGCCTGGTGTCAGGATAATGTAACTGGATGGGACATCATGCTACATGTCTGTGGCATAATGCCCCAGTGCTAGACATCACTATAAGCTGCCACACTGTAGACATCATAGCAATATGACTGAAAAATTGTTAAAGCTACATCAAAAATCCAAATCAAACATCACATACACATTGTTCATTTGTAAGATTTTTGTGGTTGTGTTTTATTACAAGTCTTTCATATACCATATGTACTCATAAGTCAGGTCCAAATACAGACTTCATAGATACAGATCTGCCATGGCATAACGTGACAGCAAATGTGAGTCTTTGTAGTTTATAGGAGTAATCAATAAAACAAACAACATTGATGTGATAAGCAAATACAATGAGTAGTGATGCAGATCATAAAAAAGAGAGTACACATTCATTGGTATTGTCAAATAGAGAGGACATAATCATTGTTACCAATGTCAAATAGAGAGGACACATTCATTGGTAATAATGTCAAATAGAGAGGACACATTCATTGGTATCAGTGTCCAAATTAGAGGATACATTCATTGCCACTAATATCCAAAAGAGAGGACACAGGTAATAATGTGAAATAGAGAGAACACATTCATTGGTAATAATGTGAAATAGAGAGTACACGTTCTTTGCTAACAATGTCCAAGAAGTGAGGACACACTCATTGGCAATAATGTCCAATAGAGAGTACACATTCATTGCTACCAATGTCCAAGAAGAGAGGAAACATTTATTGGTAGTAATGTTGGATAGATAGGACACATTTATTGGTAATAATGTCCAATAAAGAGGAGATGTTAATTGGCGCTAATGTTCAATAGAGAGGACATATTCCTTGGTTCCAGTGTCCAATAAAGAGGACACATTTATTGGTACTAATGTCCAATAAAACATGCTGACATGAGAAAAAATGAAAATATAAGTAAATAAAAATATGTTTAATATTGGAACATGGAGTATTGGATAGAAACAGTGAGTATTGGACAGAAACTACATCAGTCCTATTAGAATAGCTGATAAAAGAGGGAAATGGCTGTTGATATGTTCATTATATTTTAGTATGGTATACCTAATAACTATGATGGTATACCTAATAACTATGATGGTATACCTAATAACTATGATGGTATACCTAATGACTACAATGATATACCTAATGACTACAATGGTATACCTAATAACTATGATGGTATACCTAATAACTATGATGGTATACCTAATGACTACAATAGTATACCTAATGAATACAGTGGTGGAATGTATCAAGGTACCATTTCATTGATATTAAATATTTATCAACATTGCTGTCATCACAAATAAATATACATCTTGGACATATATATATTTATATGTATATATATATATATATATATATATATATATATATATATATATAATTTATCAGAAATGAAGAAACTGTGTGACAATCAATGTAGATAACAGATACAATGTCTGTACTGGGTTCCGCAGTAAAATATAAAACTATTAACACCAATTAAATATATTTTTTTATTTTGATATACTTTATAGAAGAATAGATTGTATCTAAGTGTTCCACTGTGTGTTGAGTAAATTACAAAACTTGAAATGGTGCTCTGTTAGATATGGATGAAACTATTAAAACATGAAATAAATTTTGAAATTTCATCTCTTTCAATTTTTGTGTCATAAAGTGAATAAGACTTACACAGTGTAAGTCATTATTCATACAACCTTGAAAAATCCTTGAATTCTGAGGGGTTGCCTTGAAAACTTCTTGTATTCTGCCCAGAAATGAAAAAATGTATCTGAGTATATGTAAAACATTAAAGTTGAATTATATTCATTTTAAATTAGGAAGCTTTGTTATAGATATATTTTTAAAAACATAACTTGAACATGATAAAATTAGGTAGATATGGGTAGTTGTCATAGTGTAGCATGCCTTTACCATTGTGACCTGTTTCTTATGTGAATTTTATTGTATGTTTATGTCTTTTTTTGTAGTGATAAAAAATGTAACATACTGTTTGAAATATATATTTAATAAAGACTTTTGGAAGTTCTTGAAGAGTCCTTGATAAGTCATTAAAGAAACCTCTCTCTGGCTGTATTAACCATGTTACTATTGTGTCCAGTACATAATCCAAAATAACCTCTCTCTGGCTGTATGAACCAATGTCCTACATGTAATCCAGATCCAGGTACAGTGTTATTCCTGGTGAAGTATTATTTGGATGGATGAGGAGACAACTCTAATGTTCCCTATGCAATGTCTGATGGACAGACAATGTTTATAACTCATCAATTACACAATCAATACTCTTATTAGCTCTTTAGCTTGTGTGAAATCAGGTCAAGGACAGGTGAGACATTAGACCTCATTAGACCACTATTAGCCATAGTAATTGCTCTGTAAGAATTTAATCAATATTTTCTGAGAAAAAAAACTGCTGAGCTAACATTATGAAGTCCAAAACTGTAAGCATAATTGTTTTACTGCTATATTTTGTGTGAACAAGTTCTTTAATGAAGGTTTTAGTAGCTGTTTTAGGTTTCATTAAAGTTGGATTTTGTTTTTACAATCTGACAAAGCTCACTGTCTATTTCGATCAAAATCTTTGTTCATAGGTTAACCTATTGAGTGTTAGAGACTGAATGATACAAAAGTCATCTACTGGGAATAGTCATGCACTAGTAATAGTCATATACTAGTAATAGTCATGTACTAGTAATAGTCATTTACTAGTAATAGTCATGTACTAGTAATAGTCATTTACTAGTAATAGTTATGTACTAATAATAGTCATGTACTAGTAAAAGTTATTTACTAGTAATAGTCATGTACTACTAATAGTCATGTACTAGTAATAGTTATGTACTAGTAATAATCATGTACTAGTAACAGTCATGTACTAATACTAGTCATGTACTAGTAATAGTCATTTACTAGTAATAGTTATGTACTAGTAATAGTAATGAACTAGTAATAGTCATGTACTAGTAATAGTCATTTACTAGTAATAGTCATGTACTATTAATATACTTTGAAGTTCTAACATACAAAGGTTGTATAATGCAAAGGTTGTTGTGGATCTCATTGTCTTCCTATAAAAAGGCATATACTAGGCAATTATTTGCTTTAGGTGAAACTGTCATCATCCATATTTGTGTAAATGAAAGCTCTATTGATTATTCAGTTCATCATCAAAAATGACTGGTAGTGTGTAGAATTGGAAATCACCATCATGAAATTCACAAACTTTAAGAACAAAACTAGATTTGAAAAGTTTAATGCTATCATCGCAAATGTGGCATACCCACTTCTTCTCTTCAAACATGAAGGATAAATTGACTGTCAGAGTAATGCCCATGACCACTTCTATTCAAACATGAAGGATAAATTGACTGTCAGAGTAATGCCCATGACCCCTTCTCTTCAAACATGAAGGATAAATTGACTGTCAGAGTAATGCCCATGACCACTTCTCTTCAAACATGAATGATAAATTGACTGTCAGAGTAATGCCTATGACCACTTCTCTTTAAACATGAATGATAAATTGACTGTCAGAGTAATGCCCATGACCCCTTCTCTTCAAACATGAAGGATAAATTGACTGTCAGAGTATTGCCCATGACCACTTCTCTTTAAACATGAATGATAAATTGACTGTCAGAGTAATGCCTATGACCACTTCTCTTTAAACATGAATGATAAATTGACTGTCAGAGTAATGCCCATGATCACTTTTATTCAAACAGGGAATGATTAATTCACTAACACAGCAGTGTCCAATTATTAACTTTGTTACATCATAGGAGTTTACACTATGTAACAAGAAAAGGTTAAATCCAATAAGTATTTAGTTATCCAAAATATAAAATCATTTTTTAAAAATATAAAATCAAAAGTGAAAGAATTTTTAAAAAATTACAGTATGTTATAGATTCATATACTATTTGCTAAATGTACTATATATTTCACATTAGTCCAGAAACAATCCAAAAGTATTCTGGATGAAGGGTATAATGTGCTTATGTGCTAGCACCACTGAAGAAACACAGCTCAAATATCCAGAAGTTTTTACTTCAAGGTATTATCCAATGAAAGTAGAATATCACAAATGTCCTTGAATGCTTCACATAATCCAAAAAAACAAATATTCGTCTTGAATGTCTTCACAATAATCCAGTATGGTACTCTCTGTTTAAAATAAATGTTTTCCACTATGCAAATTCAATAATCAATAAATAAATAGATCTGAATTCTCTCATAACTCTTACAAAACTGAACTATAACTGAAAAATTAAATGCTGCATACTTAACATTGAGTACTTGATATTTTTTATAATCAGGCCAATCAACAACTAGGACAGTCATAATTGTTTTGAGTAAAGATATTCTAAGATTACTAATGTTGACATTAACTCCATAGCTATTGTGTGGCATAATTTAACCAAATTTGTTGTTGATTTGAACTTGACAATAACATTGATATATGAATGAAGAAAGTATATATATATATATATATATATATATATATATATATATATATATATATATATATATATATATATATATATATATATATATATATATATATATATGTATGTGTGTGTGTACTCTTCTTATAGCACAGGCCAGTCACAGAATGAAAACTTTTTAAAAAATGTCATTTACCAAATGACTTAAATAAAACTATATTATAAAAATCATATATGTATAATATAGATATCCATAACAACTTCTATTCCAACATAAAGGATGAATTGACTCTCACAACAGTGTCCATGACCATTTCCATGATCACTTAATTAAGTGCTTACTCAAAGGTTAAGCTGGCTATATTTTGGCAGCCATAGAGATTACAATTGTTCTTTAATTTCATCAGTATTTAAGAGTTCTACAGAGGATTGAACATAAGCTCATCTGCTCCTCATTGATATTCACTTGTATAATATGACTGATGTGATTAATGAAAGATTGGGAACATTGAATGAGATATTACAAGAAAATTATACATACAGTATTGTACTATCTTATTAATGTTTACAGCAGAAACATGTTACTGTATGTTTGAAAGACAATATATGAAAAGTAAAAGAAAGAAAAACATATGATGTTAGCATTGATGAATGGTGTGAGAAAGTAAAGGACTTTTAACTTCAACTTGGATGGTGTATATATATATATATATATATATATATATATATATATATATATATATATATATATATATATGTATGTAAATGCATAACAAGGTATAACAGCTTATTGTAAAGAGAACATTAGTAGTGATTAAACAAACCTCTTGTTTGCAGGTATGTAATTTTGAAATCCTCATTGATCTCAGACTACCTCGAAAATCTCAATAATCTCAAGCCATTGCAAGAGGTGATTCAATAAATCTCTTGTTTGTGGGTATGTAGTTTTAAAAATCTCACTGATCTTAGACTGCTTTGAAAATCTCATTGACCTCAGACAACCTTAAAAATTTCATTGATCATAGCCTACCTTAAAAATTTTAATTATCTCAGACAACTTTGAATATTTCATTAATCTCAAGCCATTGCAACAGGTTACTTATTAGTGACAAAGTTATATTATGGGAGAAAAATCCTATTTTTCAGTTTCAGATTGCAAGGTATTTTGTACTGTCTAAGAAAAAATGCTTTGCAGTTTCTGGTTGAATGCATGAACATCTATTGCCAAATTAAATCAAAGATCATCATTTAATCAACTTCAGCCAATCCAAAATCTTGTGACCTCTTTGTCAAACAGGAAGAAGATCCTGAGACGTCTTGCTTGTTTCAGAGGGATATTAAATTCACAAGTACCTATTCGTTATTTGTGAAAGTTAGGGTCCTTATGAGAAAGTGGAGACCACTTGAGGCACCTGCTAGTGGCAAGTGGTCAGTGAGCTATCAAATTATTGTTCCCAAGTCATATTGGCAGGAAATTCTTAGTGTAGCCCATGAAACGCCCTTGGCTGGACATTTAGGCATCAATAAAACATATCACAAGAACTTGAATCATTTTAATTGGCCAGAAATTAAAAGTGATGTTTCTAAATGATGTAGATAGATCTTATTACAGTTGGTAAGAAAATCCAATCAGAAGATCCAAAAGGCTCATCTGCAACTTATTCCTGCATTTGACAAACTTTAAGCAGAATAATGGTAAACTGTGATGGTCTCTTAGACAAGACCAAGACAGGCAGCCAATACTTGTTGATCATAATGTGTGCATCCACATGATTTCAAGAAGCAATTCCTCTGAGGAGTATTAAAACTAAAACTGAAGCAAAAGCTTTGATAAAAACTGTTTTACACAATTTGCCCCCCACCCCCATCTGTCCAATCTGATCAAGGGTCAAAGTTTAGGTCTGGAATTTTCCAGCAAGCTATGCATGAATTAGGCATAACCTTGTGACTATCATCCTGAAAGTCAATGAGCATTAGAAAATTTCACCAGACTTTGAAATATATGATTCAGTCATATTGCTTTGATACAGGAAAAGATTGGGATTACTGTTGTTTGCTGTTAGAGAATCAGTTAAAGAATAATTAGGTTTTGTTCTTTTTGAACTCAAGTCCATGGACCATTGAAGTTATGAAAAGAAAAACTAATTTCAATTGAAAATTCAGTGATTAATCTGTGTCTGTGATTTCAAACATACGTTGTCAAATGCTTGTGAATGAGCTAAACTAATCTTCACTCTACTCAAGAAAAAATGAAATTAAAGTATGATAGAAGTAAAAAAGAGATGAGCTTGTGGCCTTGTGACAGAGTTCTGGCTCTCTTGCCCATACCAAACAATCATCTAAAGGCTAAGTGTTATGGTTCTAATGTTATATGGTCTTAAGGTAAGTAACTGAAAGAGCAAAAACCAGCAAGTTTTGTAAAATTCAACAAATAACTTACTTCCTTAGAATAATAAAATAAAATGGTTCTATCACAAATCCAAATTAAAGAGTATTCCAAATGAATTTAAGTGGTATTCAGAATGAATTCCAATTTTGAATTTGCTGATGTGCGAGTAGTCTATAATGAAATAATGTGCCAACTGTTTTGCTGTACCACAATGATATAGTCTGAATTGTTCTTGAATGAATTTCACAATACATGTAATCCCAAAATAGTTATTTAGTCAGAAATCAATAAACACTTTGTAATTTCAGTGAATGATTTAGATAAATCTTCTCAACTTATTGCAATTAAAATTAGTTCCATTAAGACTGATATTAAAAAATGGAATGAGCACTTCTGATATAATCAGCCTTAATAAAAAATCCCAAGATTCAATTTGAGGACCAGGATAAGGATCACCTTAATGGAAAATTTCCATCAATCTGTAAACAGACTGTTTCTAGAAAAAGTTGTAAAGTCAAATTGTACTTTGTAATGCTAATAAATAACTGAAACAAATAAATCCTCTCAAATTAAAACATAAACACTGCTAAAAGACTGTTTCTATTTCACATATTAGGATACGAAAGAGTAATTCTAATAAAAACAACCGTTACAAAATATGAAAACCTACATCACAAAAAGAGGACCTGAATGAGGGTCATCTTAACGGAACACAAAATTAATGTTTGGAATTTTTAAGGGTCAGAATCAAGACTGTATCTAGATTTCAAAAGCCAGGAAAATATATCCTACATGACATTAGTCATGTAGGCCCAAACTCCTACCCTCAATTATGGACAAAGGTCAATCACACAATACAAATTGTATGACAATATTATTGTGATACATCAAGACTGTTAGGACATCAGCACTTTCCCAGACTATTGGAATATCAGCACATTCAAAATTGAAATTAAGAACACCATTGGAATTTATTCAGAACACATTATACTTATGGACTTTTGATAGAAACTTTAGAACTGTTTGGGATTTAATTCACAATACTTTAATTTTTTAAGTTTTTCACTTTGTATTTTTGTATTTTAGGGAACTAAATTAGTTGTTGCATTTTACCAAACTTGTTAGTTTCACTCTTTTCTATTACTTAGATTAAAACCGTAGATTTGTTGCATAATAAAATAGAAATCTAAGACTGACACATTGTATAAAACTGTCTGCATAATAAAAATAATGTACCAATACAAATATGATAGATTAAACTAGCCACTAAAATTATATCTCCAATTACAGCATAATAGATAAAGCAGTTATATAATAGAAATATATCTCCAATAGAAAAAAACTGTTTGTATAATAAATACTTTGAAAATGAATTAATACTATATATACATTAATATATATTCTGAACCAACTACAGACCATTCAGTATAACCAGCTAACAACTACAAATTATTCAAATACACCAGCCAACAACTACAAATTATTCAGTGTAACCAGCCAACAACCACAAATTATTCAGTGTAACCAGCTAACAATTACAAATTATTCAGTAACATCAGCTAACAACTGTAAATATTCAGTAACATCAGCTAACAACTATCAATTATTCAGTGACACCAGCAAACAACCACAAATTAATCAGTGACACTAGCAAACAACAGCAAATTATTCAGTGTAACCAGCTAAAAACTGCAAATTTTTTAATGACACCAGCCAACAACTGCAAATTAATCAGTGACACTAGCTAAAAACTAAAATTATTCAGTGACACTAGCCAACAACTACAAATTATTCAGTGTAATCAGCTAACAACTGTAAATCATTCAATGACTTTAGCCAACAACTGCAAATCATTCAGTTACACCAGCCAACAACTGCAAATCATTCAGTGACATAAATTAACAACTACAAATCATTCAGTTACACCAGCCAACAACTGCAAATCATTCAGTTACACCAGCCAACAACTACAAATCATTCAATATGACACCAGACAACAACTACAAATCATTCAATATGACACCAGACAACAACTACAATACATTCAATATGATACCAGCCATCAACTACAAATCATTCAATATGATACCAGCCAACAACTACAAATCATTCAGTATGATACCAGCCAACAACTACAAATTATTCAATATACCAGCCAACAACTACAAATCATTCAATATGATACCAGCCAACAACTGCAAATCATTCATTGACACCAACCAACAACTGATACTGTATAATTTAATGTATGGATTGCTGAATCTTGGAAAGATGTTGGTAGGGTTTATTTTTGGAAATAGATTTATTTTGCATGAAAAAGGTAAACATTCTGCAAAATTATTCTAATGCATGCAATAATATAAAATCATTTTTCTGAAAACTGAATTAGTTAATAGAGATGTTTGATATGATTTTTTTAGCTTAAAGTTGTGAGTTAACCAATATTTCATGTGATTCCAATCTTTTCGCTTGATTTTAGAATCATATTTGTTACTTCTATAATGGGTGTATGCTAGTGTGCATTTGCCTGTATGTTTGTCTGTCACCTGAATTGTTCTGTCACTTGGTTTTTTATAGCCAGCCTTTTTTAAACTGAAATTTTGTTAGAAGCTGATGATTTCTTTTTAGATTCAACTCCAGAAATAGATGTTTTGCTTGATGATTTTATGATATTAAATTCACCATTAATAAATCATTATTAGAAAATTCTGAATATTGTGGGGATCATTGGAAAGAAGGAGCTTCTAAATAGGTATTGTCTCTAAATCGGTTATTTCATTTTCACTCTGGTAACCATCTATATAGTCATCACATATGTCTGTATTTTGATAGTTGGCTGATGATTTTAAAAAGGTGACGGGCCATGCCTGCTGAGTTCTATCATTACACAGATAATTGTCCTATCTGATCAGACAGCCTTAAAGCAATTCAATTAGCTGATGAGAATTAATAGTGTGTGGTTATTGGTTGTGTGGGAATTTGGAGATTAATAGCCAAGAAATATCAGGAGTTAAGGGCACAGTCTATTAGCACTTATATTTGACAGGATACTGCCAATCTCAAAGACATCAATACAAGTGCTAATATCTTTGAACTTATCCTCCAGGATGTTAGCATCTTTGATATGAGTTTTGTAGTACTTAGCATATAATTCTTTGTGAAGTCATCTGTTTCCTATTTTGTTTTCACACAATAACCTGTATCACTATCATACCTTGTAAATAGCTTGCATTTTAGGCAAGAAAAGAACCGTGTCATTTTGGGTTTAAATTGTTAAAGGTTAGCATTATATGGATTTAAAGAAGGAAAAATGGTCATGCAGTAAATTTACTTGTATACCAGATGCTTTGACTAAATTTGTAATGGTTTGCATTTGGAAAAGGAAAGACACATGTTAATTTGGAGGTCAAAAGGTCAAAAGATCATGATAATAGTGACTCTAAGAAAAAAAATTGTTTCTGCCTGCGTGACATTTTAAGTTTGTTATCACCAACATTGACCTTTCTTTGTGGATCGCATGCATTTGAGAGAGTGAAGGGATCTATTAATTTTGCAGTCAAAAAGGTCAAGGTCACACTGAGGGAAACATATTTTTACAAACATGATGACATTACATCGAAGAGGTCCTGTGCTGAGACAAAGAAGACACCTTATGTGTTTGGGGATTGAAGGTAAAAACCAGAGGGACTCCAAAATGAAGACAGTTTCTCCCCAAATATCAAATCCAATACACAAATCATTACCAAACCTTGATAATGGGTGAACAGATTTAAGATAAAAGTCACTGAGAGTAAAAGAAGAAAAATGCTTTACACAAAATAACTTGATATAGTTGGCAGTTATGGTAACCTTCTTATTAAATGCAAATTAAAAATTAAATGAAAATAACTGCACTACATGTATTCCTTATTTGTTCTTGTTTTTTTTTTAAGGCAATAATATTTTTTTCATTTGTAAATTCATCAGAAATTGATCATAACCTTTTCCAAAATAGAAATGAAGGATGACTGTTATCCCAATCCCAGACCAAACTATTTGAATGACTTCATAACATTTATATATTTGAAAAGGTAATCCAGATTTTATGACTGCATAACATTTATATATTTGAATGGGTAATCCTGAGTTTATGACTGCCTAACATTTATATATTTGAATGGGTAATACTGATTTTATGACTGCATGACAACTATATTTTTGAATGGGTAATACTGATTTTATGATTGCATAACATTTATATATTTTAATGGGTAATACTGATTTTTTATGACTGCATAACATTTATATATTTGAATGGGTAATCTAGACCTTATGAGTGTAGCATTTGTTTGGAAGTGATAAACACACATTGGTATGTTTGGGAGTGACATAAGTACTATTGATCTGTTTTGGGAGTGATAACCACACTGTTCATCAGTTTTGGGAGTGATAAACACATTAGTGATCTATTTGGGAGTGATAAACACATTAGTGATCTATTTGGGAGTGATAAACACATTAGTTATCTATTTGGGAGTGATAAACACATTAGTGATCTATTTGGGAGTGATAAACACATTAGTGATATATTTTGATGTGATAAACACATTAGTGATCTATTTGGGAGTGATAAACACATTAGTGATCGATTTGGTAGTGATAAACACATTAGTTATCTATTTGGGAGTGATAAACACATTAGTGATCTATTTGGGAGTGATAAACACATTAGTTATCTATTTGGGAGTGATAAACACATTAGTGATCTATTTGGGAGTGATAAACACATTAGTGATATATTTGGATGTGATAAACACATTAGTGATCTATTTGGGAGTGATAAACACATTAGTGATCGATTTGGTAGTGATAAACACATTAGTTATCTATTTGGGAGTGATAAACACATTATTGGCCTTAATAGTAGATTGAACTACCTATGAGTGTAAACTGAGAATGGACAGCTCATAGTGACAAAGTCTCAACACTGGATTTGGACAAGTCTTCATGAGAGAGTTAGAGTGACTGTGCAACTCACTTAAATCCAGATCATGCACTTGTCATGACATCATTCACCCTCACCACCAATTACCTTTAAGTCATGTTGCAATGGGCAAGCAGCAAAGCAGCAGGTGTAAATAATATGGAGCTATAGCTGCAGACTTGCACACAGGCAGCTCAGGGCATAGGGTAGCTTTTCACTGCAGCAAAGCAGCAATTTAACTCAGTAGCCCCTTTAAAAATCTGAGCCCTTTTCGGGATCACACTGTTCACTTCTGTAGTGTTACAACTCCTTGGTGTTAAACTGAGTAATGGAAAGAAGCAAAAACCAACAAATTTAGTAAAATCAACAAGTAATTAATTACTCCCAAATTATCCTAAAAGTTCTATCATAAGTTCAAAAGTATTGAGTTTTCTGATTGAATTCCAAGTATTGACTATGTTGTACCAATAGTCTTGAATGAGCCTATGTGTCAACTGTCTTGATGTGTCACAATGATATAATACAAAATGTCTTTGAATGACTTCAGACAACTCACTGAAATATGAGCTAGCTACACTGTCTTGGTTTGGTAAAGAATAATGACATAAAGCTGGTATTAGGTTTGCTATCAAATCACAGCTAGTGATGAATCTCACAAATCTCCAAAGAGTGTCAATGACATACTAATGCATGAGACTTCTGGAAAAAGACAGGAAACTGCCACTAGGACATATGCACCCACCATAGCAAATTTTTATAAAGACCAGGAGTCTCTTATCACAGAAACACAAAAGGAACAAAAATTCATCATCCTTGGTGGCTTCAATGCTAGAACTGACATTACCACCAGATATGGTCATGTGTCATTGGCAAAAATGGCAAGTATAACAACAATGAGCAACTCCTACTTAAGAAATGTGCTGACATCATTATCACCATAACAAGTTTCCTCATGCAGTCTGCAACAAGACATCTTGGATGTTCCTAGTCTCAAAGCACTGGCATCTGAGTGACTATCTCATTGTTAGGCGAAGAGACAGGCAGCATGTCTGGTGCACATAGGCCATGAGAAGTTTAAAATTCTGGACTGACCACAAGCTCATAATCTCCAAACATAATATCCAGATTCAGCCTAATAGTTGACCACATGGCAAACAAAATGACTCAAAAGTTAAATTCTTCCAAACTGAAACAGAAGAATGTGATGCAGGCATTTATTGAAAAAAAAAATATAAAGGAAAAGTGGGCATCCTTCAGAGACTTTGTGTACTTATCTGCATCAAAAACATTTGGCCCCACCACACAAACATTAAGATTGCTTAGAAGAAAACAATGCTGCCACACATAGGCCACTGGCTGAAAAACACCAGCTTCAAAAGCCTGTTTAGAAGACAGCCCCTCATCATCTAAGAAGGTAACTTTCATCAACATGAAGACTTCTGTCAACTCAGAAAGCTACAAGATTCTTGACTGAGCAACAAGGCAGACAAGAATGAAATGAAAAACCTTTTTGATGCTTTCAAGACAGTCTACAGGCCACATTTATCAGGAACATCTCCATTAATTAGTCCTGACCATGCAACATTATTTAGACACAAAGAAAAGATGCAACTTAGAATGGCAGTATGCTTCATCCACAAATTCCATCTACTATCATCTGTCTTTGAGGAAGCAATGCATCAACTGCCCTAAGTGGAAATCAACACATCACCCTCCAGAGCTGACTGAGACTGACTTACCGTAGAATGGCAAAGCACCTGCAACAGATGCTTTACCAGCAGAAGTCAACAAAGCCAGAGGCTCACATGTGGCACAGAAACTTACTGAACTCTTCCAGTCAATATGAACTCAAAAAACTTTATCCCAGGTGTACAAGGATGAATCCATTGTCCACTTGTACAAGCAAAAGGACAACAGACAATCCTGCAACAATCATTGAGAAATCTTCCAGCTGGCAATATCCTCACCAGATTTATGCATAGTCACCTTGTTGATCCCATTGATCATGGGCTCCTAACTGTGTGGATTCATCAAAGGGACCACAGATGTTGTGTGTGTGCAGCTCGTCAACTCAAATAAAAATTACAGGAATAGAACTTCAACATGTACATGACATTTATTACAGTCATTCATGATGTTCTTTGGAAGATCATGGCAATTCCATGATGGCATGGATGCTCATGTCATGGAGAGTCATCTGAACCATTTCCAGATTGAGTCAAGCACCAACACTCTTCAGTATAGTGTTTTCCACTATGCTTATTAATGCCCTCTATGACCATGACACTAGGACAGTCATCAGTTGATTGCTTGCTCTTTAATCTGATGAGACTTAAGGCAAAGACTAAGTTACAGGAAGTGACTCATCTTCTAATTACTGATGACTGTACCCTGATCTGAGTCTGACATGCAACAGAGCATGGACCATTTTGGTCTCATAATAAGTATTAAGAAGAAAGTATAATGAGTATGAAGAAGAAAGAGGTGACACCAAAATGCATCAGGTAGGCCTTACATAAAATATACCATCACAATAAATAGCCAAACCCTCCTTGCAGTGAATAAGTACATCTATCTTGGCAGTACATTGTTACATGGAGTTCACATTAACAATGAAACCAGCACATTGCATGCAAAACCTGGACAGTCATGCCAAGAATCTGACCAATTTTCCCATGGGCTGCCTGAGGAAAGTGATGAGAATAAAATGGCAGGACATGATCTCATACTCAGGTTCTCACAAGGACAGTCACTTTAGGCATTCCCTACTCAGATGATGAGATGGGAACGCCACATTGTCAGGATGTCAGAGGAGTGACTTCCAAAGAAGATTTTTATGCTGAGCTAAAGGAGGGGGAGAGATCTCAGGTTGGTCAGAACACTTCAAATATTCCCTCAGGTCATAGGCCCCTAAGTGGCCAAGTGATCTAAGGCATTCACCATTTTAAATCATTGACATCTTACCTAGACTGCATGGGTTCAAGTCTCGGGCTTGACCAATGTGGTAGGTGAGACAACTTGCCAATAGCTTCCAATATGTCTTTGGGGTTTCCTGGATTCTTCCTCCACCAGACAACAACAACAACACTCACATCATTCTTGAATGACTTTGCCATTGACCTTGAGTCATGGGAAGATCTTGCAAAGAATGGCTTTACTCCTTTAGTCTCATCAATACTGGAGCTACAGTCTTTATATGGAGGAGAATTGCAGAGGCAATGTCGAAGCTCAAGCAGTGTAAATCTCATGACCACAGCACATTCTCAATTTATCAAGCAATCCCAAACAACATCTCCTGTTTAGTTTGTCACAGATAGTTCACTGCACAAATTTGCTTGATCAGCAACTCATACACACAAAGAAACCAAACCAATTGGTAATGTCATGACTTGATCAGCAACTCACACATACACACACACACACACACACACACACACACATGCACACAGATACAGAAACCAAACCAATTAGTAATGTCATGACTTGATCAGCAACACACACACACACATGCACACAGACACAGAAACCAAACCAGTTAGTAATGTCATGACTTGATCAGCAACTCACACACACTCACATGCACACAGACACAGAAACCAAACAAATTAGTAATGTCATGACCTGATCAGCAACTCACACACACTCACATGCACACAGTAACAAAAACACAACCAATTAGTAATTTCATGACTAGATCAGCAACTCACACACACACAAACAGACACCGAAACCAAACCAATTAGTAATGTCATGGCCTGATCAACAACTCACACACACATGCACATAGACACAGAAAACAAGCCAAAACAGTAATCTTGTGGCCTGATCAGCAACTCACACACATTCACACAGACAAAAACAAACCAATTAGCAATGTCATGACCTGATCAGCAACACACACACACACACACACACACACACACATACACACACAAAACAAACCAATAAGTAATGTCAAGATCATCTTCAAACTCGAAGGATGAACACCATTCATGTTTGGGGGTGAGGGTAAAAATGCTAATGATCATTTTTTGAGTGATAAATACACTATTGATCTAATTGGAAGCTATAAACATATTAATAATTGATCTGTTTTATGAATGATAAATACACTATTGATCTGTTTGGAAGTGACATACACACTGTTGATCTGAATGGGAGTGATAAACACTACTGATCTGTTTCAGAGTGACATACACACTATTAATCTGTTTGAAAGTGATAAACACACTGATGATTGATCTGTTTGTGAGTGATAAACACACTATTGATATGTTTTGGAGTGATAAACACTAATAATTTATCTGTTTGAAAGTAATAAACACACTATTGATTTGATTGAGAGTGATAAACACTAGATCTGACTGGGAGTGATAAACACATTATTCAGCTGGAATGTTTTAAATCAAGCATCAATATCATTGTTAGAGGGGATGATTTGAGCCATCATTCAGTATTATTTGGTAATTTCAAACATATTTTCTTGCTGGAACATTATAAAATGATCTTCAGTGCCATTGTTGGATGGGGTGATTTGAGCTATCATTCAATATTATTTGGTAATTTCATATTTTATCTTGCTGAAACATTCTAAATTAAGTTTCAGTACTGTGGAATTACTTTATTGAGCAGTTGATGGTTTCAAGCATTTAGTTAGGCCTTTTTTATTTTTTCATTATTTTCTGTTTTTGTTTATGGAAAAATACACAAATCTAAAATGAAACCTACTTCTGAAATTGTTACCATGACATGAACCAAGGTATTATCATGACATGTACCAAGGTGTTACCATGACATGTATCAAGGTGTTGCCATGACATGTACTGACGTGTTACCATGACATGTACTAAGGTGTTACCATGACATGTACTGAGGTGTTACCATGACATGTACTGATGTATTACCATAACATGTACTGAGGTATTACCATGACATATACTAAGGTATTACCATAACATGTACCAAGGTGTTAACATGACATGTACCAAGGTGTTACCATGACATGTACTGAGGTGTTACCATGACATGTACCAAGGTGTTACCATGACATGTACTGAGGTGTTACCATGACATGTACTAAGGTATTACCATAACATGTACCAAGGTGTTACCATGACATGTACCAAGGTGTTGCCATAACATGTACCAATGTGTTACCATGATATGTACTAAAGTGTTACCATGATATGTACCATTAGGTGTTGCCATGACATGTACTAAAGTGTTACCATGACATGTACCAAGGTGTTACCATGACATGTACTGATGTATTGCCATGACATGTACTGAGGTGTTACCATGACATGTAATAAAGTGTTATATTGACATGTACTAAGATACTATCAGGACATGTACTGAAGGGAAATGATGACATGTACTGATGTATTAGCATGACATATACCAAGGTGTTATCATGGCATGTACTGAGGTGTTACCATTACATGTACTAAGGTTTTACCATAACATGTACCAAGGTGTTGCCATGACATGTACTTGGGAGTTACCATGCCATGTACCAAGGTGTTACAATGACATGTACTGATGTATTACCATGACATGTACCAAGGTGTTTCCATGACATGTACTAAGGTATTACCATAACATGTACCAAGGTGTTACCATGACATATATCAAGGTGTTGCCATGACATGTACTGAGGTTTTATCATGACATGTACTGGGGTGTTACCATGACATGTACTAAGGTTTTACCATGACATGTACTGATGTATTACCATGATTACCTTTAAAAGATAGGTCCCCAGCATGTGACATGAATATCTTGGTAGATAAGTATCCAACATATGATAAAATTACCTTTGTAAACATGTATCCAGCATGTGACGTTATTATCTTTGTAGACTAGTCTCCAACATGTGACATGATGACCTTTGTAGACAGGTTTCCAGCATGTGATATGATTACCTTTCATAGATAGGTCCCAAGCATGGGACATGAATACCTTTGTAAATAGGTATCCAACATGTGATATGATTATCTTCCAAACAGTGTATTATTTACTGTAAATAATGTTGTATCCAACACCAGAAGCACTAAACTCCTCTTTTAGTGTCATTCCCAATGACATATATTGTTCTGAAGAGTAATAATTCCCAGTGACATGTACTGTTTTGGATAGTGCTAATTCTCAGTGACATGTACTGTATTAAACATTGCTAATTATTAGTCACGTATATTGCTTTGAATGAGTGCTAATTCTCAATAACATGTACTGTTTTAACAGTGCTAATTCTAAATGACATTTACTGTTTTGAAGAGTGCTAATTCTCAATAATATGTATTGTTTTGAACTGTACTAATTCTCAATAACATGTATTGTTTTAAATAGTGCTAATTCTCAATGACCTATATTGTTTTGAACAGTGTTAATTCTCAATGACATATACTGTTTTTAACAGTACTAATTCTTAATAACATGTAATGTTTTGAACAGTGCTAATTCTCAATGACATGTACTATTTTAACAGTGCTAATTCTAAATCACATGTATTGTTTTGAATAATGCTAATTTGCAATGACATGTACTGTTTTGAACAGTGCTAATTCTCAATAATATATACTATTTTGAACAGTGCTAATTCTACATGACATGTATTGTTCTGAACTGATAAATCTTAATGACATGTGCTGCTTCTAACAGTGCTAATTCTCAATGACATGTTTTGAACAGTGCTGATTCTCAATAACATGTACTGTTTTGAACAGTGCTGATTCTCAATAACATGTACTGTTTTGAACAGTGCTAATTCTCAATAGATGTACTGTCAGTGTTAATTCTCAGTTACATGTCTTGCTATGAAGAATGCTTATTCTCATTTACATGTTTTGTTCTGATTAGTGCTAATTCTCAATGACATATACTGTTTTGAACAGTGGTGATTCTCAATAACATGTACTGTTTTGAACAGTGCTAATTCTCAACATATGTACTGTCTTATATAGTGTTAATTCTCAATGATATGTCTTGCTATGAAGAATGCTTATTCTCATTTACATGTTTTGTTCTGAACAGTTTTAATTCTCAAAGACATGTATTGTTTTGAGTAGCATTAATTCTCAATAACATGTATTGCTTTTTGGAGTATTAATTCTCAATGACATGAATTGCTATGAACAGTGTTAATTCTCAATGACATGTATTGTTTTTAGGAATGTTAATTCTCAATGACATGTATTGTTTTTAGGAGTGTTGATTTTTCAATGATATGTATTGTTTTTAGGTGTGTTAATTCTCAATGACATATTGTTTTTATGAGTGTTAATTCTTAATGACATGCATTGTTCTGAACAGTGTCAATTCTCAGTGACATGTATTGCTTTTTGGAGTGTTAATTTTCAAAAACATGTATTGTTTTGAACAGTGTTAATACTTAATGATATGTACTGATTTTAGGAGTGTAAATTCTCAATGACATGTACTGCTTTGAACAGTGTTAATTCTCAATGACATGTACTGATTTTAGGAATGTTAATTCTCAGTGACATGTACTGTTTATAGGAGTTTTAAATCTCAATAAAATGTACTGTTTTGAACAGTGTTAATTCTCAATGACATGTAGTGTTTAGGAATGTTAATTCTCAATGACATGTACTGTTTCTATAAGTGTTAATTCTCAATGACATATATTGTTTTGAACAGTGTTAATTCTCAATGACAAGTGCTGAATCTAGGAGTGTTAATTCTCAATGACATGTACTAACTCTAGGAGTTTTAATTCTCAATGACATGTACTATTTTAGGAGTGTTAATTCTCAATGACATGTACTATTTTTAACAGTACTAATTCTTAAAAACATGTACTGTTTTGAACAGTGCTAATTCTCAATGACATGTACTGTTTTAACAGTGCTAATTCTAATTCACATGTATTGTTTTGAATAGTGCTAATTCTCAATGACATGTACTGTTTTGAACAGTGCTAATTCTCAATAATATGTACTATTTTGAACAGTGCTAATTCTATATGACATGTATTGTTCTGAACTGATAATTCTTAATGACATCTACTGCTTCTAACAGTGCTAATTCTCAATGACATGTTTTGAACAGTGCTTATTCTCAAAAACATGTACTATTTTGAACAGTGCTAATTCTCAATATATGTACTGTCTTATACAGTGTTAATTCTCAATGACATGTCTTGCTATGAAGAATGCTTATTCTCATTTACATGTTTTGTTCTGATCAGTGCTAATTCTCAATGACACATACTGTTTTGAACAGTGCTAATTCTCAATGACATGTATTGTTTTGAGGAGTATTATTTCTCAATGACATGAATTGCTATGAACAGTGTTAATTCTCAATGACATGTATTATTTTTAGGAATGTTAATTCTCAATGACATGTATTGTTTTTAGGAGTGTTGATTTTTCAATGACATGTATTGTTTTTAGGTGTGTTAATTCTCAATGACATATTGTTTTTATGAGTGTTAATTCTTAATGATATATATTGTTCTGAACAGTGTCAATTCTCAGTGACATGTATTGCTTTTTGGAGTGTTAATTTTCAAAAACATGTATTGTTTTGAACAGTGTTAAAACTCAATGATATGTACTGATTTTAGGAGAGTAAATTCTCAATGACATGTACTGCTTTGAACAGTGTTAATTTTCAATTACATGTACTGTTTTTAGAAATGTTAATTCTCAGTGACATGTACTGTTTGTAGGAGTTTTAAATCTCAATAAAATGTACTGTTTTGAACAGTGTTAATTCTCAATGACATGTAGTGTTTTAGGAATGTAAATTCTCAATGACATGTACTGTTTCTATAAGTGTTAATTCTCAATGACATGTATTGTTTTGAACAGTGTTAATTCTCAATGACAAGTGCTGTATCTAGGAGTGTTAATTCTCAATGACATGTACTAACTCTAGGAGTGTTAATTCGCAATGACATGTACTATTTTAGGAGTGTTAATTCTCAATGACATGTACTGTTTTGAACAGTACTAATTCTTAATAACATGTACTGTTTTGAACAGTGCTAATTCTCAATGACATGTACTGTTTTAACAGTGCTAATTCTAAATCACATATTGTTTTGAATAGTGCTAATTCTCAATAACATGTACTGTTTTGAACAGTGCTAATTCTCAATAATATGTACTATTTTGAACAGTGCTAATTCTACATGACATGTATTGTTCTGAACTGATAATTCTTAATGACATGTACTGCTTCTAACAGTGCTAATTCTCAATGACATGTTTTGAACAGTGCTTATTCTCAAAAACATGTACTATTTTGAACAGTGCTAATTCTCAATATATGTACTGTCTTATATAGTGTTATTTCTCAATGACATGTCTTGCTATGAAGAATGCTTATTCTCATTTACATGTTTTGTTCTGATCAGTGCTAATTCTCAATGACATATACTGTTTTGAACAGTGCTAATTCTCAATGACATGTATTGTTTTGAGGAGTATTAATTCTCAATGACATGTATTGCTTTTAGGAGTGTTAATTCTCAATGACATGAATTGCTATGAACAGTGTTAATTCTCAGTGACATGTATTATTTTTAGGAATGTTAATTCTCAACGCCATGTATTGTTTTTAGGAGTGTTGATTTTTCAATGTCATGTATTGTTTTTATGAGTGTTAATTCTTAATGATATGCATTGTTCTGAACAGTGTCAATTCTCAGTGACATGTATTGCTTTTTGGAGTGTTAATTTTCAAAAACATGTATTGTTTTGAACAGTGTTAATACTTAATGACATGTACTGATTTTAGGAGTGTAAATTCTCAATGACATGTACTGCTTTGAACAGTGTTAATTCTCAATGACATGTACTGTTTTTAGGAATATTAATTCTCAGTGACATGTACTGTTTGTATGAGTTTTAATTCTCAATAAAATGTACTGTTTTGAACAGTGTTAATTCTTAATGACATGTAGTGTTTTAGGAATGTAAATTCTCAATGACATGTACTGTTTCTATAAGTGTTAATTCTCAATGACATGTATTGTTTTGAACAGTGTTAATTCTCAATGACAAGTTCTGTTTCTAGGAGTGTTAATTCTCAGTGAGATGTACTGTTTTTATTAGAGTTAATTCTCAATGACATGTACTGTTTTAGGAGTGTTAATTCTCAATGACATGTACTGTTTTTAGGTGTGTGAATTCTCAATAACATGTACTGTTTTGTACAGTGTTAATTCTCAATGACATGTACTGTTTTTATGAGTGTTAATTCTCAATAACATTTACTGTTCCTATGATTGTCAATTCTCTATGACATGTACTATTTTGAACAGTGTTAATTCTCAATGACATGTACTGTTTTGTACAGTA
This sequence comes from Potamilus streckersoni, assembly GCA_016746295.1. Lineage (NCBI taxonomy): Eukaryota > Metazoa > Mollusca > Bivalvia > Unionida > Unionidae > Potamilus > Potamilus streckersoni. The sequence continues at coordinate 707,106 of JAEAOA010000532.1, forward strand.
TTGAATCTCAATTACATGTACTGTTTTTAGGAATGTTAATTCTCCAATACATGTACTGTTCCTAGGAGTGTCAATCTCCATGACATTGTACTGTTTTGAACAGTGTTAATTTTCAGTAACATGTACTGTTTTTAGGAGTGTAAATTCTCAATTGCATGTACTGATTTTAGGAGTGTTAATTCTCAAGGACCTATATTGGTTTTAGGAGTGTTAATTCTCAATAACATGTACTGTTTCTAGGAGTGTTAATTCTCAATGACATGTACTGTTTTCAACAGTGTTACTTCTCAATGACATGTATTATTTTTAGGAGTGCTGATTAACCTTCTTGAATTCCACACTGTATAAGTTAGACTGGAGCATCAGTGCTTGCTTGTTACCATGTGGTTTAAAGATCATGCAACATATAGCACATCACAGTAACAGATTCCTCTAAATCAATACATAGCACATTGTCATTATGCAACCAGCCTCTAATTTCAGCTTCTGACTGTTGAATGGTCAAATTTTGGTGTGTTATGATTTTATTACCATCATTTGCCATCATTCTGGACTAATTTAGCAGAATTTTGTTATTCTTTGTACCATTATTCTAAATGTCACATGATTGTTGTAAACAACAGCTGTCTCCTATAATGTTTGATTTGTGTGATTGCTGTAGTGACTTACCAATATGCCAGTGCTGATACTGAAGTATCTGAGAATATTCAAGTGAACACTTTCTGTGGCTCTTTCTCACTCAGGTAATATGTATTTATATCTATCATTTTTACAATGTACACAGCTTTTTCTTACTCAGGTAATATGTATTACTGTCTTTCATTTTTACAATGTACACTAATTACTCTTACTCAGGTAATATGTATTACTGTCTTTCATTTTTACAATGTCCACAGATTACTCTTACTCAGGTAATATGTATTACTGTCTTTCATTTTTACAATGTACACTAATTACTCTTACTCATGTAATATGTATTTATATCTATCATTTTTACAATGTACACTAATTACTCTTACTCAGGTAATATGTATTACTGTCTTTCATTTTTACAATGTACACTAATTACTCTTACTCATGTAATATGTATTTATATCTATCATTTTTACAATGTACACTAATTACTCTTACTCAGGTAATATGTATTACTGTCTTTCATTTTTACAATGAACACAGATTCCTCTTACTCAGGTAATATGTATTACTGTCTTTCACTTTTATTATGGACACAGTGCTTTTCAACACACCTTGTTGTCAGCATCAGAAAGTCCAGGTCATGTCTTGATGCTTTGTATGTGTAATGATCTGGACTTTCTGATTCTGACAAGACATTTTCTAGCAATCAAGACTGCATTACTGAGATGAAAATATACATATACTGTGATTATATATATATATATATATATATATATATATATATATATATATATATATATATATATATATATATATATATATATATATTGTTCTCATTAGGTGTTAGTGCCATGCTATCACACTTATCTCTATTGTTATCATTGTTGTCATTAGGTGTCACAGCAATACTTTTGCACCTAGCTCTGATGCTGTCATTGTTATCATTAGGTATCAATGTCAATCTATTGCACTTAGCTCTATTGAAGTCATTGTTATCACTAGGTGTCAATGTCAATCTATTACATTTAGCTCTATTGCAGTGGTTTCCAACCTCCAGGTCAGGACCAAAATCAGGGGCGCTAGGATGTTCTGAGAATTGGTTTTGAGGGTGGCAAAACTTATCAAAATGTGAAAACAGGGCCATGAAACTCAGAAAAAATAGTCCTACTTATTTGCTGTTGTAAATTATAGTAATTTGCATTAACCTCATTTTACTGACACTATCATATTATGTGTTGTCCTTAAACTTTTTGAATGCATATATTTCTCAGACTAATACAAACATCTATCAAGGTAGGTCATAATGACCTGATTTTTTATCTGTTTAAGTTCTGAATTTTGTGGCAGCAGAGTAAGAGATTTTGGGGTCGTACACATATGACCTCACACAATTTTTATTTTGGGGTTGTACACATATGACATCACACAATTTTTTATTTTGGGGTCGTACACATATGACATCACACAATTTTTGATTTTGGGGTCATACACATATGACCTCACACAATTTTTGATTTTGGGGTCATACACATATGACCTCACACAATTTTTATTTTGGGGTCGTACACATATGACATCACACAATTTTTGATTTTGGGGTCATACACATATGACATCACACAATTTTTATTTTGGGGTCGTACACATATGACATCACACAATTTTTTATTTTGGGGTCGTACACCTATGACCTCACACAATTTTTGATTTTGGGGTCATACACATATGACATCACACAATTTTCGCCATTTTTGTTACCCTCCCCCCTCATCAAACTTTGTCACAATAATACCAGACCCTCTTATATCTGATGTCACAAATCAAGTCCTTTTTTTTCAAAAATTTAATTAATTTCAAACAAAATACAAATTAAAATATAAGCTAAACACATCAATCACTTCAATTCTTACTAACATTAAAGTTTTAACAAATCCACAAAAATTCTAAGGGATTAAAATCTGAAGTTTTTGTAAATGATAATAATAATAATAATTATAAAAAAATAATAATAATGATACTGATGATGATGATGATGATGATGATGATGATGATGATGATGATGATGATGATGATGAAAACTTTATTTAGAGAAGGTAACTCACTTATAGAAATAATATACCTTGAGGCCTTCTATCTGTTATATACAATATATACAACATGATGTGAAGAATCTGGCTTGACATTAAATAATTAAATAATTTTTAAAATCAAAGTATCAAGCCCTGAACACATGCACGGGCATCTATGAACACATAAACATGTGTAAAATATAAAATATCATCCTGCATTAAAAAAAATTCAACTGTGAAAATGATGCAAAATTACAGAAAAGCAGGCATTATTTATTATACTAGAACTGTTCAATTTTCTAAAGATTTCATCCATTTGAGACATTGACTATGAAAAGAAGAAATGCTAGGATCCTGCTGTGTCACTATGAATGTTGTTCAATACCAGTTGACAGTATTTTGAAAAATTTTTTTTTTAAAACAATTTCTTCTTTGGCCTTGGTATAATATAATTTATACTCCTTATGGACCTTAAGTTTGGAGTACCATCAGCATCTCTTTGTTGAAAAATATTGCTTAGATGACAGGAATGGCTTTTATGGATACCGATTACATCAATTTGACCTTTCTAAAAAATGTTCTTTCGTGTATTGGTAAAATCTTTATATTATTGATTAAATTATTCATTGCATCCTGAAAATTGTCTATACATTGATCTAAAATTAAATGGCAAGCCCTTTTTTGGAGTCTTAAAAGTGTTGTTGTGTTTTAATTAGAGGTATTACCCCAAATTAAATTATAATAGTCCAGATATGGCTGAATATAACTTTTATAAAAGATGACCCTATACTGAAAAGGAATATGTTTTGATTTTCCTCAGTAGCCAAAGATAAGAATTAACCTTTTTTGAAATGTGTTCAATGTGAATAAACCAAGTACGATTGTTATCTATGAATACACCAAGAATTTTATCATGAGAGGTTATATTAAGGCTCACACTGTCAAACAGAACCTGGAGTTGGTCACTATCTAGCTTTTCTTGTTTCTGTTGCATTGTAACTATCAAAGCTTTTGTTTTTTTTTCTGTATTTATGATCATACTATTTTCCTTGCACCATATTTGAAGCATCTTGTAAGTTATTTTAAAGTAGAAATTTGTTTTTACCCATCATAAACAGTGTAGTATCATCTGCATAGAGGTCAGTGGAAGAAGTTGAAGTTCCAGTTTAAGAGGTAAGTCATAAAATGAATAACATGAATTACTTCTCTTCATAATTATATTTCTCACAAGGCAAAGTAAGATGCTATTCCATTGAATGAACAAGAAATTGGGAGGGATATTCTCATACTCGTCAATCCAAACCACACTTTCTTCATTCTCTGCATTTGTTAATATAAACATCATTTAGCATTACCTTCTACAGCAACTTTCATTAGTCTGATGTGCTTTGATGGAACTGCTATTTGTTTGTGAAGGACTGAGTGACTTTACAATATGACCAGAGAGCTGAACTACACATAGCATATTCTGCAAATTCTCTCATTCAGTACAGATTGAAGTGAAGGACTATAACATCATAGATGTCTGAAATGTGTTTGCTGACTAAGGCAGAATGTCTTCTTTTTGAGACTTTGAGTTGCAAATAAGGATGGAAATTTGTGCAAGGCTCCCCATCTGTAGCTCCTTCTGGAACTTTAAGCCCTTCTCATGTTTGAACAAGGGGTAAAGGAAGAGGAAGAAATCTGTCTTTTATCATGCTGAAGTATGATCTTCGTGCTTTCGAAAAGTGCATGTTGTCGTCACACTTCTCATAGTGAAGCAAGTATTGGCTTGAGTGGACATAGGTGTCACACCAGTTTTGATCTCAACACAATATGTCCTGTTCCATGAGCTCTGAATTTAATGGATTCATATACTCAGCAGTGGTCGGGTAATTGTCTAAAGTCAACTGTGAACATATTTTGGCCAAGTTTTTCCAGTAAATACAAAGTTTTTCTTCTCTAGCTCAATGTCAATTGACTTACCTCATTCATCTAAATGGCTGCCATAATTATCATGAATCATATTAATCCACTCAATCCCCTGCTCAACTTTCTCTCCACTGTGTTAAAAGCATTTCAAACCCCGAGCATTTGTTGTAACGAAGACAGAGTCAAGATCATGCTTCAAGAAATGGTGGATGGCAACTTTAATGACTTTTTGATACCATGGGTTTTCAGCCAGCCCCAATCAGCAGCAAACATGAGAATCAGCTTGACCAATTTATCAATACCAGTCCTGGTTATGGTATTGACTTTTGTCAGACACAGCAACTTTTCAAAGTCAAATCCATGGCTGAGTGCTTTTGATATGGAGTGTTTCCAGATTGGATGGCTATAAATGTTGCCAATGCCAGCTTGTATAAGCTTGTGCCAGGCAGCAACAACTGATGTTCAATTTTGTGCTTTCTGGGATCTTCTTTAATCTTAAATCTTCCTTTTTAGTTTCTTATATAACTCAGTTTTTCTTTTTTGTTTATCTCTAAAATTAAGTCCTTGTTTCTACTAAATACACAAACCAAAGAGGTCAGAATTTATGACATCAATTGGGGATTTCAAATGAATTGAACAGTGGCAGTTGTTTACTGGACTATAAATTATCCTGAGTAGAAACTTGTTTTGAAACTGATGGTGCTTGTTTGTCCACAAGTTAAGAAATGATCTTTTTTTTGTAATGGAGATGGTCTTGAGCTCTTGCAACATATGGTTAACTTTTTTAGCCAAATCTGTCATTCTAGATGCTATTCCACTTCATAATAAGTTCATCTTGGTACATCTTTTTGGTTTTTGTAGGATATGCTAGCACATAAGCATTTAATAGAGACTGATATAATTTATTTTTATCCATTGCTATGGGCTGCCAAAACGTCATGAAAATTAAAACATGTAACACTGGATACCTTATGTTGTATTGTTTCAAAACATAAATGTTACTAGTGCCACACACTGGCACAGTCCTCAAAGTTCTTCTCTCCCATATCCTGGAATGAAAAAAGCTAACATTTCATATATTTCTTCCCTTAAATGAGCAACATCCCAGCCCAATCTTGGAACTACTCAACTAATTATATTTGTTGTTTTTTCACATAAATTTTTTTTTATAAAAGATTAAATGTTCACTGCAGACCGAATACCATCTTTCAACTTGCTAAACTCATGTGTCTTTGATCTCATCAGACTGTTGTCAGGATGGTGATAACTTGCTAGTCTATTGTTTTATTTTTCTAAAATCTAAGATTAATCACCAGTAGGCCTACAGTTTATTTAGTCAACATATTGTTTTCAAAGTGTTTATTTGATTATATTATAAAAGATTATATTATAAAAAAGAATTACATAATTAAAAAAAACAGCATATACCAGTTAAAGGTTATAGCAATTACCCAATATTTCATCTGAGATAACACTATTAATATAAGTCGTCCATGAGAGAGTTGTTATTTATTGCAAGGAATGAGGATTCATGTCATGAAATCTCTTTGTTCAGACATTATTTTTTAAAGAAGTGTTCAACACTATTTATTGTGACATCACATTTCTTCAGCCCCCCTCACACCTCCTTTGTCATACTTCGTCACAAAACTTTGACTGACTCCCCACCTTTTTGGGTGATATTATATGTGAATGACTCCTTTGTTGCATTCTAGAACAATGTTTAAAAGGTGGAAATGAAGCAAGCTGTCTTTGTTTCTTCATTTAATTTCAGAGATATTCCCTCATTGTATTGCTTTTACACAAAATTAATTTTCTTTTAGTGTTTTTTAACAGTGGATATATAATTATTGTTGTCAGGTGAGAATTATGATTGTAGTCAACATTATTATGGATCAATATAGATCTTCATTCCTGTTATTATTATTATCATTATTATTATTATTATTATTATTATTATTATTATTATTATTATTATTATTATTATTATTATTATCATCATCATCATCATCATCATCATCATCATCATCATCATCATCATCATCATCATCATCATCATCATCATCATCATCATTATTATTATTATTATTATTATTATTATTATTAAGTTTGTATTGTTAGTTTGTTTTATACATTTTTTTTTTCATTATATCCAATTGTAATATAACATAGCATGATGGACAACATTGTCCAAAATCAAGTTTTTTTTCTACTTGACCCAAATTATTTATTTTTTTATTTTATTCTATAAATAATTAATACATAACAAAAATATTCTCTTTGTGTATGGGTTTAATATCAGGATCACTATTTAAAAAAGTAAACATGTTTATTTGGGTCTGTTTCTGTTATTGTAATTCCTCTACATTCACTGGTATTTATAGTGAATTCAAAATAGGAATTATATTACTGTGTTTCAGCAAAACATTGTTGATACAACAACACATAACAGGCCACCATAGATACATCAGCACCTTCAGCATTGGACTGAATTTGGATTTCTATTAAGTTTATTCAGAACTTTTATCATTGGGACTTGTCTGTAATTCTAGGATTATTTTGGGATTTAATTCACAAACTGTACTTCAAAAGTCATATGGACAGAAAATTCATAGTTTGGCCCATGAAAATCATTTGGCTGGTCATTTAGGGATCAGTATGACTTATTACATAATCTTGAATAACTGTCATTGACCAAATTTAAAAGTTATATTTGTAAATATTGCAGATCTTGCCACACTTGTTAATATATCTAAGGCTCATCTGCAACCTATTATTGCATTGGACAAAACATTTAGCAGATTAATGGTAAATTGTATTGGTCCCTTATTTAAAATCATGTCAGGCAGTAAAGCAGAGGACTAATTCTGTAAGCCACATATTAATATATTAAATTTTTTTAAGACAATAGGAGACTTCAATTATGGGTAAGTGATTATGCAAATTAATTATATTTTTATCTTTGGTTCACAGCCAGGGATATGGTTTACAGAGGATCTGTTTCTACAAATACTACATCTGTCTGCTTAGTGAAATGGTCAAACATTAATTTATGTAAGTCATCTGAGCATCATCAGGCTCACTTGTACCTCTTGTTTAGTACAAATGACCTTTCCACAACAGAACAAATCACACCTGCAAGCTTCATCATCCTAGGCAAAAACTAGACGGTTTAATAAAAAGAAAAAACATTTGATAGACCATGTAGGACTTGTGGTTGGCTTCTTTTCGATGCAAGAACATTCTCTACTGGAAATAATGTCTTTAAGACAAGTGTTTTGGGTAGGCAAGTGATCTAAGATGCTCACTTTTACAGACCACTCACACTGCAGTTCTGTCTATTGAATTTGAGTCTTAGCTTGGCCAGCATGGGTATGTGAGAAAGCTTGCCAGTAGCTTCCCATGGGTCAGTAGCTTCCCATAGGTCAGTGGTTCCTCCTGGATCTTCCCAAGTTCATCCTCCACTAAATATACTTACAGCCTATCATGTGCTGAAAAATGGTATTAAATCCACAAAAATAGACTATCTCCTTAGGAACTTGGATGTAGTGACAGCTGACTGGCTCATTAATACAATGATATCTTTAAAGGGCAATGGTAAATTTAGTAAGCAAATATGCATTGATTTTGGAAGATAATTAGCACCTGGCCTTATGGTCAAAGGTCAAGTTGTGCTATTAAAACTATACTTATCTGAGTGTAATGAACATCATTTCAGTACACTATTCTGCAGCTTGGTCAAATGAAATCAGTATTTTTCATTGTTTGATACATAGAATGTTATATGTAAAATGAACAACCAATACCCAGATCCTGAGGCAGCCATGCAATTGAAGATAAGGAAGACTACTGCTTTAGATGTGTATTAGTACTCCATTACATGTAATAGTATTCCATTTAATGTATTAGTACTCCATTACATATATTAGTATTCCATTTCATGCATTAGTACTCCATTGCATATATTAGTATTCCATCACAGAATCCATTCCATTACATGTATTAGTATTCCATTACATGTATTAATACTCCATTACATATATTAGTACTCCATTACATATATTAGTATTCAATTACAAGTATTAGTACTCAATTACATGTATTAGAACTCCATTATATGTATTAGTATTTCATTACATATATTGGTACTCCAATACATATATTAGTATTCCATTACATATATTAGTATTCCATTACATGTATTAGTATTCCATTACATGTATCAGTTCTCCATTACATATATTAGTATTCCATTACAAATATTAATATTCCATTATATGTATTAGTATTCCATTTCATGTTTTAGTATTCCATCACATATATTAGTATTCCATTACATGTATTATTATTCCATTACATGTATTAGTATTCCATTACATGTATTAGTATTCCAATATATATATATATATATATATATATATATATATATATATATATATATATATATATATATATATATATAGATGCAATAAACTGACGAAGCACAGTAAGAAACTAGTAACTAACTAGCCTAAGCACTTTCGACTCTTAATGAGTCTTTTTCAAAGGCAAATACAAAACATATATATGACAAACAAATAAACACAAAAACGTTGTGTTTGTAAACCTCTAATGGCTGTCTCCACATGTGTTAAAACTATAAATACAACCAGCTTGTATAGACTAGTTGCGGAAACTGAAACGGTGTATAATTCCCTAAAAGTCTACAAGCCAAAGTGACATCTATTTTTACTTGTTGTACATTTATGTAATGCAGATTATATGCCGGATATTTGATTCTATACCTGTTATTCTTATAGTAAAAGTTGAAGGATAATAAGAAGATTTAAAAAATGTTAAATTCTACTAGTGCATAGTTTTCATTTTCTAGTCTTCTTGGTTTAGACCACTTGGTTTCAATGTTCTAAGGCGGTGTATCCAGTATGATTCCTTTTCCTTCCTGGTTTCGGAACTCCAGCTGTGGTTGTTAGCAATAGTGATAAGTATTATATCACTGAAAGTGTGGCCAGGGGAGGAGAAGTGTTCTGTGACCGGGCTTCTGTACAGATTTTTTGTCATCCAATCAGATCTATGAAGGTTTATCCTTTTGTGTAGCTTTTCAGTTTCTCTGAGGTACTGAAGGCCACAGATCTTACATGTGATGAGATAAATCACATTCTCTGTTTTGCACGTTTTGTTTGGACCATGTATGTTTAGTTTTTCTTTAGTCACTGTGCTAGTGAATGTCTTGGTCTCTATCATATGTTGACAGGTTTTGCATCTTTTATGGTCACAGGGTCCAGATTTTACCTACTTTGGGATTGTCTGGGTGATAGGTCATAATAAAAATCACAAACATGCTGGAAATATGAGACACAAAAGTTTTTGTATAAAAGGAATTAATAAGCTGTTTGAATTAATATACTCCAGAAGTATGCAATATTGTGAGTAAAAAAGCAATTACAATTTTATGCTCATTCCCCAAAACACTATTCTGAAATTGTTTCAGACATCAAATATCATTTTCAGTGAAGGTAGTAGTGATGTTAATGGTTATCCAATCAAGCCCAACAAGGGCAAGAGCCATGTTTGAATTAAATCTACCTGTAAAAGTAATCCCCCTCATAAAGACCCCCTTTTGTTTTACAGAGATTTCAGTATCTCTTAATGCAGTGTGCATACCTGTTGCAAAGTGCTACTGAATATTTCCAGGCCCTTGATAAACTGTATATAAGCCCATAGTTATACACCACATACCACTGATATCCAACTTTGAACAGTTTACACCTGCCATTTAACTGAGGACTGGCAGATAAGAGTAAGTACTGCCATCTAACTGAGGACTGGCAGATGAGAGTAAGTACTGCTGACTTTCAGTTAAATAACACACAACTTACTGTACCAGTGACTTATGCAATGGGCTTATTATAATTAATGATGTGTTGTAAACAGGTAAATATGGTACACAGAATGCTCATTCATTTCATATAGTTTTATTATTGGGAAATTTTCCACAAGGCTCAAATCCTTTAAGTGAACCCTCTCAGACTGTTTAAATCTCAGATCTCTTGACTAAAGTCTCTAATACTGATACACTGTTATGGCTCAAATCTGCAAAAAGCTTACATTGTGAGTGCCACATCAATTTGAGGAGTGACAGGGTTGATTGATCTGTTGCAGAGAAATCCACCAGACTGGTGTAATCAGAAACTAACTGTGCTCTGTTGTAATATTTCACACAAAAGTTGTGTAAATTTGTGAGAGATTATCAGTCCATGGTGAAACTATATTTTTGGGGGGAATTTATACCAAATATTCAGTCAGTTTGTATAGAGACAAGAGAGATCATTATCAGCTGACAGTTTGTACAAGGACAAGTTAGATTTAGTGGATGTGGTCAGGCCACATGGCACAATGTACAGGATCCATTTGACTATAGAATAGAGTGCATTTACAGTAAGTACATAATTATTATACAATCACAAACTATTAATTATTGTATATTTATTGTAAAAAAAATTGTCATATAAATTTAATATACCCATATACTTTTTAATGACATAGCATCATCTAGGATAAAGATTTCAATGACATTGTGTCATAATATAGGATAAAAACATAAATGACATTGTATCATACTGTAGGATAAAGACATCAATGACATTGTATCATACTGTAGGATAAAGACATCAATGACATTGTATCAAATGACGTATTATAATGTAGGGTAAAGACATAAATGACATTGCATCATACTGTAGGATAAAGACATCAATGACATTGTATCAAATGACATTGTATTATAATGTAGGGTAAAGACATAAATGACATTGTATCCTAAAGCAGGACAAAGTTATCAATACCCTTGTATCAAATGAAATTGTATCATAATGTAAGATATAAACATAATATCCAAAATATATGCTTTCAAGATGTTTCACTATTGCTTTTATGTTTACTGTTTTATTAAATAAAATCAAGTCTACCACTATTATGAAGAAATGCAGGAGATATAGTATTCAAGTTTCGATCCATGCTGATGGCATACTGGCCATCCATCTTAATTCATCAGTCAGACTTTTTCCTCTGATCTATAACTTAAAAAACCAATTAAGGGATGTGTATCATAACTAAAAGGCAGCTCAGTATTTTGTTTCCCATCATGCTTTGTAACTTTAGATGAAACTTTTGTGATGTACTTTCCACACTGAAGGTCTTCATAGTCAAGATCATGGCTACACATTATTCTTTCTACTTTTTAATTTTAAGCGAATTCAGAATAAGGGCTGAATCATGGTTTATATGTACCTAATAACTAGGGGGTACTTCATCTAAAACACAAGGAGTTCTATAAATAAGGTCAAGGTCAAATATTTTACCTTTTAGATTTTAGACTGGTTCAGGTTAAAGGCAAAGGCTTGGTATACATGTACATCATTATTAGAAGAAGTTTTGTGTACTATACTGGGCTGGGATGGGTGGGAGGGTCCATTAGTCAAGGTCAAGGTCATGACTCAGTATCATTTTTTTTCACACTTTCTATTCTACTCAGCAACTTTGGAATTGTGTGAGGTAAAGTGATTCAACTTGTCATACATTTGATGGGTGGGGGGTTGATTTTAAACCTCACTGTCATGGTCTTGTATGTGGACATTTTCTGTTACATTTTCCTTTCAAATCTGTAATTTTAGAACCATTTAAGATGAAGGGATGAAACTTGGGTTAACTATATATCAATATTTAAAGGTGTGTTGCATGTCAAATTGTTGTTTCCATCTTCATTGTCATGGTCAAAGATCAATAGTTTTGGTTTAAATTACAATTGCTTTTCTGCTCTCTGTCTTACAGTTTTTTGAGATTGTTATGCATATTTAATTGTGTTCTTTGTTAGTCATGTTTTTTGGTAAATATAGTTTCATTATATGCTATTGTAATGTAACATTGCATGTTAGACTTAACCTTACCCAAAATCAAGTTTTTTTTTTCTACTTGACCTGAATTATTGCTTTTTGTTTTATTTTATTCTGTAAACAACTAATACATAGCTATATATTCCCTATGTTTATGGGTTTATTATAAGGACCATTATCAATAGAAGTAAATGTGTTTATTTAAGTCTGGGTCTAGGTTATTGGGATTCCCCTACAATTTACCTGGTATATTTGACACTGTCCTGTTTATATATTATAATTATAGTAACAGACTGCTAATTTTAGCTAATATTCTTTTTGGAAACATTAAGATCTTTCTAGAAGGTTATTTTCCATTAGGTAATATTTTTTTTAGAAAATGATAATTATGACCTGAGGTCAAACTAAAGACTATAATCTTCTTTCTTGAAAAAATATTTGTACATGCTTAAGATCTAGCAGAATCAATTTGTATTTGCTGTGACTAATAGTTCATGTGGCTGGAATTTATGTCTTTAAATAATTCTGTTCTAGTGATTATTTTCTCTGGATACACAAAATGCACATAAAAAGATAATATTCTTGGACAGAGACATTCACTGGGATTTATGTTGAATTCAAACCTGGAATTATATTACTGTGTTTCAACAAAAGACTATTGGCACAACAGCATTGTTCAGGTATCACAAGTATATCAACACTTCGGTATTGGACATAATTGGAGTTCAACTAAACTTTATTCAGAACTTTAAATTATTAGGATTTATGTCTGTAATTCTAGGGTTTTTTGGGATTTAATTTGCAATACTATAAGTTCTTTTTTTCATTTTCACTTTGTGTTCTACGGCAGTAGTCCCCAATCCCCGGTCCACGGACTGGTACCGGTCCATGGATCAAATGGTACCGGGCCACCCAAGGTACATTAAATTATTTCCATTTTATTTTCTCTTGGGTTTATATTCATTTTATATTCATTTTTATTTATATTTATTTATATTCATTTTTGGTGTAACTGTATTTTATTTTGAAGGCATGTTTAAATACAATTAAATTAAAATTATTAAATCAGACCAATCTAAAATATAAACAATCAACGTCTCCCCAAAGCTGGCCTCAATAAAATTATCAAATGTTGACCGGTCCGAGGCGACTAAAAGTTGGGGACCACTGTTCTAGGGAATTAAACTATTTGTTGAATTTTACAAAGCTTGTCGGTTTGTACTGTTTTTTTTTTGCTACTTATTTCAAGAGCATCAACTCATGACATTAAAAGCATTGCCTCATGACATACAGAGCATCCACTCATGACAATAAGCATTGACTCATGACATAAAGAGCATTCACTAATGACAGTAAGTATTGACTCATGACATAAAGAGCATTCGATCATGACAGTAAGCATTGATTCATGACATAACAAGCATTGACTCATGACATTAAAAGCACTTACTCATGACATAAAGAGCATCCACTCATGACAGTAAGCATTGACTCATGACACAATGAGCATTCACTCATGACAATAAACATTGACTCATGACATAATTATATTCACTCATGATAATAAGCATTGACTCATGACATAAAAAGCATTCACTCATGACAGCATATGAAACACTGACACATTATCATGTATATAAACATGTACAGTTTCGTCTCTCTAAATAATGGTTTCAGTTCAAGACTTAGAAAGAAATATTGGGCATGTGACCATAACCTTATGACTAAGATTATGAAAGTCACAAAAATCAGTATGTCAAATTGTACAGTGTTGAATAATACAACTTTTGATGATTCTAAATTACAGCCAGGACAACACAATAAAGTCACCTGAAATGACTCCTACTTTGACTCTACAGTGACACACTTTCCCAAATAGTTTTTCATTATTTGAACAGGTTTTTAACTGCAGCCTAAGAATGAAAAATAACACTGATCTTTTAATTTGGATCTTTAAATTGTGCCATTTGACACAGCCTTAGGTCATGTCAAATGGCACACTTTAACCCATTAACCCTTGGAGTTTTTTGTCATTTTCACCTAAAATGCGAGTAGGAAATCGATTTTGGGAATTATATCTGAATGTATTATAATACATCAACTTGGAAGATATTTTTGGTTAACTTAATGCCTATTTGTGTTAGAAACGTTGATTTTCATTTACTCTTTTGCCTGAGCATGAGCAGAAGGATAAAAAGTTTACTCTTTTTTTTTTTGCTCAATGGATGCCATCATTTTTTGTGTCGAGACCACTTTTCATTTTAAATGCCCATCTTATCCTACTTTTTGCAAAGGTACACCTTGTGCAATTCAGATTGGTCTGTCTTAGATCTGACGCCAAAAAGTCTAAAATCCGAACACAAAACCGTATCACAACTTCAGGCGAATTTTGGCTGGAATAAACTCGGGTCCACAAAGTTACGTTTTTCCCTCTGTATTTTGTAGTGCAACTAGAACATCCATATTATTTGGTATCATCGTAAAGCTACATCTGTCTACCTTTTAATAATACCACCCACTTTATTGTGTCACACATGACCTATAATGCTACAGTGCTCAGAATTAGGCTACCACCTCCTGACCCGTAAACGTGGTGCTAGGGGTTAATGAGTTAATAAAATTTTGTTAATCTCATTATCCTTGAAATTTTTGGGCTACAGGCTAGACAGAAATAGAAAATGCTGATCTATGCCCTAGTCCATCATGAAAATACCATGAAAATAAATGATACATTGAGAAATTATAATTTTAAAACAAGTTTAAGGATACAGACTTTGGAATAACTGTTCTAATAAAAAGTGAGTAAGCTTCAAAAATGACTTTGATATTTCTGATAGGATCATGCTATTGATACACATGATTTTACTTGGGGAAAACATTTCATTCCATGATCTTTAGCAAAAGTTTCCATGTGACAGTTTGGACAGACAAAAAATATGTGAGCTTTAAGATAATGCCAAGTGGTATGATGTATTGCCACATCAAGTTGTATGTCTCTTTCTTTATTTAAAAGTTTGTAAGTTACAGCTCCCCAAAACTTTAGTAATGTCTACCTCTGACCCTTGACTGAGATCCATGAAATTTTACATACTTGTCTTTCATATACACAAAGTTTACAAATAGTCATATCACTGCTTCCTTCAGATTCAGAGTGCAACAGCACACTAAATGTAACCTTTCTGTGACCTTGACCTTCAAGAACACTCTTAGGTTCCAATGTGTACACCTGCAAAACATCATCCAGCCAATGGTTTAGTTTCAGCAAACCTTCCAGGCAGAATAATTTTTGAAGCATTTGTAAAAATTTACACAAGTATCCATGCACTCTGATTCCATATATTCTGCAAGAAGCAGTGTCACTTGTACAGTTTGAACACTACATAATTGCTTGTCCAAACATTAAATTTAGTTTAATCCAAAGAGATACAGGAAAAAAGCCTTAAATTTGATAAATGACACAACACTGTATATCACCTTGATTCCAATCTGTACACTAAAGGACATTACAATTTCAATAGGGGCTACAAGTGGCCGAGTGGTCTAAGTGCTGTCCGTTACAGATCACTGCCATCTCATCTCTGTCTGCGTGGGTTCGAGTCTAGGATTCGTCGAATGTGGATATGTGAGAAAGCTTGCCAGTAGCTTCTCGTGGGTCGGTGGTTCTTTCCGGTGATTTCCCGGTTTCTTCTTCCACCATTAATACTGGCCGCCATGAATAGCCTATCATGTGCTGAAAAATGGCATTAAGCACAACAACAACAACAACAACAATTTCAATACTGTAAACTGTACCAGTAAATGTGTATTTCTCTTTCCATATTCTAAAGTTTCAAGTCTGTGTCTTTAATTGATATATGAGATACACTACATTACTAATGGTGGGATGGACTAACAAACAGAGAGGAGGACATAATTCCCACCTTTTTAAAAATGTATGAGGATAAAAGTCATTTATGTTGTTTTTTTATAACTTAAATGTTATAAATCTCAATAATAATTATTAAAAGATTTCAAACAGTATCAAAATCTCTCACTGGTCAACAAAATCTCTCACTGGTTGACAAAGTATAAATTTTATGAAATAGCTTTTTATGAAATGGGAGACAATCCTGCAAATACATTTATATTTGAATATAATGATATAGTTAAAATTCACACACATTCCCACATCAGCCAAACTTTTATTTTAATTTTTGAATAATAATAATTTTAAGAATAATTATCAACAACAGAGGTTCTAACTAAAACATTATTTTGCATCTATAGTATTAATATGATGTTCCAACTGTCTTCAAATTTTTCATAAAATATACATTTTTCATTCTGATGTCATGACTGTAAAAGAAATGGTAGTGACAGGAAAAGGTTAAGCACAGATAACAACCTATGCACATTGCAGTTTATTATTATTATTATTATTATTATTATTATTATTATTATTATTATTATTATTATTATTATTATTATTATTATTATTATCATCATTATCATTATCATTATTATTTCTTCCAGTTTTATAATTGGAGAAAAGATAGTTTATAAAATGTTTGGTTTATATGTGAAACTGTTAGTGATTTCATAGTATTTGTGTGAGACTGTATGCAGTTTTCATGGTATTTGTGTGAGACTGCATTTTTGTAGTATTTGTGTGAGACTATATACAGTATTATGGTACATGTAGTTATGTCAGACTGTAAGTCATATGATATTTGTATGAGAATGTATGCAATATCATGGTATTTGTGTGATATTGTATGTGATACCATGCTTTTTGTTTGAGAATGTATGCAATACCATGTTGTTTGTGTGAGATTGTATGTGATACCATGCTATTTGTATGAGACTGTATGTGATACCATGCTGTTTGTGTGAGGCTGCATGCAATATCATGGTATTTGTGTGAGATTGTATGTGATACCATGCTATTTGTATGAGACTCTATGTGATATCATGCTTTTTGTTTGAGACTGTATGTGATACCATGCTATTTGTATGAGACTCTATGTGATATCATGCTTTTTGTTTGAGACTGTATGTGATACCATGCTATTTGTATGAGAATGTATGTGATACCATGCTGTTTGTGTGAGATTGTATGTGATACCATGCTATTTGTATGAGAATGTATGTGATACCATGCTGTTTGTGTGAGATTGTATGTGATACCATGCTATTTGTATGAGAATGTATGTGATACCATGCTATTTGTATGAGAATGTATGTGATACCATGCTATTTGTGAGATTGTATGTGATACCATGCTATTTGTATGAGACTGTATGTGATCCCATGCTATTTGTATGAGACTGTATGTGATACCATGCTGTTTGTGTGAGGCTGCATGCAATATCATGGTATTTGTGTGAGATTGTATGTGATTCCATGCTATTTGTATGAGACTCTATGTGATATCATGCTTTTTGTTTGAGACTATGTGATACCATGCTATTTGTATGAGAATGTATGTGATACCATGCTATTTGTATGAGAATGTATGTGATACCATGCTATTTGTGAGATTGTATGTGATACCATGCTATTTGTATGAGACTATATGTGATACCATGCTGTTTGTGTGAGGCTGCATGCAATATCATGGTATTTGTGTGAGATTGTATGTGATACCATGCTATTTGTGAGATTGTATGTGATACCATGCTATTTGTGAGATTGTATGTGATACCATGCTATTTGTATGAGACTGTATGTGATACCATGCTATTTGTATGAGACTCTATGTGATACCATGCTGTTTGTGTGAGATTGTATGTGATACCATGCTGTTTGTGTGAGATTGTATGTGATACCATGCTGTTTGTGTGAGATTGTATGTGATACCATGCTGTTTGTGTGAGGCTGTATGTGATACCATGCTATTTGTATGAGAATGTATGTGATACCATGCTATTTGTGAGATTGTATGTGATACCATGCTATTTGTATGAGACTGTATGTGATACCATGCTATTTGTATGAGACTGTATGTGATACCATGCTGTTTGTGTGAGATTGTATGTGATACCATGCTGTTTGTGTGAGATTGTATGTGATACCATGCTGTTTGTGTGAGGCTGTATGTGATACCATGCTGTTTGTGTGAGGCTGTATGTGATACCATGCTATTTGTGTGAGGCTGCATGCAATATCACGGTATTTGTATGAGACTCTATGTGATACCATGCTGTTTGTGTGAGATTGTATGTGATACCATGCTGTTTGTGTGAGATTGTATGTGATACCATGCTGTTTGTGTGAGGCTGTATGTGATACCATGCTATTTGTGTGAGGCTGTATGTGATACCATGCTGTTTGTGTGAGGCTGTATGCAATATCACGGTATTGGTATGAGACTGTATGTGATATGCTATTTGTGATGGCTGAGTTTTTCAAATTCCTTGGTATTCAAATTCTACTAATGTTGGCAAACAAGAAAATTCGAATTCTTCTGTTCAGATGATAATTTTGTTATTGAAATTATTATCTATATCATGAACACTGTTCTACATCACACATAACATTACTTTCCTCTTTCCAAGTACAAAAATGTTAATGTTTAAATGCAAATGTTCATATATGACTTTTCTCTTTCAAAGAACACAAATTTAAATGTATTTTGTATGCACTAAATGTTCAGTGTAAGTTTGATTAAGGTAAAAATATACATAGATTCCTTCACCATAAATTCCTTCACCATAACAATTGCACTTCTGTCATTGTGAGTTAAGTTCACAATGGTCTAAGCAGAAAAAATGGCTTGGATTCTAATACAGAAGAATTCCTGCTAAGCTGGCATGAAATTCTAATAAACAATGTCTTTTATGTAAAACTTGCAAAAAAATAATAAGGGATGTAAACTGAAATAACTTCATGAAATATGACACCCTGCTGTATGCATCTGCAGTCCATACAATGTTCAGCAAAGAAAAGTTTAGTAAAGCCACTGAATTATGCAGTTCTCTTAATAATTCATTGTTAATGACATTAGAAACAGTTTCGGGTTATGTAGATTGTATCCATTGCTGTCATAGACTTGATTAAAGGTCATTCGGATGAGAGTATAAGTTTATGCCTTCATTTTCCACATTAATTTCCTGTAACGATATCATTATCCATTATAGTAAATGCATATCTATTTCTCCATCATTAACGTAAAAATAACATTATCCATTATAATGAATACATATCTATTTCTCCATCATTAATGTAAAAATAACATTATCCATTATACTGAATGCATATCTATTTCTCCATCATTAATGTAAAAATAACATTATCCATTATACTGAATGCATATCTATTTCTCCATCATTAATGTAAAAATAACATTATCCATTATACTGAATGCATATCTATTTCTCCATCATTAATGTAAAAATAACATTATCCACTATATGGAATGCATATCTATTTCTCCATCATTAATGTAAAAATAACATTATCCATTATACTGAATGCATATCTATTTCTCCATCATTAATGTAAAAATAACATTATCCATTATAATGAATGCATATCTATTTCTCCATCATTAATGTAAAAAAAAAATTATCCATTTAATGGAATGCATATCTATTTCTCCATCATTAATGTAAAAATAACATTATCCATTATACTGAATGCATATCTTTTTCTCCATCATTAATGTAAAAAAAAAATTATCCATTTAATGGAATGCATATCTATTTATCCATCATTAATGTAAAATTAACATTATCCATTATACTGAAAGCATAGATATCTATTTCTCCATCATTAATGTAAAAATAACATTATCCACTATATGGAATGCATATCTATTTCTCCATCATTAATGTAAAAATAACATTGTCCATTATACTGAATGCATATCTATTTCTCCATCATGAATATAAAATATCATTTTGATTCAAATTTGCTGCATTTGCTAGAAATTATGATACCATCTAGATCATCAAAATTCCAGCATTAAAGTCACCAAGGATGCTGACTTGTCTAAGTATATGGTGTGGTCAGTACCAAGGATGCTGACTTTTCTAAGTATAAGGTCTGGTCAGTTCCAAGGATGCTGATTTGTCTAAGTATATGGTGTGGTTAGTACCAAGGATGCTGACTTGTCTAAGTATAAGGTGTGGTCAGTACCAAGGATGCTGACTTGTCTAAGTATAAGGTGTGGTCAGTACCAAGGATGCTGACTTGTCTAAGTATAAGGTGTGGTCAGTACCAAGGATGCTGACTTGTCTAAGTATAAGGTGTGGTCAGTACCAAGGATGCTGACTTGTCTAAGTATAAGGTGTGGTCAGTACCAAGGATGCTGACTTTGTCTAAGTATAAGGTGTGGTCAGTACCAAGGATGCTGACTTATCTAAGTATAAGGTGTGGTCAGTACCAAGGATGCTGACTTATCTAAGTATAAGGTGTGGTCAGTACCAAGGATGCTGACTTGTCTAAGTATATGGTGTGGTCAGTACCAAGGATGCTGACTTGTCTAAGTATATGGTGTGGTCAGTACCAAGGATGCAGACTTGTCTAAGTATAAGGTCTGGTCGGTACCAAGGATGCTGACTTGTCTAAGTATATAGTGTGATCAGTACCAAGGATACTGACTTGTCTAAGTATAAGGTCTGGTCAGTACCAAGGATGCTGACTTGTCTAAGTATATGGTGTGGTCAGTACCAAGGATGCTGACTTATCTAAGTATAAGGTGTGGCCAGTACCAAGAATATTGACTTGTATAAGGTGTGGCCTGAGTATCCATATAACAGTTTAAAGTTTTTCAGCAGAAACTAAGCACACTCAAACCTCCTAATAACCAATCTGTCAGACATGTCCAGCATATATGACCAAAATTAGGAGGCCTGATATAGGTGCAGCAAGTCAAAGAAACAGGCCAGTTTATCTTATTTGCTGCACTGTTGTTTGTCATGTTTGATTCCTGTATGATTTTTTCATGATGAAAATCTCCTGAATATCTGGTACACACACACAGAAACACACACACACACAGAAACACACATACACACAGAGTAATAAAAACTTGAAGACTTTTCCATGATAAGGACACTTGTTCCTGTGTTTTTTAGTCAATTATTACTTTGTCCCTGATGTTGGGTCTTTGAGCTAATTCTATACGTATTATCAAAATATGATTCTTACCTTTTTGAGTCTGTAGATTTTTTTGTCTGCTGCCACTTTGTACAGCTACTGCAGAAATGAAATTTGATATCTAGCCAACACGCCAGGCATGAATAACCAATAAGAAAAGAGAGATCGCTGTATGGAATGGTGATGACATGCGCAAACCTCAATTTGTGTATTTAAAGTAATTTACACAGACTAACTGCTGAGCAGGAACATGAAAAAATACACACTTGTGGTGGGGTGGTGGTCCACAATGTGGGTCTACTCTTTGGTTATTAAAGTCATCTGCATGAATCAATATAATGATTTATATGTGTGTACCTTCTGGATACCAGCTTTTGGTGTCCACGAAAAAAATGTGTCCTTAAAGTGGGTTTATTTGTTGGATCAGTGTCAATGATGTAGTAAATCCGAGTGCACACACACACACACACACACACACACACACACACACACACACACACACACACACACATACACACAGAGTAATAAAAAAATTGAAGACTTTTCCATGGTAAGGACACTTGTTCCTGTGCTTTTTAGTCAATTATTACTTTGTCTCTGATGTTGGGTCTTAGTGTGTAAATTGCTGTAGTTATTTGTTATTTTCATCTTGGGTCTTAATGATTGTGTAAATTACTGTATTTATTCAAGTTATTCCCCTCTTGGGTCTTAGTGTATAAATTTTTGTAATTATTTGTTGATTTTCCTCTTGGGTGTAAATGTGTAAGTTACTGTAATTATTCATAGTATTCTCCTCTTGGGTCTTAAGGTGTAAATTACTGTATTTATTTATGATATTCTCCACTTGGGTTTTGGTATGTAATAGCTGCAATTGTTTATGTTATTCCCCTCTTGGGTCTTAGTGTTTAAATTATTGCAAGTATTTATATATGACTGGTTGTGACTTATTTTGGTATTTTAAAGCAGAACAGCACTTTGAAGATTATAAAGTGCTGTAGCAACTATAGCAATGTGCCTTCCTCAAGTATAATGTACACCTTAAAGTAGAAACATAATTGACACAGATCTGATGTTTTATATTGAGCTGAGAGATCATGATTGCTAATTGTTCTATTTATGATTCACATTTAGGCAGTGGCATGTCTGGCTGTATGATTAAATTCAGTCAGATACAGAGTGAGTTCTCAATAAACTGCAGTATATTAGTTGTACATGAGGGCATACATGGATAGAGACCAAGAGTATTAATAAAAGAGCGTGGTTCCCATAAAATTTGCATCTTGGTAATGAGCAGTACAGTTCCATGCTAATATTGGCACAATATGGCTTTGACATTTTAATGAGAAGCTCGAATGATTACTGTGATAAGCCATTTTATGACATTCAAAAACCTTTTTTTTCTAAAGTGCAGAAAGGTATAAACTAAACATATGATTCCCTGTATACCATATGTGCTCACTGACAAGTCTGATCCAACTGCACACACAGGTATATCTGCCCATTGCTTAAGGTGGTGGAGAATTGAATCTATGCAGATTGTTAGGACTTATCTCTAGAACCAACAACATAGACCCAGATCTGCCAACACTTTTATGTCACAATCTGTCTTAGATGCAGGAGGTCATGGGTTCGATCCCTGACCAAGTCATACCAAAAACTTACAAAAATGGTACTAACAGCTGCCTCACTTGGTGCTCAGCATTAAGAAGTTAGTGTTAGGACTGGTTGGCCTGGTGTCAGAATAATGTGGCTTGGTGGGACATTCTGCTACACCAGTGATAGACATCACTATAAACTGACACACTGCAAACATTGTAGTGATTTGACTGAAACATTGTTAAAGCTATGTTAAAAATCCAAATTACATTGCAACACACTGAACTGTTTAAATAAACCCCATAACCAATGAAATTCTAATATATTCTTCATGATAAACTTTAACTGCAATCTTGCTATCTAGAGTGATAGTCAGTTGACTCTTCTTGATATACAGATGTTCTGGCTTTTAATTGATTCTATTGTCCAATGAAATTGTCTATTGACCAATGAAATTGTATATTAACCAATGAAATTCTATTGAGTCTTCATGATCAACTTACAACTGTGTATGAACTGTGTCCAACTCCTCCAGTGGCTTAATAGTTAGAGCATCCGCCTTAAATACAGGAGGTCATGGGTTCAATCTCTGACTGAGTCATACCAAAGACCCACTCAGTATTAAGAAGTTAGTGTTAGAACTGGTCTAATGGCTGATACAGCTTCCACATTGTCTCTTCTTGAAGGAATATTTTGTAGATGTCCTGGCTTTTTGTAGATTACTTTATATTCTGTCCAATGGTGACTGCAATGTCCAGACTGACTATTCTTGAAGGGCAATTTACAGATGTTCTGAGTGGTCTTTCATAGTATCTTCTGTTCAATGGCTACTGCAGTATCCATGTTGACTGATTTTTGTGTCACCACATCTAAGGCTTTGCTTCAGAGAAAGAGGTCTTCATAATTGAATGGGTTTCTTGCCTCCAAGACCTGTACCAGTTTTACAGTGCCTTTGTGGTCTCTCTCCTTCCTTGTATTTCTGTTTCCTTGTGTTGGTCACTGGTTTGTAAGATTGATCCTGCTAATTCTTGCATGGCATGGTTGATTTCAGTGCAAGTTAGTACTAAATCAACCAAGACAAGCCAAATTGAGGTTCTGACATGACTCTACATCTAGTTAGTCCTCCAGTTCTTCAGTGGTCTTAATGCTATACATCTAGTAAGTCCCCCAGTGGTCCTAATGCTATACATTGCTCAATTATGAGGTCAGTAAAAAGACTTGCTCAGAATCTTTCTGTGCTGTACATCATGGTTACCCTTGACTAAATCTCATACACACTTGGATGAGTCATACACACTTGGATAATTCATTCACACTTGGATGATTCATACACACTTGGATGAGTTATTCACACTTGGATGAGTCATACACACTTGGATGATTCATACACACTTGGATGAGTCTTACACACTTGGATGAGTCATACACATTTGGATGATTCATACACATCATTGGATGAGTCATACACACTTGGATGAGTCATACACACTTGGATGATTCATATACACTTGGATGATTCATACACACTTGGATGAGTTATTCACACTTGGATGACTCATACACACTTGGATGATTCATACACATACTTGGATGAGTCATACACACTTGGATGAGTCATACACATACTTGGATGAGTCATACACACTTGGATGAGTCATACACATACTTGGATGAGTCTTACACACTTGGATGAGTTATACACATTTGGATGATTCATACACATACTTGGATGAGTCATACACACTTGGATGGGTCATACACACTTGGATGAGTCATACACACTTGGATGAGTCATACACACTTGGATGATTCATATACACTTGGATGATTCATACACACTTGGATGAGTTATTCACACTTGGATGACTCATACACACTTGGATGATTCATACACATACTTGGATGAGTCATACACACTTGGATGATTCATACACACTTGGATGAGTCATACACATTTGGATGAGTCATACACATTTGGATGAGTCATACACACTTGGATGAGTCATACACATACTTGGATGAGTCTTACACACTTGGATGAGTCATACACATTTGGATGAGTCATACACATTTGGATGATTCATACACATACTTGGATGAGTCACACACACTTGGATGATTCATACATACTTGGATGATTCATTCACACTTAGATGATTCATACTCACTTGGATGAGTTATTCACACTTGGATGAGTCATACACACTTGGATGATTCATACTCACTTGGAATATTGAGATCTTGATCTTTGTAAAATGTTATTTCATTGTGTTGAGTAATAAAATGCAATAAAATCCGGAATAGGACATGAATTTCATCTAAGAACCAGGTTACATTCACTTAACTTTGTCCAGTGAAATACTTCATTAACAATAGGAGACCAAAATGGAAGATTGATTTTTTTCCCCCAAATCTTTGTTACCTGCAGTATGTTAATTTTTGGTATTTGATCTAGTCAGTAGTTCATAATATGTTATGATTCACACCTTACTGTCAGTTGAACTAGTCAGTAGTTCATAATATGTTATGATTCACACTTTGCTGGCAATTGAACTGGTCAAGGGTTCATTACATTAAAAACTTGAATGGGGAACCACTACTGCATAATGACATCAACAATGTAAACATAGGCAGGTGAGTAAATGTAAACAAAGGGAGGTAGGTCAATGTAAACAAATGGAAGTAGATCAATGTTAATATAGGGAGGTAAGTCAGTGATAACATATGGAGGTAAGTCAAAGTAAATATAGGGAGGTAAGTCAATGTAAACATAGTGAGGTTGGTCTATGTTAATATAGGGATGTAGGTCAATGTTAATATAGGGAGGTAAGTCAATGTAAACAAAAGAAGGTTGGTCAATGTAAATACAGTATAGGGAGGTTAGTTTATGTAAAAATAGGGTGACAAGACAAATATAGGGAGGTAAGTCAGTGAAAAACAAAGGGAGATAAGTCAATGTAACAGTTGAATTGATCTGTTTGCGCCAGGCATTGCAGTCTTCGGCAAGCTGCTCTCAGCTGTCTGGATCAATGTCACATGACTTCATTTAGGCTTTGAGCATGTCCTTGTACTGCTTCTTTTGGCTACCTTTGGAAGAATGCTTGCCTTCAGTTAGTTCCCCATAAAACAGTCTCTTTGGGATGCACTCATCAGGCATACAGCAGATATTGCCAGCCCATCAGAGCTGTGATCTTCTGAGTATGGCATGGATGCTTGTCATCTCAGCTCTCTGGACGACTTCTGTGTCAGGAAACTTGTCATGCCATTTGATGTGGAGCAGTTTTCCGAGACAGCACATGTGGAAGGAGTATAGCTGTCTTTTATGATGACTGTACACCATCCATGTCTCACAGGCGTACAAGAGAGAGGGCAGTACTACTGCACAGTACACCTTGATCTTGGTTTTCAGGCTGATCCCTCCTCTATTCCACAATGAGTTGTAGACTCTGCTGAAGGCTACACTTGCTTTAGCAATCCTGAGGGTGACCTCTTCATCGATGGAAACTGTGCGTGACAAGTTGCTGCCAAGGTAGATAAACTTATCAGCAATGGCGAACTTCTGGTCATTGACAGTAATGTTTGGTTCAGTGTAGGGGATTGAGGGTGCAGGCTGGTACATGATTTCTGTCTTTCTTGTACTTATTGTGAGTCCGAAGTCTGTTCAGGCTTTAGAGAAGCGATCCATACTTTCTTGCATGTCAGACTGAGTACAAGCATTTAAAGCACAGTCATCAGCAAAGAGGTCGTGGATG
This sequence comes from Potamilus streckersoni, assembly GCA_016746295.1. Taxonomy (NCBI): domain Eukaryota; kingdom Metazoa; phylum Mollusca; class Bivalvia; order Unionida; family Unionidae; genus Potamilus; species Potamilus streckersoni. The sequence continues at coordinate 734,040 of JAEAOA010000532.1, forward strand.
GTGTCTTCCTGGACTTTGGTCTTAGCCCACAGTCTTCTCAAGTTGAAGATGTTCCCATCTGTCTTAAACCGGATATTGATGCCAATATCACCCTCACAGAAAGCGTCGGTCAGCATCGCTGTGAACATCATGCTGAATAGGGTCGGAGCAAGAACACAGCCCTGTTTGACACCATTTGTACCAGTACATAGTCAGACATTAGGCACTATTATATGTTAGGCATTATTAAAGACCACTCATAGTCAGATGTTTTCAGTGACATCATGCCTATATGTAGTTTGTTTATAAGTGTGATAATGTAGCGACATCATTCTTTTTAACACATTGGAGACTTATGGTAATTGCTCAGTAGTACATGGCATTTTATGCCAAATATCAAAAATACAAAATATTTATGAAAATAAATGGCTGTTTTTATCATTCAAGAAATAAATAATTTAATTCACCTATATTTACAAATCAAAAACCCCTTTGAACATCCTACACAAAAAGGGATCCTGTTGGCAATATTTTATAAATAAATCATATATTATGAGTGTTTTTGTTTTATAACAACTTTATTAAGCTAGTCAAGTAACATCACATGCTATGAGTTGCTAGGTATAACTTTTTATTTAGGGGTTTAATAAATGGAACTTCCATTTGTCCATTATAGACTGGTAAAGTATTTTATTAGTGGTTAAACAAAGAGCACTTCAATTTTTCAATTATGGACAGGTATAGTTTTATTGAAAAAATTGCAAAGTAACACTTAAATTTGTCTATTTAATCAGCTTTTTTTTTTTTCATCAGAGGATGCTTAAATTTGTCTGTTAAGTAGTTAGTTTTTTTTAAAGCTTGTAGGAAGATTGATTAAAATTTCAATAAAATGGGTATGGCTTCCATGAACAGAATTACAACATGGGTCATTTGTGTGACTCCTATGAACAGTGTTATAACAGGGGCCTTTGGTATGACTCCCATAAACAATGTTATAACATGGTCCATTGATATGACTCATGAACAGTGTTATAACATGGACCATTGGTGAGACTCATGAACAGTGCTATAACATGGGCCATTGGTTTGACTCATGAACAGTGTTATAACATGGACCATTGGTGAGACTCATGAACAGTGCTATAACATGGGCCATTGGTTTGACTCATGAATAGTGTTACATGGGCCATTGGTGACTCATGAACAGTGTTATAATATGGGCTATTGGTGTGACTCATGAACAGTGTTATAATATGGGCCATTGGTGTGACTCATGAACAGTGTTAAAATATGGGTCATTGGTGTGACTCTCATTCATGAACAGTGTTATAATATGGGCCATTGGTGTGACTCTCATGAACAGTGTTATAACATGGGCCATTGGTATGATTCATGAACAGTGTTATGACATGGGCCATTGGTGAGACTCTTGAACAGTGTTAAAACATGAACCTTTGGTGAGACTCATGAACAGTGTTCTAATATGGGTCATTGGTGTGACTCATTAACAGTGTTAAAACATTGGCCATTGGTTTGACTCTCATGAAAATCATAACAAAAAAATAGTACACTAATAAATTAGTACTTTCAGAAAAAGAATTCACTCAATAGAATGAAATATCAGAGCATGTATGTGCTATATAAGTGACTGCATTATTTTAGTGGTTTTATGTGTAGAAAATATGATTTGATTTTTACAAGACTGCATTCTCTGGATGGTTATTATAGAATTCATTATGTTACTATTCAAGGCAGCCACTCAGTCTATCCCTCATGGTCATTGTCCCATCTATTCATGCAGTTTGGATGAATAATGTCAGGCTCTTCTCAAGGAATATGAAGCATTTGGAGACCTAGACATAGCAAATCACCTGATCAATTGACTGGACACTGCCATGTGCACTTACTGATAGGAAACTACAGGATCACTCAACTTTATTTGTTTCAGCAGTAACACTGGAGCTTGATTCAAAGACTTAGCAACTACCAGTTCAAGCTCACCCGGTTGCCAAGCCAAATGCTGTAGCTAGCCACAATTACAAGTGGCAAAAGCACCCCTGTAGAAACAGCACCAATGTCAAGTATGAGATGAATGGCAACAATACTGCCATCGGAAGTCAAATGAACCAGGGCAAAATACTTCAGAGGCATTTAGAACAATAGGACTTGAAATGGTGCTGTGCAGCATCAAGTCAGGCAAAGCAGCTGGATATGACAACATCCTGTCTGAGTTCCTGAAGCATCTTGGCCCGAAGGCAAAAGAATGGCTTGCTGCTTTTTACACTTGGGTTGTTAAGGAAAAGTGTATGCTGACTTTGTGGAATAAGGCAAAGATTATTGTGATACCAAAGCCTGGCAAAGATCCCAACAATACAGCAAGTTATTGGCCCATCTCCTTGCTGTCTGTCTGTTTTAAGGTACTAGAGTGCTTGATTCTCAAAAGAATTGGTCCTGACATGGAGAATATCATAACTGTTGAGCAGACATGCTTCAGGCATGGTTGTACCTATTGCAATTAAATCCTTGACCTGACTACATTTAATGAAAATGGGTTTCAGAAAAACCTTAAAACTAGAGTTGTTTTTCTAGATCTAACACTGGCATATGAAAAGGCCTGGCATGCAGGGCTGCTGTTAAAAATTTGCAGAGTATTGCCACACTAGATAATTGACTCTTGAATTGTTCCTTCACAACAGGCACTTCAGAGTGCACATCAGTGAGAACTGCAGCTCATGGAGGTGTAGACTAATGGACTCCCACAAGGTTCAGTTCTTTCACCAAGTTTGTTCGATGTCTATATCAATGACTTATCTGTAACACAGTCATACAAGTTCATGTATGCATTTGACATTGCTCTTGGGATGCAAAGTCGCTCATTTGCTGAGCTTTAGGGGGTAATGAATAAGGACCTGGAGGATATGACAGACTTCTTTGAGAAATGGCATATACAGCCACATGCAGCAAAGACAGTCTCCAGCATCTTCCACCTTAACAATGCAAATGTGAACTATAAGCTTTGCATCCTCCTCAATAGGCAGCAAACAAAACATGACCCAACACCAACATACCTTGGTGTGACTCTGGTCTAAGCCAATGAAAAACTTTCACTGTACATGAACATCACCTCACATCAAGCAGTGTGCTTCACTTTGAGACACCCAGTCTGGTTAGGTCCATTGCAAGAAAATATTATGGCTGTTTCAGCATCTAGCATTGAAGGGTCTTAAACAGATGTTGTAAACCACTCCCTTGTAGCTGAGCTATCTGTCTGCCTTCCTGGCTTCAATGTTCCATGTCATCTGTGGACCATACTGAACCACTTTCTGACAGGACAGGGTCATTGTGAACTACCCTGTCCAATGGGGACAGACCACAAACTCTTCCTGTTGCTGTGGAACTCTTCAGACCATGTCACACATTGTGAACTACTGTCCATTGACAGAGTTTCCTGGTGGACTGCAGGCTAAGAATGCACTGCACATGATAATAATATGTTACTGCAAGTACTGCATTCCACTGATCAGTTTTATAGAAACCACCCTATGCAATTGAAAAGACTGCATTTCACTGATTGGTATTATAGAAACCAATGTATGTTATTGAAGGGACTGCATTCCATTCATCAGTATTGTAGAAACCCCTGTATGTTATTGAAGGGACTGAATTCCACTGATCTGTATTATAGAAACCACTGTATGTTATTGATTGGACTGCATTCCATTCATCAGTATTGTAGAAACCCCTGTATGTTATTGAAGGGACTGCATTCCACTGATCTGTATTATAGAAACCACTGTATGTTATTGATTGGACTGCATTCCATTCATCAGTATTGTAGAAAGCCCTGTATGTTATTGAAGGGACTGCATTCCACTGATCTGTATTATAGAAACCACTGTATGTTATTGATTGGACTGCATTCCACTAATCTGTATTATAGAAACCACTGTTTGTTATTGAAGAAACTGCATTCCACTGATTGATATTATAGAAACCACTATATCTTATTGAAGGGACTGATTTTCACTGATCAGTATTGTTGAAATCACTGATTGTTATTGAAGGGACTGCATTCCACTGATCAGTATTATAGAAACCACTGTATGTTATTGAAAGGACTACATTCCACTGATCAGTATTATAGAAACCACTATATGTTATTGAAAGGACTGCATTCCACTAATCAATATTATATAAACCACTGCATGTTATTGATTGGGCTGCATTCCACTGATTGGTATTATACAACCCATGGTATGTTATTGAAGAAATTGCATTCCACTGATTGGTATTATAGAAACCATTATATGTTATTGAAGGGACTGCATTCCACTGATTGATATTGTAGAAACCACTGTATGTTATTGAAGAAACTGCATTCCACTAATCAGTATTATAGAAACTGCTATATGTTATTGAAGGGACTACATTCCACTGATCAGTATTATTTAAACAACAGCATGTTATTGATTGGACTGCATTTCACTGATTGGTATTATAGAAACCCCTGTGTGTTATTGAAGGGACTGAATTCCACTGATCAGTATTATAGAAACCACTATATGTTATTGAAGAAACTGCATTCCACTGATTGATATTATAGAAACCACTATATGTTATTGAAGGGACTGCATTCCACTGATTGGTATTATAGAAACTGCTGTATGTTATTGAAGAAACTGCATTCCACTAATCAGTATTATAGAAACTGCTGTATGTTATTGAAGAAACTGCATTCCACTAATCAGTATTATAGAAACTGCTATATGTTATTGAAGGAACTGTATTCCAATGATCGGTATTATAGAAACTACTGTATGTTATTGAAGAAATTGCATTCCACTGATCCGTATTATAGAAACCACTGTATATTATTTAAGGGACTGCATTCCACTGATCCGTATTATAGAAACCACTGTTTGTTATTGAAGGGACTGCATTCCACTGATTGGTATTATAGAAACTGCTGTGTTGTTGAATGGACTACATTCTATTAATTGATATCTTTTTGAGAAAATGACTTGAAATGAATGGCTCTCATCATTAAATGTTCAAAATTAATAACTACAAAATATGGTGAATACATATAACAACATTTCTGATCTGCTATCAGCATCCAGTGTAATTATTCACTTTACTTTGATCTATGGTGCCAATTTAGCATGGGAAGTTCCCTCATTATCATTGGAAGACATTTGTCATTCTGCTGGGATGAGCAGCACTGTATAGAATGGCTTCACTCATCATGCTCCATTTGGTCTTGTTTCTGCCTAGTGGCATTCATTTTAATTAATATTGACTGGCATGCCCTCAATATTTCAATATAGCCAGTAATAAATTGGATTGTCAGTGGAAATTAATGACCCTCTTTTTATAGGATTCTATAGTTTAAAAGTGCAAATGATCCAATTTAGTTTTTGCGTTAAACGAATAAAATTATGATGACATGAAACACAAGAACATGCCAAAAAAGTAAATGTGTTGGTGATGAAGTTTGGGGAGGAGCTTAGGATATTATCAAGTAGTTGAATATTTTGTTTATTTTGTTTGTTCCTTATAATGGACACTTTAAAAGATTGGACATATGGACAGAGAGGAGGACAAATCGAGACAGAAATAATTTTTGTGCCAAAGGAGTGGCCAGAATTGTTCTTTACTTAAACTAAAATTGCCAGCCTGCTGACAGCTGTAAATTAAATGCTCAATTCCTTAACTGGCTGAATATCTTCTGATATATTAACCAAATATATTTTTTTATGTATGTGAATTGAGTGTTGTAGGTGTGTATTTGAATTGAGTATTGTATGTGTGTATGTAAATTGCATGTTGTAGGTGTGTATGTGAAATATGTGTTGTAGGTGTGTTCATGTATTTTAATTGAGTATTGTAGGTGTGTATGTGAATTGAGTGTTGTAGGTGTGTATGTTAAATGTGTTTTGTAAGTGTGTATGTGTATATGAGTTGAGTATTCTAGGTGTATATGTGAATTGAGTGTTGTTGGTTTGAATGTGAAATGTGTTGTGTGTGTATGTGAATCAAATGTTGTAGGTATGTATGTGAATTGGGTGTTGTTGTTGTGTATGTGAATTGGGTATTGTAGGTTTGTATTTAAATTGAGTATTGTAAATTTGTATATGAATTGAGTGTTGTAGGTCTGTATGTGAATTGAGAATTGTAGGTGTGTATATGAATTGAGTGTTATAGGTGTGTATGTGAAATGTGTGTTGTAGATGTGTATATGAATTATGTGTTGTAGGTGTGTATGTCAAATGTGTGTTGTAGGTGTGTATGTGAATTGAGTGTTGTAGGTGTGTATGTGAAATGAGTGTTGTAGGCTTGTATTTGAATTGAGTATGGTAGGTTTGTATGTGAATTGAGTGTCATAAGTGTGTATTTGAATTGAGTATTGTAGGGTTGTATGTGAATTGAGTGTTGTAGTTGTGTATGTGAATTGAGTGTTTTAGGTGCACAGTCATTCTAAAGAATTGACTATGCATGACTTTAGTACTCAGAAAATTACTGGTATGAAAGACAAATATTTTGAGGCTGAAAGTAATGTATTTCAACATTCATAAGATTCCTCTGTCACCTGAGAAGTATACAAATGTTAAAAAATTACAAGCATATGCATTTATTATACCACATATTTTTCTTGAGAAAAAGAAAAAAAAATAACACAGATTGAACATTTTAAAATTTGTGCAAAAAGTTTTCTAACAGCATTTTCTATGTGATCTTTCAGCACAAAGAAGCCTACTCTAGTAATTTACAGCTGAATATATGTTCTGGTGGACTTTCTCAGAGCTTTTTGAAGAAACATTTCATATTAAATATATTTAAGTATATAAAAAAAACATTCCTTTTTTCAAAAGTGCAAAACACTTCATTTAAATTCCTTATAATATCATCTCAGTGTAATAAATAAAATACACCAAAAACACATAAGCATCACTAACTCTTATATGGATCTATTATAATCACAAATTTGAGAAAGAAAATATCTCTGATAATATTGGAACTAATTTATGATCAAGAAAAGTATATAATTTATTTTAAAGAAGTTTAAATATTGACTAAATATTAAGTGTCTTAAAAGCAATTATTATTCAATACCTTAATTGAGATTTGTTATCCTTTTTAAGATGTTTGTGTGTGTGTGTATGTGTGTGTGTGTACATTGATTCAGGCATACAGTTTTCACAACTAGCCACTCTTCTTACCAAAACAAGTTCATGCATAAATATTTATGAACTGATATCGGTATATCTGACCAAGTTCTTATCACTGATGAGCTGATATCTGTATATCTGACCAAGTTATTGTCACTGATGAGCAGATATCATTACATCTGACCAAGAATTTATATGCAACATATATCTTATGACATACTTACTAAGCTCAGATTACAATAGTACAGATATGGCTGAATATAACTTTCATAAGAGATGACCATGCTCTAAAGAGGAACATATGTTTTGATTTTCATCAGTAGCCAAAGATAAGAATTAAGCTTTTTGAAATGTGTTTGCTGTGGATAGACCAAGTAAAATTGTTATCTATGAATACACCAAGAATTGTATCCTGAGATGTCACATTCAGGCTCACATTATCAAATAGAACCTGGAGTTTGTTATTGTCTTAGCCTTGCTCATTTTTGTTGCATTGTAACTAGTAGGGCTTTTGTTTTTTCTGTATTTATGATCATACTGTTTTCCTTGCACCATACTTGAAGTTTGTTGAGAGCATCTTGTAAGTTATTTTCAAGTACTGCTTTGGTTTTACCCATCTCAGACAGTGTAGTATCATCTGTATAGAGATCAGTGGAAGAAACTGAAGTTCCAATCTCAAGTGTTAAGTCATTGATAAATAGAATGAATAACAGAGGTCCAAAGATAGAGCTCTGTGATACTCCACAATTAATATTTTTACTTTGAGAAAGCTGACCATTGAAAGATACTTTTTGCACTCTATTGGTTAAATAAGAAGTAAACCATTTTAAAGAGTTTTCACTGCATTGATAGATTTTTAGTTTTTCAAGCAAAATTTTATGATCTACAAGATCAAAAGCTTTACGAAAATCATTAATAATGGTGTCAACCATTTCTCCTTGATCTAATGCTTTCAGACATTGATTAATCAAAGACACAAGTACAGTTTCACAGGACTGATTATCCTGAAGATAATAAGTTGAGTAAAGAATCACATATATGTTTTTCAAGTAATTTGGAGATACAAGGAAGGATATAGATGGGTCTATGTTTATTTACATCATCAATTATTCCTGCTTTATGCAATGGTGTAACCTTAGCAGTTTTCTGTGTTGTGGAAATTTATTAGACCTAATATCTTCATTGCAAATGAAAGCTGTACTCTCTACAATTGTAGGTGCTGCTTAGTAACCTTTAGTAGCCTTGGTCCAACCATATCAAGTCCTGTAGCTTTACAATCATCCATTTTTAAATATATTTCAACACAAATTCAGGAATTTCAAACAATATATTGTTTGGTAGTTTTTTATTACAAAAATGTTTGAGTTCCAGATGATCAGATAAAGTTCTGTATTCTTAAATTTTTCAGCAATTTGAACAAAAAAGTCATAAAAATATTTGAGATGTTGGATGGAAAATCAGTATAAATGCCCTCATGATTGAGGGATAATATTGCAGTTTTACTTACATTTGCCTGAACCAAACGGTAAGATAGCTTTTGTTTTTTTTTTTGTTTTCATCCAGCACTTTTTTGTAGTGCACTTGTATGGCTTGACTTATTATTTTATTAACTTTATCCCTCCAAACTCTATAGAGATGTTACTCTGGTGGGTTTGTTTCCTAGTTGTTCCATACCTAACAAAAAATTAAGATTCATTCAATTCATTTTTATTTCATAATTTAGAAGGTCTCTATTTATATCACCTAAATGTAAAATTCTTTCTTTTCATTTGAAATTTTATCTACTTGAAGTTCAAAATAATCATACCAATCAATATGTGATGATGGGGGTCTGTACACAAAACCTTTTAAGTAGGGCTTAGCTTTTTCTGGAGTGACCTGTTACAGCAAAATGAAATGATCTGTTACAGCCAAATGGAGAGATCTGTTACAGCCAAATGGATTCTATTTCTGGTATTTCTAGATCTTCCATGCCGTTTTAAGACATTGGCATACAAGGCACGTGCCTAGGGCCCTGTGCAGCAGGGGTCCCTCTGGCAGCCCCAAAACAAAATTTCAATCTTTAGTGTCAGTTTAGTACTATATTAATAAATTTAACAAAAAGACACACATGCACATGGAAATGCAATGCAATACTATCTTAGACTGAGAGACTGAGGCACAATTCTGCTTTTTTTTAAGGTTAGAGTTTGTGCCTAGAGCCCACAAATTTCTAAAATGGTTCTGCCCATCTTTTACAAATAATACCAGTTCTAATATACACAAGCAGCCCACCACCACCTTCTTTCCTATCCCTTTGGCAAAGTTTGTCATAGTCATTGATATAAAAGAAATTTTGTCCTGGTTAACAATATTTTTTAGAGTCTAAATAAATGGATATTATTATTTGGAGAGGTTAGCAGTAACTTTACTTCATCAATCTTTCCATGAAAACCCTGAAAATTTAAATGACCTATGTGTAAACCCTTACTAAAAACTCCTAAATTCATGAGATTAACATCAATGCTATTAGAGGCACTCAAGTAGACATTAAAAGTATTAAAACTATGTTCATAATGATCATCATTACAACTGTCATTACTGTATAAACAATTAGTTTTTCTACAACTGCATTTTCTACTTTTATAATCATTGTATAAATCTGAACTATCAGTCATATTTTGAATATGTACAAGTAGCTGGGAAGTTTTCACATTCAGAACATCCATCAACAGGCAGATCAAATCTATTTTGACAAGAGATGCATGATGTACATGACAGTCCGTGATAGACAGATTGGTCCTCCTGCTGAATAGAGTCTTCCTGTGAAGCTGAGATCAGCCTCATTGCCTTTTTCCTATTACATAAATCTAGTTTGAGTTTTGGTTTTGTGTCCAAAGCTACCACACTGATGGCATTGTATTGGCTGTCTGTGCCCTCATTCATGTGCTGTATGTTAGGTCTAACCACAGTAATCACATTCCAAAGTGTGCTGACTGCATTGATATGACTGACCATATTGTATCAAGCTGTTTTGACCCACATTGAGTTTATACTGACTTATGAAGTTTGTAATGTGACTATAAGACCAGACTACATTAATGACTGTATTTATATTTTTTGCCGGCTTTTCCACCCTTTTGGTAGACAGGTGGATTTTATCTCTTTTCCCAAATAAATGTTAAATCACTTGTCCCTCTTCATCCAGGAAACTCAAGTAATTGTAAAGAATATCACACTTCCACTCACTTGCCTGTCTTTGAATGACCTCATTGATGGCTAACACATCACAATCTCCCTGGGGGCCATTTCACACAATGCAATGTGACAGCTTTGAATTTGCTTTTTGGATGTGTGTAAGTAATTGGTCATATAGTTCTTCAAAAAGTTCTAGATCAGTCCCTTAACTGGCATGGTTCCCTCCAATATGGAGGACTATTTTAATAAACTTGGAGAGATCATATATTTTATGTCTCCCAGTTTTGTCTGTATTTTGGCAACTGAAATGGCATGCTTTTTAACACAGTAGCTCAGCTCTCTGTAAATAATTCCATGTAATATGGAACTACCAATAGGGAGTATGTTATCTCTGTTGATAATTCCATGTAAAATGGAACTACCAATAGGAAGTATGTTATCTCTGTTGATAATTCCATGTAAAATGGAACTACCAATAGGGAGTATGTTATCTCTGTTGATAATTCCATATAAAATGGAACTACCAATAGGAAGTATGTTATCTCAGTTGATAATTCCATATAAAATGGAACTACCAATAGGGAGTATGTTATCTCTGTTGATAATTCCATGTAAAAGGGAACTACCAATAGGGAGTATGTTATCTCTGTTGATAATTCCATGTAAAATGGAACTACCAATAAGGAGTATGTTATCTCTATAAGTAGAAGGCAAAGTATTATCTTTACTTTGTATTGATGTAGTTAGTCTGAATGGTATGGCTTCATACAGTACAGAATTATGTTTACTTTGTACTTTATACTTCAGTTTAGTTTGTATTATACTAGAAGCATATGTGGTATTAATAGTGAATTAAATATTTCTCTCATTTCCATATATGTGTGAAGATGTGAGAAATTCAGTTTTTTTTTGTTCTTTTTGGGGGTCAATACAATTTCTCACCTCTTGAAAAGAAATAAGCATTTTTAAGGCTGCCAATAGCAGACCTTATTGTTTTCAAGGCTGTTTGACTGAAAGATAATCCTTCATATTTGTTATTGTGGAAAATAAAAATCCCTCAGGATTGGATCAGGAACTCAAACAAACTTCATTACTGGCTACAAATGCTGTACTTTGCATGAAATTTCTGTTCCACACAAATTTATATGATATATTCATGGTACTCATCCATCTCTCAGAAATACAAACATATGCAGACAAAAAACACACATGCCTTTTGCAAGAATATTGCCTACAAAAAAGACAAGAAACTAATTGAGATAGATTTGTGGGGTTATTTAGTTGTGTATACTTTCCAGGAAATTTTATTGCAAGCTATTTTCTTTCAGATTTTATGAGCAAGTTGTCTTTATTTTTTGTTTTGTTTAGGTAGTTTCCATGAAAACTATTTTATATTTCCAAAGAAACAATAATACACCTTCTTAGTTGAGTATCTTCCAATGGATCTGCCAATGATTCCCAACTATATTGTATGAACTGGGGATTTAACTATATATTTACAGCACTTAAATCCTTGTGCAAGAAGACGAGAAGCCTGCATGCTGCACTGATGCTATCGCAAGGTCAGAAGGATCAGTAAGTGTTGAAAAATAATTATTCTTTGTTTTAAAATGAGAGATAATGATTATGAGCAGATTCCATAGGGGTGGGGTAGGAATCAGAAGCAAATGAAAATCTTTAACCAAACCTAAATGTAAATCTTCTATAGCTGTGACTAATGGTGTCCAGTAGTGGTGAGGGGTGCTTTTCTCTCTGTCCCCACTCCTCCAGATTTTTAACAACTAATGTGCAGTATAGAAATAACATATTTGATTTTTGATTTGCTCTATCCCTCCTTCTGTGAAAAATTCTTGTGGATGCCCTTAACTGTGACCTTGACTCTAATGTCAATATACAGGATGAGTTAGTGTGTCACAGTATGAATTGCAGGGTACTCTTCACAGTTATTCACCCAAGTATGAAGAAAATCTATTAAGGATTTGGGAAATATAAGCAAATGAAAACTTCAACCATAACCATATCTCAGATCTTTCTTTCAATGTGACCTTGCTCAAAAGAAAAGAGGAACAGGTAAGTGTGCCACAATACAAAATTATTGATGCTCTTGTCATGGGTTTTAACAACACATGATATAGCTATACATGACAGCCAGTATAACTGGTGGAGGAAGAACCCAGGAAAATCCTGGGAAGAAACACTGAATGATAGGAAGCAACTGGAAGCTTTCTCTTGTACCCACATTAAATGACTACTAGACTCAAGCCCATGGAGACAGATATGAACACTTAGTAAGCAGTAAGGTTAGCATTTAGTAAGCATCAAGGATATAATTTCTAAGATCAATAATAATATGTAGTAAACATCAAGGATAACATTTAGTAAGCATCAAATATAGCATTTCATAAGCATCAAAGATGACACTAAATTGTAAGATCAATAACAATATTTAGTAAGCATCAGGGATTACATTTTTTAGCATCAAAGATAGCATTTCATAAGCATCAAAGATGACACTTTGTAAGATTAATAATAATATTTAGTAAGCACCAGGGATAACATTTAGCAAGGATTAAGGATAGAAATTAGCAATCATCAAGGATAGCATTTAGTAAGCATCAAGGATAACATATAGCAAGCATTGAGGACAACATTTAGCAAACATTAAGGATTAAGATACAGTTCTAAAAAGTCATTATATCTGAGGAAAATTTGAGGACTTCCTCGTCTGTTTTTTAACATAATCAGAACATTCTGTGCTGCACAGTTTTAGTACTATATAAATATTTTTTATCCTTTCTGCTGTCTCTGCCTTCAAGAAAAATCCCATTGTTGTCAGAAGTATCATTGGCAGGAAAATTCAGAATATAAAGGAGGAATTTGTTTATTTTAGAAAATTTGCTAAACTGTAAGGGCAAGGTTAAGTTGTCTGTTATAATTTTGCTAATCTGCCAGGGCCAGGTTTTGTTGTCTGTTATAATTTTGGTAAACTGCCAGGGCCATGTTTAGATGTCTGTTATCATTTTGGTATCTGCCAGGGCCAGGTTAAGTTGTCTGTTATCATTTTGGTATCTGACAAGGCCAGGTTTAGTTGTATGTTATCATTTTGGTATCTGACAGGGCCAGGTTTAGATGTCTGTTATCAATTTGCTAAACTGCCAGGGCCAGGTTTAGTTGTCTGTTTTCATATTGGTATCTGACAGGGCCAGGTTAAGTTGTCTGTTATCATTTTGGTAAACTGCCAGGGCCAGGTTAAGTTGTCTGTTATCATTTTGGTATCTGACAGGGCCAGGTTTAGTTGTCTGTTATCATTTTGGTAAACTGCCAGTGCTAAGTTTAGTTGTCTGTTATAATTTTGCTAAACTGCCAGGGCCAGGTTTTGTTGTCTGTTATAATTTTGGTAAACTGCCAGGGCCAGGTTAAGTTGTCTGTTATCAATTTGCTAAACTGCAAGGGCCAGGTTTAGTTGTCTGTTATCATTTTGGTATCTGACAGGGACAATGAAAGTTTGGTAGTTGTAATTATTTTAGTGACAGTGATGGCAGGAGTAGTGTCAACATTAAGACTTTTGTGTTATTGTCTTAGCAAGTCAGAATTGGTAATGCAAGTCAGACATATAATACAAATCAGACATGGTAATGCAAGTCAGACATGGTAATGCAAGTCAGACATGGTAATGCATGATTGCTCTGGTCAAAGATGAGACACCTTAATCCCTTGCTTTAATTTGAAGTGGCAAGTAATGCATTGCATTCTATCATTTTGAAGGCCTTATTGATGCAGAGTTAATTTAATTTTTAAGGAATGTTTTCTATTTTGGTCAGATTAAAAAAGGAATTATTGAGAGCTTTAGAGGTTAGCTAAAACTTGGGATTTAGTTATTTCTGCAATTGTATCCTCAACAGAAAAATAATTATATAAAGAGAGTTAATTTGATTCAAACATTTTGTTGCATAAAAGGAACCACATGAAAACTAATATGTTTTCTATTCTGGGTAAAAATTTGAAATCAACAATTGAGAGCTCTAGACTTGAGCTAAATATTTGCACTAGTTACTTGATTCCCTTCTGCCATTTTTTCCATAAAGAGAAAAATAATCACCAAAAGGATTTGGGAAAAATTAATACATATTTCATATTAGAGTGAAAGCATCGACAGATCAATCAAATTAGGGCCACACTGACATCAGACTATTGATGCATCAATCACCCTGTGATGTTATTTTCAATGATGGCTTTGAGAGCTTTGCATAATTTTTCCATAAATCCTTTTTCTCCCTGCCCTAGTGGACATGAAGATTCTATCATCAGTTTGTGTCATAATCAGTTGAGAAAGTCCAATAAACAGCTCTCTTTGAGGATCAGTCTGTGTGATAGGGCATGCTGGGTGATAACATGAGCTAACATTGCAAAATTGTACCAGTCCTACCATCATGGAAGTGTACAGACATGTAACAAGTTTGTACCATATCATGATTTTCAACCTGTGCAAATTTCTAGGAGTAGTGTGTAAAGATCATTACTTGATAATAGATATTCAGCAAGACATTTGTTTTTAATGGACTTTACATAGGAATAAATGTTCAGCAAGACATAGTGTTTAATGGCCTTTACATAGCAAGATGTTCAGCAAGACAGTGTTTAATGGTCTTTATGTAAGAAATGTAGGAACAAACATTCAGCTTGAAGTAGTTGAAAAAATCCACAGCGACCTATAAATTTCTTACTGATTAGGGATTACTTCACTCAGTATTGTTATAATAATGTACATTTTTAAAAATAGTTGCAGATACTTACTCCAACATTTTACAAGTGATTATTCTTAAAATAGTTATTGATAAATTCTCCATCATTTCATAAGCAATTATTCTTAAAATAGTTACACAAGAAATAATTCTTAAAATAGTTACCAATAAATATTCTAGCATTTCATATGAAGTCATCCTTAAAAAGCTTTTTATATGTGTCATCTAAAAAGGTATTGGATTATTTAAATTAATCTTGTTTATATAAAATTAGATTTGTATGACTTTACATGTACCTATTTTTAGCTTTATTGTTCTTAATCTTACTCATATTTTTTTCTCTTATATCTCACAAAAAAACACATTTATCTTTAATATCATATAGAAAACACATTTATCTTTTTATCTCACAGAAAACACATTTATTTTATATCTTACAGAAAACACATTTATATTATCTGTAAAGGTTATGTGTGAGATTTCTCTATTCCAAATATGACTATTTTGTGAAATATGTTCACAATATATATGGTGGGGGTACACAGTGTTACTGATATCCATCCATCCCATCACACAGACAGCATTACCCATAGTCATCTCTCCCATCACTTAGTGTTACCCATATCCATCATTCCCATCACTTAGTGTTAACCATATACATCCATCCCATCACAGTGTTACTCATATCTATCCATCCCATCATAGTGTTACCCATATCCATCCATCCCATCACACAGTGTTCTCCATATCCATCCATCCCATCACTTAGTGTTACCCATATCCATCCATCCCATCAGACAGTGTTACCCATATCCATCCCATCACTTAGTGTTACCCATATACATCCATCCCATCATACAGTGTTACCCATATCCATCCCATCACACAATGTTACCCATATCCATCCATTCCATCACACAGTGTTACCCATATCCATCCATTCCATCACACAGTGTTACCCATATCCATCCATTCCATCACACAGTGTTACCCATATCCATCCATCCCATCACACAGTATTACCCATATCCATCCATTCCATCACACAGTGTTACCCATATCCATCCATCCCATCACACAGTGTTATCCATATCCATCCATCCCATCACACAGTGTTATCCATATCCATCCATCCCATCACACAGTGTTATCCATATCCATCCATCCATCCTCATCTGTCACTTTGTATTAGATGCTCATACTGATACTGATTTAAATTCCGCTCTGTCAAGAATTATGTCACCTTCCACGGTCACACAGTCACACAAAGGGACTACCTTAAAAGAATAAAATTGAAAGAACAACAATGTAAAAATGTATTATATTATGAATCAATGGTTTATGATATGTAATAAACAAATAAATGATAAACTAACTTGATTTAGATGCTTTTATCATGTTTTATTTTGTTGAGGAATGAAATTAGATCAAACTCTGCATTTAGGTCTCACAAAATCTGATGTCCATCCACTCTTAAACTTGATGTGATAACAGGCACCAAAATCAATTAACTGTTCTGTTAACCTGAATTTATAATTGTAAGGGTGTAACACACTACTTGCCCTTTTCACAGTGTTTAGACCTTACTGGCAACATTATCCATTGAGCATTACATGTGGGAAGGCCTTGACTTTGTCCATTGAACAGACTTTAACATTTTTCATTGGACATTGCCAGTGAGAAGGCCTTAACATTGTTCATTGGATATTACATATCAGAAGGCCTCAGCATTTTCCATTTAACATTGTTCAATGAAGGCCTCAACATTGTCCATTGGACATTGCATATATGAAGACCTTAACATAGTACTTTGGACATTGCATACAAGAAGGTTTTAACATTGTCCATTGCTTGTCAGAAGGCCTCAACATTGTTAGTTAGACATTGTATATAAAAAGGCCTTAACTCTGTCCATCAGATGTTGCATGTATGAAGGCCTTATCATTGGACATTACATACAAGAAGGCTTTAACATTGGACATTGGACATTGCATGTAAGAAGAGTTTAAGATTGTCCAGTGGGTATAAAAAAAAAGAGCATGTTATTACAAATTACTATTCAATCTCTTTAGATTCTTCAAGTGTCTAATAGATTCTAAAAGTGGACAAATATTTGCCTATGTACGGTACCCTGGGTTTTGTTAATAGAAAGCTTTTGCAATTTAGCTTCTTTTTTTAACCTACATCTAGATGCCATTTAAATTAATACGGATAATCAGCTGGAAATCTTTTAAGATTACAGAAATTCAAACAAGATATTAATTCCAATCATTTATGAGAAATAAGCATCATCATTGTTAATTAAAAGCCTAACTTCATTAGGTTAACTTGTTTGTTAGTAAAATCCTGAATTAAGTTTCCATTGGAACTGAGTTCTTCACTAGTGAAAAACTGATTTCAGCTCTGCTCTGGGTCTCCAAACATCAAGGGATCATGTTGTTTTCCATTTGATTGTATGTTATAAAAAACATCATCAAAGGATATCAACTTTAATTTGACAGGTTTATATTAGCTTAAAGTTCTACAAAGCAGGAAATGATCTGACATAAAAATCAATATGATACACAGTCTATAATAAGCTGGTGATAAGTCAAACAGGTTGTAATTTTGATACACTTTCATATTGTGTTGGTACCAAAAGGCTAGTTGATAAACTGAGAGCACTTGACTGTCTGCAAATTGATGCTTCCTACTGTTTGTAGAAATTAGGTTTGTCTGGATCATTTGTCTGGACCATCTGTCTGAATCATATGTCTGGATCATCTGTCTGGACCATCTGTCTGAATAATATGTCTGGATAATCTGTCTAGACATCTGTCTGGATAATCTGTCTAGACATCTGTCTGGATCATCTGTCTGGACCATCTGTCTGGATCATCCCACAGTATTTTACTTGCTAGTTCCATTGATGTTTCTTCATTATAAAAGTTTCAGATGCTGCTGAACACTCCTATGTAACAGAGTTGTTTATTTCCTTTTATAATTAATTTTCTTTGCACACTTCCACCATATCTGTGTTCACTGTGTCTGTTTATCCATGATGTCAGTCATGCTTCATCCTGTAATGACTTGTCTGTTCAAGTTTTGTTTTTCCACATAGTCACTTTGGATGGACATTGTGGATTGAAATCACATATGGTATGAGGCATTGCATAAAGAAGATATGGGTATAAATTAATTTTTACCATTGGAGTTATGGCCCATTCATGACTGAGTAATATGCCCTTTGATTGCATTATAATTGTGTTATGTATATTTAATTTATATTGTGTGCTTAATCTTAATGACTTTTGTAATTTTTTAAAGATTTTTTTCTTTAATTTTAGTTCAAAGCCTAACCTTAGGTACAAAGTTAAAATGTTTTGGAAGAGAACATGTTACCCACATCCTGGGAATTTGAATGAAACTTAGGTCAAGTAAAACTAGTATATAAGGATGTGGTAAACAAAACTATTCATTTCTCTTTTAATTTTAGTCTGTGAAATCATTAACTGTTGTGTTCAGATATAGTTTGACAGGAATAATATTTTAAAATTAATCATTGTTATTACCAAAGTGCTCTTTGACATTTGGGACTAAATCAATATTTTGGGATTAGTGAATTCATTCAAATACATAACAGATTATATCATTGCGATGCATGAAGATTATTGTTGAAATATCAGATTATTGAAGACTAAAAGCACATTCAATATTGGAATTCATTCTGAACACTGTACTTTTGGATGTATTATAGAATACTTAAAATTATTTGAGATATAAGTCCCTAATAAATTTTCACTTTGTAACTTGGAGATATAAATTAATTGTTAATTTTATTAAACTTGTTAGTTTTGCTTCTTTTCTTTTACTTAGTTTAAGACCATAAAATTGCAACAAATGCAAGTGTGCTGCCTCTTTTTCATTAATCCTGGTTTTATAGATCACCTGCCCATCAGGCCACATGACCTCTGGTATTGTATGCTTTTTTTAGCTCACCTAGCCATCAGGCCATGTGATCTCTGGTATTGTATGCCTTTTTTAGCTCACCTGGCCATCAGGCCACGTGATCTCTTGATACTGTATGCATTTTGTCATCTATTGTCTGTCCATAAACGGTTGCTTGTTATCACTTTGAAAACCAAATATCTGATCTGATTTTGGTCAAACTTTAAATTTAGGCTTATTTCATCAACATCTCAATTAAGTGTGGCAATGAGTGAAATCCATGATGCTAATGTGAGTAACATCAGGGCCACTTGGGCTTCTTGTTTCCTGATCAAACATAAGGCCAGATAAGCCTGTGGTATCACCATGGATCAGTGAATAGTTGCTTTTTTTAACTTCTTCTTGAAAGTCTCTAATTTAAAAAGCTTAGTATAAAACCTCTCAATTTTATTTCAATGATGCTGATCTGCCATCAAACATGGCCACAGTTACTAAAAATACACAAACTTTCAATGTTCTCTCAAATTAGCATAGAACAGAATCTGAACAAATATGACAAAAATGATCAAGTCCTACAGGCTTTTCAATGTTGTTTCAATGACACAGATCTCCCATAAATATGGCCATTACTAATAACTGACAAACCTTAAAACAGCTTTGTCTCTACAGTTATGTAAGACTAAATATGATGGAAAGCATTTCAGCATAAAGGCATTTGAATTTTTGTAATGGGGATGCCAATATACCCTCAGAATTAATCAACCTTACTAAAATAAGAAACACCTTCAATTCATTTCCTCAAATTATTTCTGAACAGAAGTTAACCAGATTTGACTGAAAACAAAATGAAAGCCATTTCTTACCAATAATACTGAGCTGCCTTTACTAAATACAGGAAAACTTTAAACAATTTCTTAAAAAATATAATTGACCCAAATTCAATAGAAAGCATTAATCAAATATAGCCACTGTTACTAAAATTAAAAAGGTTTTAAATAACTTTTTGTTAAACACTGCTGAGCATAATTTTACATAACATAATAAAACATGATCACTGTCATGATGGCTCTTATTTTACATAACTTGTCTTACTTGCTTCTGACTGTGGACTTTCTTCTGGTTATAGTCTTGTTTCTGGCCAAAGACCTGCTTCTAGCCAGACTTGTTTCTGGCCACAGACGTGGACTTTCTTCTGGTTATAGTCTTGTTTCTGGCCACAGACCTGCTTCTAGCCAGACTTGTTTCTGGCCACAGACTTGCTTCTGACCACAAATTTTTTCTCAACTTGCATCTGATTATGGACTGTTTCAGGCCATTGACTTGCCATGGACTTGCTTCTAGCTACAGATTTGTTTCTGGTCATAGACCTCTGACCACAAATTTATTTCCGATAATAGAATTCCTTCTGGCCACATACTTGCTTCAGGCCATGGTCTCGCTTATGGCCACAAACATGATTTGACCATCATGGACTTGCTTCTGACCATGGACTTTTATTAATTATTACATTTGCATCTTTATGATAATAGGCATAATTGCTGGTTATGTGTCATTTAGAGACTTAGTCTATGATGCATCCAATCACAACAGTTTTTCTTTGATGAATAGGGTGGCATATGTATAAGGGATGGATTTACTGGATATACTACTTGCTCACATTTATTGAGTTTACAAGTCCAGTTTTAATTTAGTTTTAGTTTATTATTTGTCATTTATTACAATATTTTCTCATAATATAACCACAACCCACCTCAAAAAACAACATTTTTGGCCCATTTTTTTTTCACCACAGAAGGGCAGCATGCTGGCTAAGTCTTTTGCATGCTAGACTTGAGACTGGAAGTTTGTCATCCAGGTTGACAGCCACAGTGGTGTGTCCCTGGGTAAATAAAACACCTAAATTGTCATAGTTGTATATCCCTGTGTAAAACACCTGAATTGCCTCAGCACCATATAACTTTCAGTCTTTGTAGGTGTCATTAAAAACCTAAACACAAGAGATGGTCGCAAAAGGCTCTTGCTATAATTGTCATATCAGTCTTGACAGATGATTGTCAACCAAAGCTCTGAGAGAAGATTGTCACACAAAGCCTGGACAGATGATTGTCACACAAGGCTGTGAAAGATGATTGTCACACAAGGTCCTCACAGATGATAGTCACACAAGACCCTGAATATGATTGTCACAAAAGTATTGACAGATGATTGTCACACAAGGCCCTGACAGATGATTGTTACACAAAACCCTGACAGATGATTGTCAAACAAGGCTGTGAAAGATGATTGTCACACAAGGCCTAGACAGATGAAGGTCACACAAAACCATGACAGATAATTGTCACTAAAGGCCTTGGATATGACTCACTAAAGGCCTTGGATATGATGGTTACACAAAGCCCTTGCAGATGATTGTCACATATGGCCCTGACAAATAATAGGTATAAAATGTCCTGAATATGATTGGCACACAAAACCCTGTCTGATGATATTCACCCAAAGCCCTGGCAGGACATTGTTAATGCAGATAGTTCTGTGTGTGAGTTTCAATGAAATATGAAGACCATGCTTTGTATGCACATTATGCAACTAAAGATCTTATTGTACAGTTTTCCTCTGGGAGCAGCACATTACATATCTGTAAATACAGTGACTTTCACAATCACCTTCCATGGCTATGCTGCAATTAGTCTTACTTGATAGAACACCAGACTTGTAATCCATGGGTCATGGGTCCAGTATCCACCAAGGCCATCCATGGTTCATAGGTTCAATACACACCAAGGTCATCTATTTATCATTTTTCCAATATCCACCAAGGCCACCCATGAGTCCTTGGTCCAGGATCAACCAAGGCCATCAATGGGTCTAGGGTCCAGTATTCACCAAGCCATTTATGGGTCATGGGTCCAATATCCACCAAGGTCATCCATGGGTCATGGATCCAATATCAACCAAAACCAGCCAGAGTTCGCTGCCTGGTGTGTTCTTGGGAAAAGCACTTAGGTCAGATTTCGTTGACATGATACAGACAATAATCTTTGAAAGTGCCATTATGAATACAATCTATTATTCATTATTGGATGAGAGTTGCATATAAAGTACCATTGTGAATACAAACCAATGTTCATTCTTGTCTGAAGTTTACACATAACAGAAAACTGCTATTTGGAATGGAAACCAAAAGCATTCATTCTAGTCTGAATACTCTGGTAGCCTAGTGGTTAGAATCTCCACCTCGGATGTTGGAGGTCACAGGTTAGAACCCTGGTCAAGTCATACCAAAGACTTATTAAAATGGTACAACAGCTGCCTCGCTAGGTGCATAACATTAAGAGGATAGTGTTACGGCTGGTCGGCCTGGTGTCAGGATAATGTGACTGGGTGGGACATTATGCTAAATGTCTGTGGCATGATGCCATAGTGCTAAATATAACTATAAACTGTCACATTGCAGATATTGTAGTTTTATGAATGAAACTTTTTTAAAGCTCCATCAAAAATCCAAATCACAAACAAACTCATTGTTATCCAAGGTTTACATGTAATAGTAAAGTATCATTATGAATTCAAACCAACCAAAGATATCTTATATTGTTTCATGTCTAGTATCATACAAAGAAACGAAAAATGAGTGAAGCTAACAAGCTTTGTAAAATTTAACAAAACTATTTTATTTACATAAAAAACAAGGTAAAAATATGAAAAAGGACTTACAGTTAGTGAATCTAATCAAAAATTAATCCTAGAATTAATAATATGTCCTATCACTAAAACTAAATCAAATTTTGAATACTTATGAAGTTTCAAGATCAAGGCGATGATGTCTTCTATAACATGTTTAGTGTTGTCATGTCAACAGGTCCTTGTTGAATTTTATGAATCAAGAATAATATTCTGGCTTTAAAACTCCAAATAATTTCCAACAAATGTCTTTGTCCATGAATTCTAATGAAGAACAATTT
Source organism: Potamilus streckersoni (assembly GCA_016746295.1). Taxonomy (NCBI): domain Eukaryota; kingdom Metazoa; phylum Mollusca; class Bivalvia; order Unionida; family Unionidae; genus Potamilus; species Potamilus streckersoni. The sequence continues at coordinate 756,996 of JAEAOA010000532.1, forward strand.
TGTATGTTTTCCAGACAAATTAATTACTAATTCCAAAAACTAGAAATCTTAACTCAGACTGGTCACAACACAAAATACTTTTGAGCTCTGAAGGTATGAATTTATGACTCAGTTAAGTCACTATAAGACGTTAGTTTTTAATGCAACTTTAGATCATGTGATGGGGTCATGTGGTCACTTTTTGTTGAGAAATGTAGTAACATAATATGTCAACTGTGATGTCTGCCATGGATGAATTTGATTGTACTGAATGAATCATACTTTAAAAGTTGTTTACAATAGAGCTGAACTTAATTAAGATCAATGATTTTCACTCTAGGAAAGAAATATAAAAAATTGTTTATAAGTTCTGAATCAAGGTCAGGAACTAGGTGAGCTAATAATGCAATGTAGAAATACTGCTTATTTACTGAACTGAACTGAATTTTCTGAAAAATGTCAAATCTAGTGAATAAAGTTCTCATTACAATAACATGTAATGAAATAAAAATAAAATACAAAAGTTAAAACTAGCACACAAGTATATTAAATTACATATACATAAAAATATACTAAATTAATTAGTACATGCTTGTCTTACACAGTTTTAAAGTAATTATATAATTTTAAGATATCTTATAGTTATTTAAATGTCTTATAAAAGGCGAGACATTTGAATTTACTCTTTATATATAATATCTTATTTATGTTATTAGACATCATAGTGGTATTCCAAATAAGTTCCAATGTTGAATTTGGTTATTTGCCTGTAGTCTTGGATATGGTAAGTGCCAGTGGCCGGGAGTGTTATGATGTACTAAGTCTTTTGATGTTTCACAATAATATACTCCAAATTGTCCCTGCCTGAATTCAGTATAATTCCAGATTAATGTTTCTGTCAAGAATACTATTAATAAACACTGTAAATAATAATGTAAAAAAATACTTCAACCCAAATAAAAAAAACTGAACACAACAATTAGACTGACTTGGGTTCAAAATGTTAAGGCAAGAGTGAGTAATTTCTCAAGTAAACAAGCAAACAACATTATGGTGGTGCTATAAAGATAATATGAACTTCTGGGAGAGTAACAGATATAAGATGAAGATGTTTGCATTTGTAATATGCACAGTGGAGAGAATGTTGGCATAGTCCTTAATGTTTATTTCATGTAGTGTGGCTGAAATTATTTGGATATTGTGCTTGTGAAAAATGTGCATGATCTAAGCATACAGCTAAGTAAAATTACTGCTCCTTTGTGCTAAACAAATCAGTAAAAATTAGTCTAATGTATAATATTGCAGTTATTGAAATGGGAAAATGAATTTTGCTTCTGAAAGTGCAGTGAATGTATTACAAAGTTTATAAATGTAAATATTATTATAAGCTCTTTTTGTTACAATTTACTTCTAAAGTCCAGAAAGTCAAAAAATGACAATGCAAAGCTAGCAGTTTTTTAAAGGTGCACATCTGAAGTAAGGCCAAGCAGTATACACTAACCCAAATTCATTCAATCATACACCAAAAATAAAGAGAATTAAAAGTTCTTTTAATCATACCCAAGATATACAAGGTCTCTTTTTAAATAGCCAGTATAACCAGTAAGGAAAACCTGGGAAATTTATTTTCTTTAAAAATCAAACTGTGCATAATACAAAACTGTAGAGTGACACCTATATAAAAACCTGAAACACAAAAATAGAACCAGGATGAGTGTCAAAAGTTCATTTCTAGAATATTACAGGTTGAAATCAAGATGAGGTTTAATTTTAAAATTATAATAAAGAAAATGGCAAATATAAGGTACACCAGGATTTTCCTTGGGGGAATTCCAATGTCCTTGATTCAATTAAGATGAACATATTTACCTCCACTAATAATGATCCTAATAGTTCATCTATTCTCACAAGAGAAATATTAGTTATGTATTATGTTGTTTACAAAATCAATGTTTCCAGTCGGGTATACAGTGAACTTGATTTTGAATAAGGTCAAGAACAAAATACAAGGTCAAGAACAAAATATACCATATAATCATTAAGAAAAGCCAACAAATAATGCAAATAAATATCAATAAAACATAGCACAAGTAAAAATTTTAATAAAAAGAGCTCAAAGTCTTTCCTGAATATACATGCAACTCTCTGAACACAGCAAACCATACATTATTATTATTTTTTGTTGCATAATGAGGATTTAAATTCATAAGGTATAATCAAGCATTTATTTAAAAAATACATTATTTTTACACCTCCTAAAATCTGTACTGAAGCAGCATATTTTGTTTTGAGTATTCATAAGATCACAATGATGTTCCTAACAATACTTGTCCAAGAAAAGGTACATAATAATATTTGACTGTGCAAGACTAGCCCTGAAATGGTACATAACAAACATGTTTAAGACTTGACTTGAAAGAGTAGATATTGTGTAAGACTAGCCAAGAGATACTCTTCTTCAAGATGATTCCTATTTTATTGTAACTAATATCAATTGTAGGATCTATCAGTATTTATAAAAATACAAAATACTAGGGGCCCCGAGTGGCCAAGTGGTCTAAAGCACTGTCCGTTACAGATCACTGCCATCTCACCTCTGTCTGGGTGTGTTCAAGTCTGGGATTCGGTGAATGTGGATATGTGAGAAAGCTTGCCAGTAGCTTCTCGTGGGTCGGTGGTTCTTTCCGGTGATTTCCCGGTTTCTTCCTCCACCATTAATACTGGCTGCCATGAATAGCCTATCGAGTGCTGAAAAATGGCATTAAGACTAAAACAACAACAACAACAACAACAACAAAATACTGATTTTTACATTGATTGTTGACATGACCTATTTTTCTCATGCACATAAAGGTGCAGGTTTCATTCCCACCATAAGATCAGCTGTCCTTGGGCATCATGTTTCAATCCACTTGTTTACATACAATAGAATCTTCAGAGTATGGTTGTGCTGAAAGAAACAAACAAAACAAAGAAAGCAAAAGAAAATATCAAACTATTTTAAAATTGTTTTCAAAACTATCTCATAAAGGAGTCATTTAGTTGTTTTGACAGGTGATGCGGTGATCAACTAAAATCAATTTTGTTTGCAAAATTCAAATACCCAGACATGTGGTTATAATTTTTTTAATTAAATGTAAGCATGTATACTTTTAGCAGATTATAGTTTTGTTGTAAAACTTTTTTATACAAAAATTCTTCCAGGAAAAGTAATTTATTTAATTAACATCTTCTACGTAAAAAGCATTCTATTGTTAAGTACTAGCCCATTGACAATAACATGGCAGATTACAATAACATGCAGATGACAATAACATGGCAGTTAACAAAACTGCCAGCATACCATTTGACTTCATAGAATACAAGCTACTTGACTATAATGTAGCATTTGAGAAGGAAAGAAAATTAAAATTACCCAAAATATCCAGATAAAAACATTGCATGTATTACTGATGTTCCTATAAACCAGCCACAAACTTTAAAAATAGAGAAAAGAATGGACATGTGCAGTGTTGGTATGATTAGAAATAATTATGACATTTGACATTTCTCACAATGAAACCCAGTTTATGTTGCCATCATTTTCAGTAGTGTCCCAAAAGTTTCATTGAAAAGCAAGGCATTCACTTAGTCAAAACAAAACATTCAATAGACCTAAACAAGTCACATACACCAAACCTAAACAAAAATCACATACACCAAACTGAAACAAGTACACACACCAAACCTAAGCAAGTCACATACACTAAACCTAAGCAATTCACATACACCAAACTGAAACAAGTTTCATCAAACCAAAACAAGTCACATACACCAAATTGAAACAAGTCACATATGCCAAACCTAAACAAGGTATTCACCACTCAGATTTTTTTTTATGTACTTCATGTATTTAAGCCAAACTAATCTTTTTAAAAATGATTTCTCAAAGCCTATATTTAATAATAATAATAATAATAATAATAATAATAATAATAATAATAATAATAATAATAATAATGATGATGATGATGATGATGATGATGATGATGATGATGATGATGATGATAATGATGATGATAATAATAATAATAATAATAATAATAATAATAATAATAATAATAATAATAATAATAATAATAATAATAAAAATAAAAAGTTATTGGTTTTATGAGGGTAATTCATGATATATTATTCTTCCCTGAGACCATCAGCATACATAAAGTATAAAAGCAGATTTTCTGATACATGTTAAGAGAGTCAATATTTAAAGTGACAACTGCCCTTCAAGATAATGGTTGTACAATTCTTAACTTGAACATTAATAAGGACTTTGAGAGGCTGTTCTGTGTTTAAATTTCAACCACTTCTAAGAACAGAATTTTATAAGTTATATCAAACTGTAAACTTGGGATAGTTCTAGCAACCTTTTTTTAAAATTTGTGGATTTTTTCAATTATGCTATCAGTTGTGTTTCCCTGAATTGTGGAGCATTAGTCCAAAAGGAGAAGAACAAATGTATTGTATAATAATTTATGACAGCTGAGTGGTATATATCTTTTTGTCCTCTGCAAAAAGATAAATTCTTGAGTATACAACAGAGCAAAAATGTTTCACTTATTTGCAGCAGTCAAGATTCTTATCAACATTAATACCCAAAAGTTTTTCTTTGTCAACATTTTCATTTTGATTATCTTTGATTTTGTTACTGATAAAGTCCTCGCCCATTTGTTTGTAAAACATTTTTATGTTGGGCTCAGACTTGTGCAAAATAGTATAATCTGCATTTTGAATGCTGTACATACAAGTCACCTATAAACAATATGAATAATACAGGCCCTAAAATAGATTCCTGTGGAACTCCTTTCTTGATGGACATCAGCTCTGATCTAGTGTTACCAGTAATACCTTGTTAGCTCCATGGCAACTTGCTGGCTTCCATGGAAACTTGCTGGCTTTTGTCAGATAGGCTTGATTTGAACCATGAGAGTGATATGTGAGAACATTTGTATTTTTCAAGTTTCCATGTAAGTATATTATAGTCAACTAAATCAAAACCCTTCTTAAAGTCAAGATATATGGTTCCAACCATTTCTCCATTGTCAATAGCAAGCAACCTGTTATCAGTGAGTTTTGTTAATGCAGACTTACAGGAGCAGACCTGTCTAAATCCTGACTGAGATTTGAGAATCAAATATAATTGAATCATTACCACTTTTATTTATTTATTTTTTTAATTACTATATTTAAGAGTAATAGGGCTAAAAGTATACATTTATTTGGTTATTATGTGCCTTGTTTGGGGGATGGTCAAAGTAGCTATTAACTTGAGTGGCCAGCAAGATACCTAAGACAAGCAGTTTATATCTTGGGGTGGGTGGGTAAAAAATTACTAATAGTTTGTATGACCAGAGATTGACCTAAGGCTCATAACTTGCAAAGTCATCAAGAAATCTTGGGTCAGTAGTTGACATGTAGTATTCTATTTACCTGTATAAAAAAGCAATTTGATGACAGCTGCATAAAGAATTTACATGATGTAAGACTGAAAACAATCTAAGATTTTATTTTGAATTAAAGCAGTTTATATAGAAAAATATTACCCATACCTTTTAAAAATTTTACATTTCACCTTTTCTTTTATATCCATTTTACAGAATTGTAACATTATGTTTGAAATTTTATCTTCTTGTACTTCATATTTACATTTATTTGCCTTCTAACAGTTTTTTGTGCAATTAATTTATATAATTTTAGAACAGTTACCTTTAGTTGAGACTACATAGTCTCTACTGTGCTGAGGTTCCATAAATTACTGCATACATACATATGTGGGTGCATGCATACATACATACATACATACATACATACATACATACATACATACATACATACATACATACATACATACATACATACATACATACATACATACAACATCAGTTATATTTGATCTTTATGTATATGTAGAAACTGATGATCCACTATCAACTAAAACTTTTAACTGACCAAATTTAAATTTTTGACTGACCCAATCTAAATTTTAACTGACCCAATTTAATTTTGACTGACCCAATCTGAATTTTAACTGACCCAATCTAAATTTTGACTGACCCAATCAAACTTATACTTACCCAATCTAAATTTTAACTGACCCAACCTAAATTTTAACTAACCTAATCTAAATTTGAACTGACCCAATGTAGATTTTAACTGAAACAATCTCTAAATTTTAACTGAATTAATCTAAATTTTAACTGACCCAATACAAAATTTAACTGTCCCAATCTAAACTTTAACTGACCCAATCTCTAAATTTTAACAGAACCAAGTCATTTAGTACTGTCCTGTAAGTAAATTAGTACTGTCCTGTAAGTAATTTAGTACTCTATTGGAAGTAATTTAGAACTGTCCTGGAAGTACTTTACTACTGTCCTTAAAGTAATTTAGTACTGTCCTGGAATTAATTTAGTACTGTCATGAAAGTAATTTAGTACTGTTCTGGAAGTAATTTATTACTGGCCTGGAAGCAATTTAGTACTGTCCTGGAAGTAATTTAGTACTGTCCTGGAAGTAATTTTGTACTGTCCTGGAAGTAATTTAGTACTGTCCTGGAAGTAATTTTGTACTGTCATGGAAGTAATTTAGCACTGTCCTGGAAGTAATTTAGTAATTTTCATGGAAGTAATTTAGCACTGTCCTGGAATTATTTTAGTATTGTCATCGATGTAATTTAATTCTGTCTTCAAAGTAATTTAGTACTGTCTTGGAAGTACTTTAGTACAGTTCTGGAAGTAATTTAGTACTGTCCTTGATGTAATTTAGTAATGTTCTTGAAGTAATTTAGTGCTGTACTGGAAGTACTTTTGTACTGTCCAGGAAGTAATTTAGTACTGTCCTACAAATAATTTAGTATGTCCTGGAAGTAATTTATTCCTGTCCTGGAATTAATTTAGTACTGTCATGGAAGCAGTTTAGTACTGTCCTTGAAGTATTTTAGTCCTGTCCTTGGAGTAATTTAGTAATGTTCTGAAAGTAATTTAATACTGTACTGGAAGTACTTTATTACTGTATTGGAAGTATTTTAGTTCTGTCCTCAAAGTAATTTAGTAATGTTCTGAAAGTAATTTAATACTGTACTGGAAGTACTTTATTACTGTATTGGAAGTATTTTAGTTCTGTCCTCAAAGTAATTTAGTAATGTTCTGGAAGTAATTTAGTACTGTCCTGGAAGCAATTTAGTATGAACTGGAAGTAATTTAGCACTGTTATGGAAGTTATATAGTTCTGTACTGGAAGTACTTTAGTACTGTTCTGGAACTAATTTAGTACTGTTCTGGAAGTAATTTAGTACTGTCCTGGAAGTACTTTAGTACTGTCCTTAAAGGAATTTAGTACTCTTCTGGACATAATTTAGTACTGTCCTGGAAGTGATTTAATACTATTCTGGAAGTAATTTAGTACTGTCCTGGAAGTACTTTAGTACTGTCCTTAAAGGAATTTAGTACTCTTCTGGACATAATTTAGTACTGTCCTGGAAGTGATTTAATACTATTCTGGAAGTAATTTAGTACTGTCCTGGAAGTACTTTAGTACTGTCCTTGAAGTAATTTAGTACTGTCCTTGAAGTAATTAAGTACTATCCTTGAAGTACTTTAGTACTGTCCTTGAAGTAATTTAGTACTTTCCTTGAAGTAATTTAGTACTGTCTTTGAAGTAATTTAGTACTGTCCTGGAAGTACTTTAGTACTGTCCTTGAAGTAATTTAGTACTTTTCTTGAAGTAATTTAGCACTGTCCTGAAAGCATGTTAGTACTGTCCCAGTAGGAATTTAGTACTGTCCTCCAAGTAATTTAGTACTGTTTTGGAAGGAATTTAGTACTCTTCTGGAAGTAATTGAGTACTGTCCTTAAAGGAATTTAGTACTCTTCTGGATGTAATTTAGTACCGTCCGGGAAGTGATTTAATACTATTCTGGAAGTAATTTAGTACTGTCCTGTAAGTAATTTAGTACTGTCCTGGAATAATTTAGTTCTTTCCTGGAAGTACTTTAGCACTGTCCTGGAAGTAATTTAGTACTGTCCTGGAAGTAATTTAGTACTATTCTGGAAGTAATTTAGTACTGTCCTGTAAGTAATTTAGTACTCTCCTTGAAGTAATCTAGTTCTGTCCTGGAAGTACTTAAACCCTGTCCTGGAAGTACTTTAGTACTGTCCTGGAATTATTTTAGTACTGTCCTGGAAGTAATTTAGTACTGTCCTTGAATTATTTTAGTACTGTCCTGGAAGTAATTTCGTACTGTCCTTGGAGTACTTAAGTACTGTTCTGGAAGTACTTTAGTACTATTCTGGAAGTACTTTGTACTGTTCTGAAAGTAATTTAGTACTGTCTTGTAAGTAATTTAGAACTGTCCTGGAAGCAATTTAGTTCTAAACTGGAAGTGCTTTAGCACTGTCCTGGAAGTAATTTAGTATTATCCTCGAAGTGATTTAGTACTGTCCTAGAAGTAAATTAGTATTGTCCTGGAAGTAATTTAGTTCCATCCTGTAAGTTCTATAGTACTGTCCTGGAAGTTATTTAGTATTGTTCTGGAAGTAATTTAGTTCTGTCCTTGGAGTACCTAAGTTCTCTTCTGGAAGTACATTAGCACTGTTCTGGAAGTACTTTAGTACTTTTCTAAAAGCAATTTAGTCCTCTCTTGGAAGAAATTTTGTACTGTCCTCGAAGTAACTTTTTACTAACCTGGAAGTAATTAAGTACTGTCCTAGAAGTAAATTGGTACTGTCCTGGAAGTAATTACTGCTGTCCTTGAGGTAATTTAGTACTGTCCTGGAATTAATTTAGTACTGTCCTGGATGTAATCTAGTACTGTCCTGAAAGTAATTTGGTACTGTCCTCAAAGTAATTTAGCACTGTCCTGGAAGTACTGTTCTGGAAGTACTTTAATACTGTTCTGGAAGTAATTTAGTACTATCCTGGAAGTAATTTAGTACCATCCTGGAAGTATTTTAGTTCTGTCCTGGAAGTAATTTAGTACTGTCATCGAAGTAATTTTGCACTGTCCTATAAGTAATTTAGTACTGTTCTGGAAGTAATTTAGTACTGTCCTGGAATAATTTAGTTCTTTCCTGGAAGTACTTTAGCACTGTCCTGGAAGTAATTTAGTACTGTCCTGGAAGTAATTTAGTACTATTCTGGAAGTACTTTAGTACTGTCCTGGAAGTAATTTAGTACTGTCCTGGAAGTAATTTAGTACTATTCTGGAAGTACTTTAGTACTGTCCTGGACATAATTTAGTACTATCCTGGAAGTACATGTAATTTAAACTCTTCAAGAAAGAATAAGTGGTATTAGGTGCCTAAAAATGAACATTCTACATGCTTTGATAAGTACTAGAAGATGCTGACCTCCTATTCCACAGAAATATTGACTTCCACTGCCACAGAAATATTGACTTCCACTGCCACAGAAGTAATGACTTCCACTGCCACATAAATATTGACTTCCACTGCCACAGAAGTAATGACTTCCACTGCCACAGAAATATTGACTTCCACTGCCACAGAAGTAGTGACTTCCACTTCCAATGCATTGTTGACAGCTGCTTGTTTTGATGTCCTATTAGATAATAAGAATCATGTGTGTTTAAAACATCCATTTGTTTACAATACCCAATTGTTTATAATACACAATTTTTTTTAATACCCATTTATTTACGATACCCATTTGTTAACATACACAATTGTTTACAATACACAAGTGCTTACAATACCCAATTATTTACAATACCTACTTATTTACAATACCCATTTGTTTACAATACACAATTGTTTACAATACCCAATTGTTAAACAGGAATGATTTACAACATTTTTCATGTAATATATATATATATATATCTATATATATATATATATATATATATATATATATATATATATATATATATATATATATATATATATATAAAAGCTGTACAGAAGTAGCCTGGTCCAGAACATTTCTCCTCCCCTGGCCACACTTTCAGTGATATAATACTTATCACTATTGCTAACAACCACAGCTGGAGTTCCAAAACCAGGAAGGAAAAGGAATCATACTGGATACGCCGCCTTAGAACATTGAAACCAAGTGGTCTAAACCAAGAAGACTAGAAAATGAAAACTATGCACTAGTAGAAGTTAACATTTTCTAAATCTTCTTATTATCCTTCAATTTTTACTATAAGAATAACCGGTATAGAATCAAATATCCGGGATATAATCTGCATTACATAAATGTACAAAAAGTAAAAATAGATGTCGCTTTGGCTTGTAGACTTTTAGGGAATTATACACTGTTTTCAGTTTCCGCAACTAGTCTATACAAGCTGGTTGTATTTATAGTTTTAACACATGTGGAGACAGCCAACGTTTTTGTGTTTATTTGTTTGTCGTATATATGTTTTGTATTTGCCTTTGAAAAAGACTCATTAAGAGTCGAAAGTGCTTAGGCTAGTTAGTTACTAGTTTCGTACTGTTCGTCATCAGTTTATTGCATCTATATATCTATATCTATATATCTATATATCTATATATATATATAGATGCAATAAACTGACGACGAACAGTACGAAACTAGTAACTAACTAGCCTAAGCGCTTTCGACTCTTAATGAGTCTTTTTCAAAGGCAAATACAAAACATAGTTACGACAAACAAATAAACACAAAAACGTTGCGTTTGTAAACCTCTACATTTCTATCTTCACATGTGCTATATATATGAATTAATTACTACTGGGAATTGTGATAGTCATATATGTTCAATTTATAAGAATATATCATGATAAATAATGTTGAACACATTTCTATGATGTCTGGTAAAATGGATCCAACCAGTTTTCTGTGACTTAAGGGCAGTATTTAGTTTATCTGGCATGGAGACCATTGCAGTCTTACTGGAAAGGTTTTCTCTGAGTCTGATTGATGAATGTAGCTAATAGTTGACAAGTACAGCATAAAATTTTCATGGATATGTTGTTAATAGAAGATTGGGCAGAGTTTGTCCCACAAACATGAGAAAATATGCTTTAATTATACATGCTATTAAATACTTCAAATGCAGCTGCTCTCCGTGGTCCAACATTTTCATAGCCTGTTGCTTTCGTTGTCTGAAACATTTTCATTTTAAATGTTGCTTTTCAGATTAAAATTGTTGTGTCTATTGGAATTTATTCTTTCTTTATCATAGCTGAAGTTTATGATGAGTTTCTTGGAAGCTATATAGCAGATAAAAACAATGAATTAAATATCTTTGCAAGATCAGGATTCTTGAATAATCTGGCATTGCCATTAAATTGCTGGATTTTGAATGACATTGTGGTTAAGGAGCTAAATTTTGAATGACATTGTGGTTCACTATCAATTTTCTACAAAATGAAAAATATTTTAGCAAATCTCAGACTAAAATATATATTATTGCTAAATAAATGAGGTCATCCTGCAATAGTAGTAGTAACAGTTGTAATAGTAGTTGAAATTCACCAGTTTTCTGGTTATGCAGAGATCCTCTACACAAAAATAAAATCAAAATATTTAGAATTTTTGTGTAAAGAATGCATAAATCTCAATAAGACAATTTCTTCAAACTAACAAAATATATGCCTTGGGATCAAATAGAAAAATCTATAAGTTAAGTATGAAGAAATAATATATAAAACAAGTTTTAACCAGCAATACTCTCATTACAAATTGTTTAACCATATTCACTGTTTGCACAAAGAGCTTTAACCACATACACTCCCAGTACAAAGAGTTCTAACCACATACTCTCAGTACAAAGAGTTCTAACTATATACTCTCAGTACAAAGAGTTCTAACCACATTCAGTACAAAGAGTTCTAGCCACATACACTATTAGTACAAAGTGTTCTAACCACATACACTATTAGTACAAAGAGTTTTAACCACATACTATCAATACAAAGAGTTCTAACCACATGCTCTCAGTACAAAGAGTTCTAACCACATACACTATTAGTACAAAGAGTTCTAACCACATACTCTCAGTACAAAGAGTTCTAACCACATACTCTCAGTACAAAGAGTTCTAACAACATACACTATTAGTACAAAGAGTTCTAACCACATACACTATTAGTACAAAGAGTTTTAACCACATACACTGTTAGTACAAAGAGTTCTAACAACATACACTATTAGTACAAAGAGTTCTAACCACATTCATTACAAAGAGTTTTAACCACTTACTCTTGGTACAAAGCATTCTAACCACATACTCTTAGTATAAAGAATTCTAACCACATACACTGTTAGTACAAAGAGTTTTAACTACATACACTGTACAAAGAATTATAACTACATACACTCTTAGTACAAAGAGTTCTAACCACATACTCTCAGAACAAAGAGTTCTAACCATATACACTCAATACAAAGAGTTCTAACCACATACACTATTAGTACAAAGAGTTCTAACATACTCTCAGTACAAAGAGTTCTAACCAGATACACTGTTAGTACAAAGAGTTCTAACAACATACACTATTAGTACAATGAGTTCTAGCCACATACTCTCAGTACAAAGAGTTCTAACCACTTACTCTCAGTACAAAGAGTTCTAACCATATACACTCAGTACAAAGAGTTCTAACCACATACACTATTTTTCAAAGAGTTCTAACCACATACTCTCAGTACAAAGAGTTCTAACCAGATACACTGTTAATACAAAGAGTTCTAACAACATACACTATTAGTACAAAGAGTCCTAACCACATACTCTCAGTACAAAGAGTTCTAACCACTTACTCTTAGTACAAAGAGTTCTAACCATATACACTCAGTACAAAGAGTTCTAACCACATACACTATTAGTACAAAGAGTTCTAACCACATTCATTACAAAGAGTTTTAACCACTTACTCTTGGTACAAAGCATTCTAACCACATACTCTTAGCATAAAGAGTTCTAACCACATACACTGTTAGTACAAAGAGTTTTAACTATATACACTGTTTGTACAAAGAATTATAACCACATACACTCTTAGTACAAAGAGTTCTAACCACATACTCTCAGTACAGAGTTTTAACCACTTACTCTTGGTACAAATCAATCTAACCACATACTCTCAGTATAACACTTGGTACAAAGCATTCTAACTGCATAAACTCTCAGTTCAAAGAGTTTTAACCACATACACTCTTTCAGTACCAAGAGTTCTAGCTACATACACTCCCAGTACAAAAAGTTCTAACCATATACACTCTCAGTATAAAAATTTCTAACCATTTACAAGCTCAGTACAAAGAGTTCTAACAACATACACTGTGTGTACAAAATGTTATAACTACATACACTCCCAATACAAATATTTCTAATCACATACACTCTCAGTACAAAGAGTTCTAGCTACATACACTCCCAGTACCAAGAGTTCTAACCACATATACTCCCAGTACAAATAGTTTTAACCATATACTCTGTTTGTACAAAGAGTTCTAGCCACATATACTCTTAGTACCAAGAGTTCTAACCACATACACTTTCAGTACAAAGAGTTCTAACCATATACTCTTAGTACAAAGAGTTCTAACCACATACACCCCCACATACACATACATTCCCAGTAGAAAGAGTTCTAACCACATACACATACACTAACCATATACACTCTCAGTACATAGAGTTTTAGCCAAATACATTCTTAGTAAACAGAGATTTAATCACAGACACACTCAGTACAAAGAGTTCTATCCACATACTTTCAGTTCCAAAATGGAAGGCAGTTCCTCATTGATTCATTGAAACACAATTTATAATGTTCTGTTTAGAATTCCAGAATAAATTTCCACTAAATGCCTTTGTCCCAGAATTTGTATAAAGAAATGCACTTGGTTTGTTTTCCAGAGAATATGAGATATTAAATTACCCAAAATAGACGAACTTCAGAACAAACTGGCCTCAATAATTAAAAACACACTTTGAGCTCTAAGGTATAAGAATATGACTGAAAAATCTACTAGAAAATGTCTATTTTAACCCCTGTTTTTGTTTAGATTACATGGTGGTTCATGTGGTCAGATTTGCTCATACCTAACAAATCTTGCTATAAGATTCAAAAGTAAAAAATAATAAAGATTTGTTTAGAACAGAGTTAAATCGTAGGATAAAAATGACTTTTGTAATAGCCAATTATTTTCAATCAGTGTTTATGATTTTCTGAACCAAGGTTGGCTAAAAATAGTGAAAAAGCATCAGTATTATTTAATAGAAGTGAACTGGATTTTCTGAAAACAAATGTCAAATCCAGTGAAAATTATCACTGCAATAGAATGTAATGAAACAAAAATAATAAAAAAAACTTATAACTAATATGCAAATAATTTAATTACATATATGTAACAGTACAAAGAGTTTTAAGCAGTCACACTCTCAGTACAAAGGATTTTACATAGTGACATATTCAGTAGGTAAAAAATGTTTTGGAAAAAATGGCATCTGTGCAATCTTTTAGAAAATTTGCTGCATTGTGAGAGAATTTAAACCCCTAATATGAGAGTTTGCCTCACTATTAGAAAGCATGTACTTATTGACTGAACTATGTAAGTAAGCATTTATATATTGACTGAATGATATAAGTAAGCATTTACTTATTGACTGAATCATGTAGGTAAGCATTTATATATTAACTGAATGATGTAAGTAAGCGTTTAGATACTGACTGTTGTGTAACTAAGCATTTACTTATTGACTGAATCATGCAAGTAAACATTTATCTACTGACTATATTATGTAAGTTAGCATTTATATATTGACTGAATAATGTAAGTAAACATATACATATTGACTGAATCATGTAAGTAAACATTTACATACTGACTATGTCATGTAAGTAAGCATTTACATACTAACTGGATAATGTAAGTAAGCATTTACATATTGACTGAATCATGTAAGTAAGCATTTACATACTGACTATGTCATGTAAGTAAGCATTTACATATAGACTGAATAATGTAAATAAGCATTTACATATTGATTGAATCATGTAAGTAAGCATTTACATATTGACTGAATTACATTAGTAAGCATTTACATACTGACTGAATAATGTAAGTAAGCATTTACATATTGACTGAATCATGTAAGTAAGCATTTACATATTGACTGAATCATGTAAGTAAGCATTTACATATTATGTCATGTAAGTAAGCATTTACATATTGACTATGTCATGTAAAAAAGCATTTACATACTGACTGAATAATGTAAGTAAGCATTTACATATTGACTGAATCATGTAAGTATGCATTTATATACTGACTATGTCATGTAAGTAAGCATTTACATACTAACTGGATAATGTAAGTAAGCATTTACATATTGACTGAATCATGTAAGTAAGCATTTACATATTGACTGAATCATGTAAGTAAGCATTTACATACTGACTATGTCATGTAAATAAGCATTTACATACTGACCGACTAATGTAAGTAAGCATTTACATATTGACTGAATCATGTAAGTAAGCATTTACTTATTGACTGAGTCATGTAAGTAAGCATTTACATATAGACTGAATAATGTAAATAAGCATTTACATAATGACTGAATAATGTAAGTAAGGATTTACATATTGACTGAATCATGTAAGTAAGCATTTACATATAGACTGAATAATGTAAATAAGCATTTACATATTGACTGAATCATGTAAGTAAGCATTTACATATTGACTGAATTACATAAGTAAGCATTTACATACTGACTGAATAATGTAATAAAGCATTTACATATTGACTGAATCATGTAAGTAAGCATTTACATATTGACTGAATCATGTAAGTAAGCATTTACATATTGACTGAATCATGTCAGTAAGCATTTATGTATAGACTGAATAATGTAAAAAAACATTTACATAATGACTGAATAAGGTAAGTAAGCATTTACATATTGACTGAATTATGTAAGTAAGCATTTACATATTGACTGAATTACATAAGTAAGCATTTACATAATGACTGAATCATGTAAGTAAGCATTTACATATTGACTGAATAATGTAAGTAAGCATTTACATATTGACTGAATTACATAAGTAAGCATTTACATACTGACTATGTCATGTAAGTAAGCATTTACATATAGACTGAATAATGTAAATAAGCATTTACATATTGACTGAATCATGTAAGTAAGCATTTACATATTGACTGAATTACATAAGTAAGCATTTACATACTGACTGAATAATGTAATAAAGCATTTACATATTGACTGAATCATGTAAGTAAGCATTTACATATTGACTGAATCATGTAAGTAAGCATTTACATATTGACTGAATCATGTCAGTAAGCATTTACATATAGACTGAATAATGTAAATAAGCATTTACATAATGACTGAATAATGTAAGTAAGCATTTACATATTGACTGAATCATGTAAGTAAGCATTTACATATAGACTGAATAATGTAAATAAGCATTTACATATTGACTGAATCATGTAAGTAAGCATTTACATATTGACTGAATTACATAAGTAAGCATTTACATAATGACTGAATCATGTAAGTAAGCATTTACTTATTGACTGAATGATATAAGTAAGCATTTATATATTGACTGAATCATGTAAGTAAGCATTTACATACTGACTATGTCATGTAAGTAAGCATTTACATTTTGACTGAATACTGTAAGTAATCATTTACATATTGACTGAATCATGTAAGCAAGCATTTACATTTTGACTGAATACTGTAATCATTTACATATTGACTGAATCATTTAAGTAAGCATTTACTTATTGACTCAATCATGTAAGTAGGCATTTACTTATTGACTAAATAATGTAAGTAAGCATTTACATATTGACTGAATAAAGTAAGTAAACATTTACATTCAGACTGAATAATGTAAGTAAACATTTGCTTATTACTTATTAACTAAATAATGTAAGTAAGCATTTACATATTGACTGAATAAAGTAAGCAAACATTTACATATAGACTGAATAATGTAAGTAAGCATTTACATATTGACTGAATACTGTAAGTAAGTATATACATATTGACTGAGTCATGTAAGTAAACATTTACATACTGACTATGTAATGTAAGTAAGCATTTACATATTGACTGAATACTGTAAGTAAGTATTTACATATTGACTGAGTCATGTAAGTAAGCATTTACATATTGCCTGAATGATGTAAGTAAACATTTACATATTGACTGAGTCATGTAAGTAAGCATTTACATACTGACTATGTCATGTAAGTAAGCATTTACATATTGACTGAATAATGTAAATAAGCATTTACATACTGACTATATCATGTAAGTAAGCATTTACATACTGACTATGTCATGTAAGTAAGCATTTATGTACTATGTCATGTAAGTAAGCATTTATATACTGACTGAATGATGTAAGTAAGCATTTACATACTGACTATGTCATGTAAGTAAGCATTTAGATACATACTGAATCATGTAAATAAACATTTACCTACTGAATTGTGTAAATGTTTCATCATTTTAATCAGAAACATTAAATAAATGTGCCACATAGCTCATCATTTTAATTAGAAGTCATGATATAACTGTGCCACATAACTAATCATTTTAATTAAAAGTCATGATTTATCTGTGCCACATAGCTCATCATTTTAATTAGAAGTCATGATTTGTCTGTGCCACATAGCTCATCATTTTAATTAGAAGTCATGATATAACTGTGCCACATAACTCATCATTTTAATTAGAAGTCATGATTTGTCTGTGCCACATAGCTCATCATTTTAATTAGAAGTCATGATATAACTGTGCCACATAGCTCATCATTTTAATTAGAAGTCATGATTTGTCTGTGCCACATAGCTCATCATTTTAATTAGAAGTCATGATATAACTGTGCCACATAACTCATCATTTTAATTAGAAGTCATGATTTGTCTGTGCCACATAGCTCATCATTTTAATTAGAAGTCATGATATAACTGTGCCACATAACTAATCATTTTAATTAGAAGTCATGATTTATTTGTGCCACATAGCTCATCATTTTAAAAAAAGATTATTGGATGAGCTGATCAAAAGTATACCAGCAAATTGGGTTGGTCTGTTTGTAGACACTATTTTATCTGGATTCTGAATACCAAGTCTTTACTATATGTGAAGAGTTTTAAAGAGGAGAAAATGTTGAATCAGGCCAGGTCTCTTCCTTTAGAAGTATAAATCTAACTGGCGTCAAACATGTTCATAAGTTAGAAAACACTTTTGTGCAGCTGTTGCATGTTGTTGACTCTCTTATTGATAAATTCCATTTTAGATAATAATCATGATACTTTTTCATTCTTGGTTTGCATCATACAGTAATGGCTTTAGCATGGCATATGTAACTAGCTTAGACGCAGATGTGCTATGGAATACAGAGTCCCAGATGGCAAATGGTTGACACTGTTAATTCTACAAAATCTCAAACAAATTCTATAAACTCAGATCTTAAAAATTTATGTGTGAATTTATGCATGACAGCAGATCTAGACCTGTCTTTTTGTATTGGTGTGTGCATTATACAAAGACGTAAATACTAAGTCTGGTCCAAGCCAGACCCTCACAACAGCTTGTCAACAAATTTTGCATAATCTGTTTGCTGAGCTGGAAGACCTATATGTACTTGGTATGCAGATAAAATCAAATTGTATCAGCCAAAATGGTAAGTTGACAAATACACATGTAGCCATGCAGAATATTTTTGACTACTGGACTCTGAAATCAATACATATGCTGAATATTTATTACAGACAAATGTCAAGTTCATTTATAAATTGAATTGTTGGTTGTACAAAAGTAAACAGCTTGGTGAATTTCAGAACTTCTGAATTTGTGAAAAGTTTTGAGGTGGGTGGGGTGAAGGGATATATTTATCACAAAGATTTCTGGCCATGAAAATAGCTTGAAAACTTCCAGAGATTTATAGAAAGAAAGGACTAATTATATCCATTCTTATGGAAAAATATCTTGAGTCAAAATAAATGTCTTGTTTATAAAGCAAAAATCACAGTCACACCATCCCCTTCCCTACCCACAGGGAAATAGTCAGATCTTTAACATAACTTTTAGAGATGAAACTGTTAGTGTCTTTTGTTTCACTTGACAAGCATAATGTATTGGAATGTATTGTCTTAATTTATCGAAATCTTCCCTCCCCCTACACAAAAGCATGCTCTCTCTCTCTCTCTCTCTCTCTCTCTCTCTCTCTCTCTCTCTCTCTCTCTCTCTCTCTCTCTCTCTCTCTCTCTCTCTCTCTCTCTCTCTCTCTCTCTCTCTCTCTCTCTGCTGTCTCTGTCTCTCTCTCTCTCAAGAATATTCATTTGGGAGTGTGTTTATGTATGTATGTATGTATGAATGTATGTATGTATGTGTGTATGTATGTATGTATGTATGTATGTATGTATGTATGTATGTATGTATGTATGTATGTATGTATGTATGTATGTATGTATGTATGTATGTATGTATGTATGCATGCATGCATGCATGCATGCATGCATGCATGCATGCATGCATGCATGCATGCATGCATGTATGTATGTATGTATGTATTGATGTGAATCTACATTTTCTTGAAAACCAACTAGCTCCTCTTTGAAACTTTACATGTACTCCTAGCTAGTTTTAAATTCAAAATAGCCACATATATTCCCAAAAACTGCTATAAATCATGTATATTTTAAGTCCAAAAAAATCCAGCTGCAAACAGCATAGACCCAGATCTGACCCATCCATCATAGCACTTTGACCCAGATCTAACAAGTCCATCATAGCACTTTGACCCAGATTTGACAAGTCCATCATAGCACTTGGACCCAGATCTGACAAGTCCATCTTAGCACTTGGACCCAGATCTTACCCATCCATCATAACACTTTGACCCAGATCTGACCCATCCATCATAACACTTGGACCCAGATCTGACAAGTCCATCATAGCACTTGGGACCCGATCTGACAAATTCTTCATAGCACTTTTACCCAGTTCTGATAAGTCCATCATAGCACTTGGACCCAGATCTGACAAGACCATCATAGCACTTGGACCCAGATCTTACCCAACCATCATAACACTTTGACCCAGATCTGACCCATACATCATACCACTTGGACCCAGATCTGACAAGTCCATCATAACACTTGGAATTACATCAGACAAGTCCACAACAGCACTTGGACCCAGATCTGACAAGTTCATCATAGCACTTTGACCCAGATCTGACAAGTCTATCATAACACTTGGACCCAAATCTGATAAGACCATCATATCACTTGAACCCAGATCTGATAAGTCCATCATAACACTTGGACTTACATCAGACAAGTCCATCATAGCACTTGGACCCAGATCTGACAAGTCCATCTTAGCACTTGGACCCAGATCTTACCCATCCATCATAACACTTTGACCCAGATCTGACCCGTCCATCATAACACTTGGACCCAGATCTGACAAGTCCATCATAGCACTCTGGACCCGATCTGACAAATTCTTCATAGCACATTTACCCAGTTCTGATAAGTCCATCATAGCACTTGGACCCAGATCTGACAAGTCCATCATAGCACTTGGACCCAGATCTTACCCAACCATCATAACACTTTGACCCAGATCTGACCCATACATCATACCACTTGGACCCAGATCTGACAAGTCCATCATAACACTTGGAATTACATCAGACAAGTCCACAACAGCACTTGGACCCAGATCTGACAAGTTCATCATAGCACTTTGACCCAGATCTGACAAGTCTATCATAACACTTGGACCCAAATCTGATAAGACCATCATATCACTTGAACCCAGATCTGATAAGTCCATCATAACACTTGGACTTACATCAGACAAGTCCATCATAGCACTTGGACCCAGATCTGACAAGTCCATCTTAGCACTTGGACCCAGATCTTACCCATCCATCATAACACTTTGACCCAGATCTGACCCGTCCATCATAACACTTGGACCCAGATCTGACAAGTCCATCATAGCACTCTGGACCCGATCTGACAAATTCTTCATAGCACATTTACCCAGTTCTGATAAGTCCATCATAGCACTTGGACCCAGATCTGACAAGTCCATCATAGCACTTGGACCCAGATCTTACCCAACCATCATAACACTTTGACCCAGATCTGACCCATACATCATACCACTTGGACCCAGATCTGACAAGTCCATCATAACACTTGGAATTACATCAGACAAGTCCACAACAGCACTTGGACCCAGATCTGACAAGTTCATCATAGCACTTTGACCCAGATCTGACAAGTCTATCATAACACTTGGACCCAAATCTGATAAGACCATCATATCACTTGAACCCAGATCTGATAAGTCCATCATAACACTTGGACTTACATCAGACAAGTCCATCATAGAACTTGGACCCAGATCTGACATATCCATCATAGCACTTGGACCCAGATCTGACAAATCCATCATAGCACTTTGACCCAGATCTGACAAGTCCATCATAGCACTTGGACCTAGATCTGACAAGTCCATCATAACACATGGATCCAGATCTAACAAGTCCATCAAAACACTTGGACCCAGATCTGACCAATCCATCATATCACTTTGATCAGATCTGACCAGTCCATCATAACACTTGGATCCAGATCTGACCCTTCCATAACAAACTTAACTAAACCCTAACTCAAGCAACATAAAAGATCCAGATCTGCTCCCTCAAGCAGGCAGGGATTTAGATGGTTATATTTTTCATACTGCATGGCATCATTTTACAATTCTGTTACCATTTAGTATCTCACATTTTTGTTGCTACTCAGTATTTTTCTTTGTTATTAATACATGACTCTATGTGTTCAATACTTTCTTGTACTGAATATAAGTCAGATCATACATATTGCAGTCCAACTTTGGCAAGTGCTGTTGGCAACTTTGTAATGTAGGATTGCTTGTAATTTCAGAAAATGTGGCATCTGGAGACACTATTGGCAGGATACTAAAACATTTTTTTAAAACTTACAAAGAAAGTTTCATTTATTGCAACAGAAGTATGGTGGCTATTGAAGATGCAAGATTGAACCATAGCTATTAACCAAGACACCATTTAAGTTTTAGTCCTGCTAATGAAAATATCAAAATCAGTGAAACTGCCACTTGATTGATGGAGATGCATTCTGTAATATCAAAATAGTTGACTTTGTGCCAAAAACTCGAGATTGAAATCAAAATAGTTTGTTCAGTAATGCAAACATGCGATTACTTACAGATATTTAGTTGCTTCATTGCAGAACAGACTTGATTACAAATATTTTTGCTGCTTAGATAGATTTTCCTGCCAACACAATCTGATAGTTCCATTCATATTACCACAGTTTGGTGAAGTCATAAAGAACTTCCAGTAAGCTTGAATGAAATTCATAGTCTTATAAATATATTTGTGTGGAGAACAAAATTGTTTTTAGTTCCACATCATGCTTCTGTTTGGATATAACTAAAACTGCTTTTTTTTATAAAAATATTGTTATTATTCCTCAAGAGTGTACAATGGGCATGGCCTTTTAAAGGGATGCCATGTCATGATATAAAATGAATTTTTTTCTTCAGTTTTAACAACTGTTTCCAGCTTATTTTGAAATGGAGGTTGTTTAACATAATGTTTTGGTGTCAAAAGATTTGTTATAAAATGGACATTGAACAGGGTCTATACTTGAAATGAACATGGGAAAGGGAGAATCATTTTTGTAAAAATGATACATTTTATCAGTTTATAGGGATTTGTTGAAGTGATGCTTGCATATATTATACAAAACTTTATGTATTCAGCTGAAACTATTTTTTTTAAAATTGCTATTAATTTTACTTCTCAGAATAGACCCTTACTGAGTTTGTAGTTAAAACTTTTTGCACTCTTTGTTTTGACAGATGAACTTGCAAGCTCACCAGCCACTGCTAAAACAATATGTCAGCATCACTATTTTTTTTATTCAATAAATACCTTTTAAGCCACTGTATTATAAACACACAATAAATCATGGTAAATAAACATCTCATATCTCCACAGCATTTTTAAGAGTTAAGGCCTGTAGTGCCCTTTTGTGATCTACTTTAATGGCCTTTTTAAAGTGTCTTTTTTGGATCTACTTTAAAGAACTTTTTATAGTGCTTCTACATGGTAGGTTAGAATTCCAGAAGTTAATATTGTGCTGTCGGACGATATTTGGATTATATTAAAACAATGCATTTTTTATGTGCCCTTATATGCATCTTATCTATTAGCAATTAATATAATTTTACCAATTTTGATGGTTCAAAGCAGTGTGACAAATATCAACAAGCAAATTTTACAAATGATGCCAATCACTTACATCAGGGTCTCTCAAGTTGATACACATGATGCCAATATCAAGGTCTCTCAAGTTGATACACATGATGCCAATATCAAGGTCCCTCAAGTTGATACACATGATGCCAATATCAAGGTCTCTTAAGGTGATACACATGATGCCAATATCAAGGTCCCTCAAGTTGATACATATGATGCTAGTATCAAGGTCTCTCAAGTTGATACACATGATGCCAATATCAAGGTCTCTTAAGGTGATACACATGATGCCAATATCAAGGTCTCTTAAGGTGATACACATGATGCCAATATCAAGGTCTCTTAAGGTGATACACATGATGCCAATATCAAGGTCTCTTAAGGTGATACACATGATGCCAATATCAAGGTCCCTCAAGTTGATACATATGATGCTAGTATCAAGGTCTCTCAAGTTGATACACATGATGCCAATATCAAGGTCTCTCAAGTTAATACATATGATGCCAATATCAAGGTCTCTTAAGGTGATACACATGATGCCAATATCTCTCTCAAGTTGATACATATGATGCCAATATCAAGGTCTCTCAAGTTGATACACATGATGCCAATATCAAGGTTTATCAAGTTGATACACATGATGCCAATATCAAAGTCTCTCAAACTGATCATAATATGCTAATATCAAGGTCAATCAAGCTGATATACATAATGCCAGTTTGCTATGAAATGTAACTAATGACCAAACTAGAAAAAGCATAAAATGCTAGGATCATGGCATGAAGGCCTTTAATCTGCCAATAAAAATAAGGTCACTGTTATTCAAAGTGAAAACATAATGATTTTTTAAAATTGTCAAACAGAACTAGATCCAATTTTTGTAAACTGTATGTTGCTATGAAGGCTTTGTAGATTTAAACAAAAGAGAATCCTAAGGAAAAATCATACAGAAAATTGAAAGGCAAAATCCTAAAGAGAATCCCAAGGCAAAATTGTAAAGAGAATCCTAGGGCAAAATCCTAAAGAGAATCCCAGGGCAAAATCCTAAAGAGAATCACAGGTCACAATCATAAAAATAATCCCAGGGCAAAATCCTAAAGAGAATCCCAAGGCAAAATTGTAAAGAGAATCCTAGGGCAAAATCCTAAAGAGAATCCCAGGGCAAAATCCTAAAGAGAATCCCAGGTCACAATCATAGAAAGAATCCCAGGGCAAAATCCTAAAGAGAATCCCAAGGCAAGATTGTAACTTATCATAATTGAACATATTTATCTATGTAAAATTATTCTGATATTTCCTAGATTTTAATTCTTGATTTTGAGCTCAGACAATTTTTAGAGTGTGAGGTCTATTTTTCTGGATTTTTCTACTTATCTTCCTAGAAATGATAAGAAATCTTGTACAGTTTCAGAAATATTTTAGACTGTGAGGTTGATTGGGTTGGGTCCTTCTACATATTCTGCTGAAAATAATTAGAAATCTTGTAATTTTGGACTGTGACGTCCATTGAGTTGGATGCTTCTACTTTTCTTCCTGGAAATAATTAGAAATCTAGTATCAGTACAAATTGTAGACTGTAAAATGGTCCATTGAACTGGATCCTTCGACTTATCTTCCTGGAAAAAACTAGAATCTTGTACTGTCGCAATTGTTAGATTGACAAGATTGGACTGAATCCATCTACTTATTTTCCTGGAAATAATTAGAAATCTTACACCAGACAAGTTTTAGACTGTGAGATTCATTGGATTGGATCATTTTACTTATCTTCATCAGAATAATTAGAAATCTTACACCAGACAAGTTTTAGACTGTGAGATTCATTGGATTGGATCATTTTACTTTTCTTCCTCAGAATAATTAGAAATCTTATACCAGACTATTTTGTATGTTGTTCTTGAATTTCTCTTTTGTGTATAAGTGTTATATCAGCTATTGGTTAATCATGCTATTTTCAATGTTAATTATAAACAATGAAATATTTAACTGTATGTAACTTTCCAACAACTGTGAATATTATTACTGTTCTGACTGATTGATTTGATTTAGAATTGGTCAGTTTGAGTGAAATGACCATTTGATTAATTACAGTTTTTTTAAATTAATTTTTGTCCATTTTACTGTTTAATCTTCAAATGATATAATTAAACCTCTCGTTTTGATATTTATGTATATAATAAGTTCAGTATTAATAAATTAATGATTAGTTTTGATATAATATCATATGACATAACAATTTCAATATTAATATATTAATGATTGACTAGCAGAAACTGGTGATTGATTGCAAATGTGTTATCCCATTCCAATACTAGAATGACAGACACACATTCAATACTAAAACAGGTGGTTGTTTGAGTACTAGAATGACAGTCACACTGTCACTACTGAACAGGTGGTTGTTTGAGTATGAGAATAACAGATGCTCAGTTACTACTAATGAAGGTGGTTATTTGAGTACTAGAATGAGAGACACACTGTCACTATTAAAACAGGTGGTTGTTTGAGTATTATGATGACAGACACACTACTACAACAAGAGGCTGTTTGAATATGAGAATAAAAGATGAACAGTCACTACTAAGGCAGGTGATTATTTGAGTATTAGAATGACAGACATTGTTACTACTAAACAGGTGGTTGTTTGAGTATGAGAATAACAGATGCACAGTCACTACTAAACAGGTGGTTATTTGAGTACTAGAATGAGAGACACACTGTCACTAATAAAACAGGTGGTTGTTTGAGAACTATGATGATAGACACTACTACAACAAGGGGTTGTTTGAATATGAGAATAAAAGATGCACAGACACTACTAAGGCAGGTGATTATTTGAGTATTAGAATGACAAACATTGTTACTACTAAACAGGTGGTTGTTTGAGTATGAGAATAACAGATGCACAGTCACTACTAAACAGGTGGTTATTTGAGTACTAGAATGAGAGACACACTGTCACTAATAAAACAGGTGGTTGTTTGAGAACTATGATGATAGACACTACTACAACAAGGGGTTGTTTGAATATGAGAATAAAAGATGCACAGACACTACTAAGGCAGGTGATTATTTGAGTATTAGAATGACAAACATTGTTACTACTAAACAGGTGGTTGTTTGAGAATGAGAATAACAGATGCACAGTCACTACTAATGCAGGAGGTTATTTGAGTATTAGAATGATGACAGTCACTACTAAAACAGGTTGATGAGTACTAGAATGACAGACACATTGTCACTACTAAAGCAAGTGGTTATTTTGAACACTAGAATATCTGACACACTGTCACTACTAAAACAGATGGTTAGTTGATTACTAGAATAATAGGCAAATATTTTCAATAGTAAAACAGGTGGTTGTTTGAGTACTGACATGACAGACACTGTCAAGAACATGCTTAGGTCATGCCTAATGTCACTGTCAATAAAATTGTCTTTTCTTCAAATTTATATCATCAAATATTGAACAAACACTTTTCCATAATTATTAAACAAATGTTGGTCATTACATAGGAGGTACATGGTGAAGACAGGATTTGTTGCTATCCAAGGCTAGCCATTCATGATGTGCTAGTTATTGGCTTTTTTTCACAGTTTACCTCTAAAGTTAAGGAAGTGAAAATGACCAAGTGGAGCTAGCA
The DNA here is from genome assembly GCA_016746295.1 of Potamilus streckersoni. Taxonomy (NCBI): domain Eukaryota; kingdom Metazoa; phylum Mollusca; class Bivalvia; order Unionida; family Unionidae; genus Potamilus; species Potamilus streckersoni. Next base: position 783,982 of record JAEAOA010000532.1, read on the forward strand.
TCTTTTTGACAGGTGCACATCTGGAGTAAGGCCAAGCTGTATACTCTAACTCATATAACACTCATCAATCATACACCTAAATAAAGGAAAGTAAAGGTTCTTTGAACATTGCCTAATATATAATAGGTCTTTTTTAAATAGCCAGTATAACCAGGAAGGAAACCCAGGAAAATTCTTTTTCTTTACAATTCTAATGCTATGCAAAATATGAAACTGTAGAGCACCACCTTAAAAGAAATATAAAAATGTATGCAATTATTGTTCTTTTTTTCACATCAATATATATCATGTTTTGAATAAAATTGTACATTAACATTAATTTTATTCATGAAAAAAAGCTAATTATACTTATTTTGCTCTTGCATACATAATTTGCCATGAGGTATATTTGTGTGAGTAGTGACCTTTGTTTTAAAGTAAGTTCTATGACCAACCTAAATTAATGCTTGCTTGCACTAAGAAAGCTTCACATTTTGGCATCTAAAGATCATTGGTCAGTGTTATGATAAGTCTAAAAATAATGGTTTCTCCACAGTGAATATTATTCCTGAGCACAATCCATGACTAAAGGCTGAGGTCACTTGGACCTATTTTTCAGTCCCATACCCCCCCCCAAGTGCCTACATAAGTGACAGGGTAGGCCTATACTGTACTCTAAATGACTAAGGTTCATCTAGTTATATTTAGAACATTGGTTTCTCTTTATCATTCAAAGATATGCATATATTTTATACTTAAAATATTGTGTGAATATTAAACAGATATTATGACAAGATGGCGGTAATCCCCAAATTCTTGATTTTCATCTGTAAAATCTCTAAAAAGAAAAAAAAATGAGATCCATAAATAATTATGTGCTATAGGTGTAATTTTTAATTATCCAAGTATGTATTGAGAAGGAAGTGTTGTTAGATATAAAAAAACAGTATGTTATGCATTTGATTTACTAAGTTAAATGCTGTTTTCTATGAATTTAACTTTATTGAATAAAATTTTGTTTTAAACATATTTTATTGCTGTGTTTTAATAAGGCAAAGGGTTATCTAATATTCTTCCAATTTATATTTGCCCTTCTGCAAAAACCAATTTTTCTACACAGTATTTTCAGTTTGCAAAATCCTGAAATAGAAAAAGATAGAACCCTCAAACAGACATTTTTTGTTTGTACATATTGATTTGTACACTCCTGCTGCTGCTGAAATCTTGAAGTGCAATTGATAAAGTAATTAAGGACATCAGATATCATGGTGGTGGGTTGACATTTGTCACAATTACTGGAACTGTCCTAGACTGTTTTGATACATTACATTTCAGTGTATTTTTGGAATTATCATTTGTCATTTTCACTCAGATAAGAAAATTATCAAAAATTTTTGTGTATATTTAATTATTCCAAATTGTTGTGTCAATTTAATGATTCCATGCAAGCTTAAGACCATTGAAAATCTTATTGTGTTGTACCTTTTGATTATTTAATAAAAGTAGACTGGATCTTGGTCACAGAAACAATTAAACTCCAACTTGCAATTTGCATCATTTCTACTAATTCATGCGTAGTGTGGAATTTTCTCAGATGAACCAGGAATTTTGTAAATTCACATTTTCTCTCAACTTCCTAGAGTAGCATCTAATACCATGATTGCTGGCTTTCATGGAATAGTATCTAATAACTTATGTGCTTGCTACCTTGAAGTAGCATCTACTACCCTACTATGTCTTTGATATCTTGGAGTAGTAGATAATACCCTATTACGTGTTTGCTATCTTGTAGTAGTATTTAATACCCTACTACATGTTTGATATCTTGGAGTAGAATCTAATATCTTACTACATGTTTGCTATCTTGGAGTAGTATCTAATACCCTATATCAGTGGTCCCCAACCTTTTAGTCGCAGTGGACTGGTCAACGTTTGAAAATTTTACCGTGGCCTGCTGAGGGGTGGGGGTGCGATGTTGACTTTATTTTTAGATTATTCTGATTTAATAATTTTAATTTAAATGTATTTAAACATGCCTTCAAAATAAAATACAGTTACACCAAAAATGAATATAAAAAATATAAATATAAATGAATATAAAGTGAATATAAACCAAAGAGAAAAACACAACAGTAAATAAAATGGAAATAATTTAATGTACCTTGGGCGGATGGTACCATTTGATCTACGGACTGGTACCGGTCCGTGGCCTGGGGGGTGGGGACCACTGCCCTATATGTTTGCTATATTGGAGTAGTATCTAATACCCTACTACATGTTTGCTATCTTTGAGTAGTATTTAATACACTACTACATGTTTGATATCTTGGGGTAGTATCTAATGCCATAGATGTTTGCTATCTTGGAGTAATATCTAAAAGAATACATGTTTGCTATCTTGGAATAGTATCGAATACCTTACTACATGTTTGATATCTTGGGGTAGTATTTAATGCCCTAGATATTTGCTATCTTGGAGTAGTATCTAATACCCTATATGTTAGCTATCTTTTGGTTGTATCTAATACCCTACTACGAGTTTGCTATCTTGGAGTAGAATCTAATACCCTACTACATGTTTGCTATCTTGGAGTAGAATCTAATACCCTACTACATGTTTGCTATCTTGTAGTAGAATCTAATACCCTACTACATGTTTGCTATCTTGTAGTAGAATCTAATACCCTACTACATGTTTGCTATCTTGTAGTAGCATAATAACCTGACTGTTGACTTTCATTGCATAGTATTTAATAGCCTGATTGTTGGGCTTTGTAATAAAATAAAACTATTGAATATTATTTTTAAAATCTAGATACATGTACTAAAGCTGTCAACATTTCTAAGAGGCTTATACTAGAGTGATTTATTTACTTTTCTTTTTATAATTCTTACATATTATGTATATGTTGCTATTAAAAAAATATCAATATCAATTTTCAGTAAGATTTTAGGATTCCTAGTGCAGACTTATTGTGGTTGCTGTATTTATTCATCACAGCATTATAAATTACTTTTATATTCATGATGTGCGTGTGCTTTGATGATTGGAGAAGAAATGAGCGGAAAACAGAGATAAGAACCTCTTGATGAAAACAATTTGTATCACAAATGATTAGAACGCTATTGTTAGGTCAATATGTCATCAATAATTAAGCATCACTCTTGCCCTGCATCTTGAACAATCCTGTCATCTAGAAATGGCAAAATGTCAGTAATGTTTGTGGCTATTAGGTTTTCTAAATTTATACTGATAATAGAAGTGCATAACTATTGCACAAGAATAGCATACAGTGCAAACAAAACTGTAAAATTAATGAGAAAAAAATAAAATAGGCATTTGTATTTGTTTTCAAAATGTTAGCCAAACCTAAATGGCAAATGACATCTCAGGGGACTTGCTGGTGTTTTTATATATATATATATATATATATATATATATATATATATATATATATATATATATATATATATATATATATATATATATATATATATATATATATATATATATATCAATGTGGGAGATAGATTTGACTATACAAAAACATTGGTATAGCTTCTTATCTAGAACAGAAAGGAAACATGCTTTAATCTTATACTTATTTCAATATATTTACAATTTATTTTTATGCATATTGTAAACTTGTCAATTGTCAGATGGGGCAGGGTAGCCTAGAAATTTTTGAAAAACATATCAGGCCCTCAAATAGCTTGAACAGAATTGTCTTAATCAGATTTTAGAAAAGAAAACAATCTATTGAATTCATTTTATTACCTAAAGAAGAAACTAAATTATCTTCAGATAGAAGAAAGAAAATCAAGCATTGAACATCAAAAGAAAATCCCAGCCCCCTCCTCCTAAATTGAAAAGTCTGTTCATTATTCAACCTATATTTTGACTTTTGCTTGTGAAACTGATATCAGCTAAATGCTATATATCTACCATGATTACTCCTATGTATCTACCAGAATTGCTCTTTTGTATCTACCATGATCACACTCCTATGTGTCTACCTTGATTGCTCTCATGCATCTACCAAATGATCATTCCTGTGTATCTGCTATGACCACTCTGATGTATCTACCATGATTGCTCCCATGTATCTACTATCATCACTCCTAAGTATCTACCATGATCATGCCTAGGTATCTACCAATTGATCACTCCTGTGTATCTACCATGATCATGCCTAGGTATCTACCAATTGATCACTCCTGTGTATCTACCATGATCACTCTGATCTAGCTAACATGATCATTCTAATGTATCTTCTTTGATCACTCCTATGTATCTTCCATGATTATTCTTTTTATTCTTGAGTATCCACCATGATCACTCCTGTGTATCTACTATGATCACTCCTATGTGTCTATAATGATTTCTCCTATGCAATAGTTTCTACCATGGTTACTCCTATGTATGCACCTTGATCACTGCTATGTATATATCATGACAACTTTGATGTATCTAATATGATCATTCCTATGTACATGTATCTACCATGATCACTCCTAGGTATCTACCTTGATCACCTCTATGTATAAGTTGATCACCCATATGTATCTTCCATTACCACTCTGATGTATCTATCATGATTGCTGATGTATCTATCATGATTGCTTCTATGTATCTACTATGATCATCCTGATGTATCTACCTTGATCACTCCTATGTATCTACCATAATCACTCCACACTTTTCAATTACTCAGAGATCTTCTGTATTATACAAGAAGTTTATCATTGTTGATTGATACCTATATAAAAGTGTTTATAGCAATGTTTTCTTATCAGAGAAGAATTAGCTGTAAAATACATGATCCAGTTTTCAAGTTTCAGCATGCCTATGTTTTAAATGAAAACATGTCTATAATAATACTGACATGTATCCTTCTGTCTTTCAAATTATCACATATATACACATAAAAGACTAACCTAACTAGCTAGACCAAACATGATTTTATTTTGGCAAATAGTGCTACCTAAATCTTGTGTATAAGTCACACAAATTAGTATTTACGATATCTTACAGCTACATTTATCCAAGGAATCATTGTGCTGTCAAATCCAAATTAAATTTATTTGGATGGATTGGAAAGGTTATGAATATGTGGTAAGACAAAATTGGGACTTGTAATTGGGACATATAAATCATAAGTGGGTGGGCATGGATGTAAGCTTTATCCAGTTCATTTAAGTACAAAGTAATTAAAAAAAACTAAATTATACTTTTAGTTTTAATGACCATTTTCCTTGCAAGAACTTCTCAATATTTTTAGCAAAATGAATGGTCAAGCAAATAAAAAATATCATCAAGACTTGATAATTGTTTACTCAGCTATTGGTCTATTTTATGTCATTCGAATCAAGACATGAAATAATGAACAGCTCCCAGCTAATCTTAATTTATTTTTCTTCAATTATTCATCCATTAGCATGTCATTTTTATTCTGTCATTTTATTTGTCATTTTAATTATATCATTTTAATTCTGTCATTTAAATTCTATCATTTTAATTCTGTCATTTTCATTATGTAATTTTAATTATAACTTTAAGGATAAATTACATTTTTATTTTTAAATGGGGTTTCAGTATTTGATGGTATTGTTGCAGTTTGTTAACATCACCTATATATGTTTTATGGTATGTATATATATGAATACTGGGTTGTATGTGTGTATATTAGTACTAATTACAGCTAGTTTACCTTTCATAATGAAACACACCATTTTATCACAGCCTGATTATAAATTATAGCATTTGTATTGTTCAATATTAAGGGTGAGACTGAACCTCATTATTGCTAGTTTGTGAGTCCATTGATTTAGGGGAAGAACATGATATTTTTAAGTAATAGAGTGGATTTTTATTGCCCTTTCCAAAAAAAGGATGAATGCCAAATATGTCTAATGAGAAATTTTTTGATAGTTATAATTTATGACAGAATTGCACATACATTGACCTTTTGATGAGACCCATGTTTATGGACTGTTGGATATTGATGTACCTGCTTTCATGTCATGTTGCCTAGCAACAGATTTAATGGATTCTATGTATACTTAATATTTCCCATTAAGAGAATGAAAGCTTATCAGAAAGTACCAGTTAGGTTTCATATACATATATTTATTGATAATTTATGGTTTTATGGACACTGTATACTTTAAGCTGTCTGCTATCTTTATGTATGTATGTATGTATGTATGTATGTATGTATGTATGTATGTATGTATGTATGTATGTATGTATGTATGTATGTATGTATGTATGTATGTATGTATGTATGTATGTATGTATGTATGTATGTATGAATGTATGTATGTATGTATGTATATATATATATATATATATATATATATATATATATATATATATATATATATATATATATATATATATATATATATATATATATATATATATATATATATATATATATAAGACATATAAAACTGTGAACACTGTTTTTATAGTCACCAGTGGAAATCAGATTGTAAAATTCTTCTTACATTTTACTGGTCAATTGGGTAGAAAACAAACAGTTTAATTTGACTTGAATGACTTAGAGGATTACAGTTTCTTACATTTACAAGCTGTGATGGCAAAAGTTCACCAATATACTCAATTCTTTGATATTTCACAGAGCATGGTATTTCACCTGTGATATTAGGTCAATGGATAATTAGTTCCCTGGGAATTCATTGCATCAATTCTGCATGCCATGGCCACACAGACATTAAATGTTTATCAAATATTTGCAGATAGAGACCACCAACACTAATTGGATTGAAATATATTGGATTTACTACACCCTTGGAACTAATATTATTGAAGTATATCCTGTTTGTGATACCCATTGCTGGACATAATTGCTATCTTCAGTCCATAAGTAATGGTACTAAAATGTCTGTCTTTGGATTAATATATTATTATTTATATTTATTTTGCTTTGATAATTATTTTTTTTAATTATTATATGCTATTGGTTATGTAAAATTGTATTTTGAGTTGACCTTGTCCAATATCAAGTTTATTGTCTACCTGGCCAGAACTCATTGCTTTCTTTATATTCTGTAACTGTTACATGACAAGGGCTCTTACTCAATAACAAAGAAAAGAGTGAAAGCCAACAAGCTTTGTATATTTTAACAAAGCAATTTATTTCCCTAGACAACAATGTAAAAATAGGTAAATAGGACTTACAGTATGTTAATATAATCCAAAAAATGATCCTATGAATGAAAACACACATCTAATCACTAAATAGTCCTATTAGAATCCAGGTTTGAGTCCTGATGTTGACAAATATGGAAGGCGATAATGTCAGATGTGGTCCAATGTATGAATATCAATTCCTGATGTGAATCACAGTCTTTGTTTCTGAATAATTTAGAATAAATTTCCATGAATAACTTTCAGAATTTTTTTTATAAAAAGGTCAACTTGTTAGGTTTCTAGGATAATAAATTTTTAAATCCAAAAATCAGTCGAAGAACAAACAATCTGACAGCAATAATAAATAACACACCTTGTTCCCTTATGGATGTTAGAATGACTGCCTAAAACAAATATTAAAAATGCATATTTAACCCCAAAACATCACTTCAAGTCTCATGAGATTGGTCACATGGTCTCTTACTACACTAACTTTAGCATGTCTGCAAATTTGTCCCCACTTAAGAACTAATCATAAGAAAATGTTGTTTACACATAGTGATCAAGCAAAGAAAGTATGCCCCTGATACTAACCAATTATTTTTACTTCCTGTTGACATTGTTGCCATTGCAAGACAAACTAGGGTAACTAAATGATAATTCTCACATAATACTACTTCTTAAATAAAAAAAAACTTTTGTTATAAGAATATATCTCATTACTGAAAAACAATCCTGAATGTGACAAAAATATTCATTGCAATGAAATACATTGAAAAATATTGTGAGATTATTATCTTATTCTGAGTCAAAGATATTACATTTATCATATTCTTTAGTATCATCATCATCATCATCATCATCATCATCATCATCATCATCATCATCATCATCATCATCATCATCATCATCATCATCATCATCATCAGTCCCATAGTCTGATAGACCATTGGGGCATGGCATGAAACTGAACAACCAGCTTCCTCCATTTCTCTTGATTCTCCATCTTTTTTAGTGAGTCACTTAGTGTCAAGTCAGTCCACTCCTAAATGTTGTCTTCCCACCTCTTTCTCTGCCTATTCTTTAGTATAATTGTAGTAAAAGATTTATAATTATAACTTAAATTGTTTTAGAAATTAAATTCTGGCCTTCATCTGAGTTATTATTTTTGTGTCTTAGTCTTTATATAATATTGTTTACTGGAAAAGTTATTAATTTGTGCTGTAAGATCTTGGAGCAGAATCATTTGGGGTTTTTTTTTACTATTTGGTTTAGACTGGAATCTATTTATTCAAATTATTTATTCACTGGAAATCCAAAGTGTTTATCTATAATATTCTAGGACAAACTTGGAATTATGTGAATTCAGATAAGGACTTCTTGGACAGCATTACTGTGATTCATGAAAAGACTGTTGCTGTTGGCACATCATTACAATTCAGGTCATTAGTACATTAGAGACAACAGGCCACAAGAAGCACTTCAGCATTGGAAATTATTTTAAATACCACTACAGTTTATGCATAACTTTATTTATTAGGACTGGTTTTAAAAATTCAAGGACTATTTGGGATATAATTTAAAATACTGAATAATCCTTTTACATTATCACTTTGTCTATTATTGAAGTAAATTATTTGTTGAAATTTGCACAATGTGTCAGTTTTTAACTCTTTTCTATTACTTATTTTAAGACCAAGGAGTCATAATAGAAATTTGAGGGCTTATGTACTGGATACAGATTTCTTTAAAATATTTCAAAAAACTTTTTTTATGAAATTTTTTAAATTTTTTAAGTCCAAGATGTTATTTTGCATATCCAATAAATCCATAGCAAACTCAAAATGTTTTCAGTATCATCTAAAGTGGAGAACTTTATTTTAAATTTTATTTAGGAAAGGTTTGATTAGTAAGTCCTCATCTAACAAGTTATGGAATTGAAATTTAAATACAAGGACGAAATCAAGTTAAGAAAGCTTGATTTTCAAAAAGAGGAGAGGGGGAGAGAAAAAGAGGAGAGGGAGAGAAAAATGCAGTTACAGTAAAAAGAAATCAAGTAAAACTAAAGAATGAGGAGACAGAAATACAACTACATTAAGAAGAAAGAGATTTGCATTTGCAGAACAAGGAAAGAGATAAAGAAAAGATAATTAGAGCTGACAAGGGGAAAGCACTCCTCCACTTTGCACAACAAATTCAGGTTTTGATTTTATCGAAAATATTAGGTTAGTACTCCATTTTAAAGAAAAAGTAGTATATAAATATTTACCTCATTTTGAAAGAATTGCTGAAAATTTTTAATGGCCAAGAGAGCATTAGATTTGGTTATTACTACACCACTTTTTGGCAAAAATCTTATAACATCTAAACTTTCCTGTCAGTACAATAAAGTGCTGATTAGGATCTGGTTAATTAATATTTCTTGAATGGTTATGAGTTTGTACATGGAGCATATCATCAAAGGGTAGGAATTATAAAAAAGAAACCAGTTAAACCCATGTTAAATTGGGAAGAGATCAAGAGCAATTATTTTGTAGGTGGTACTCAGCTCAAAATATTTGTTATGACTATGATAATCTAAGACAATTCATATTAGTTGAAGAGTTCAAGAGCTGTGTTAATAGTGTTATTACAACTCATATTAGTTGAAGAGTTCAAGAGCTGTGTTAATAGTGATGTTAAGACAATTCATATTAGTTGAAGAGTTCAAGAGCTGTGTTAATAGTGTTATTACAACTCATATTAGTTGAAGAGTTCAAGAGCTGTGTTAATAGTGTTATTACAACTCATATTAGTTGAAGAGTTCAAGAGCTGTGTTAATAGTGTTATTACAACTCATATTAGTTGAAGAGTTCAAGAGCTGTGTTAATAGTGTTATTACAACTCATATTAGTTGAAGAGTTCAAGAGCTGTGTTAATAGTGTTATTACAACTCATATTAGTTGAAGAGTTCAAGAGCTGTGTTAATAGTGTTATTACAACTCATATTAGTTGAAGAGTTCAAGAGCTGTGTTAATAGTGTTATTACAACTCATATTAGTTGAAGAGTCCAAGAGCTGTATTAAAAGTGTTATTACAACTCATATTAGTTGAAGAGTTCAAGAGCTGTGTTAATAGTGATGTTAAGACAATTCATATTAGTTGAAGAGTTCAAGAGCTGTGTTAATAGTGTTATTACAACTCATATTAGTTGAAGAGTTCAAGAGCTGTGTTAATAGTGTTATTACAACTCATATTAGTTGAAGAGTTCAAGAGCTGTGTTAATAGTGTTATTACAACTCATATTAGTTGAAGAGTTCAAGAGCTGTGTTAATAGTGTTATTACAACTCATATTAGTTGAAGAGTTCAAGAGCTGTGTTAATAGTGTTATTACAACTCATATTAGTTGAAGAGTTCAAGAGCTGTGTTAATAGTGTTATTACAAATCATATTAGTTGAAGAGTTCAAGAGATGTGTTAATAGTGTTATTACAACTCATATTAGAAGAGTTCAAGAGCTGTGTTAATAGTGATGTTAAGACAATTCATATTAGTTGAAGAGTTCAAGAGCTGTGTTAATAGTGTTATTACAACTCATATTAGTTGAAGAGTTCAAGAGCTGTGTTAATAGTGTTATTACAACTCATATTAGTTGAAGAGTTCAAGAGCTGTGTTAATAGTGATGTTACGACAATTCATATTAGTTGAAGAGTTCAAGAGCTGTGTTAAAAGTGATGTTAAGACAATTCATATTAGTTGAAGAGTTCAAGAGTTGTGTTAATAGTGATGTTAAGACAACTCATATTAGTTGAAGAGTTCAAGAGCTGTGTTAATAGTGATGTTACACCAATTCATATTAGTTGAAGAGTTCAAGAGCTGTGTTAATAGTGATGTTAAGACAACTCATATTAGTTGAAGAGTTCAAGAGCTGTGTTAATAGTGATGTAACAACAACTCATATTAGTTGGAGAGTTCAAGAGCTGTGTTAATAGTGATGTTAAGACAACTCATATTAGTTGAAGAGTTCAAGAGCTGTGTTAATAGTGATGTTACGACAATTCATATTAGTTGAAGAGTTCAAGAGCTGTGTTAATAGTGATATTAAGACAACTCATATTAGTTGAAGAGTTCAAGAGTTGTGTTAATAGTGATGTTAAGACAATTCATATTAGTTGAAGAGTTCAAGAGCTGTGTTAATAGTGTTATTACAACTCATATTAGTTGAAGAGTTCAAGAGCTGTGTTAATAGTGATGTTAAGACAACTCATATTAGTTGAAGAGTTCAAGAGCTGTGTTAATAGTGATGTTACAACAACTCATATTAGTTGAAGAGTTCAAGAGCTGTGTTAATAGTGTTATTACAACTCATATTAGTTGAAGAGTTCAAGAGCTGTATTAAAAGTGTTATTACAACTCATATTAGTTGAAGAGTTCAAGAGCTGTGTTAATAGTGATGTTAAGACAATTCATATTAGTTGAAGAGTTCAAGAGCTGTGTTAATAGTGTTATTACAACTCATATTAGTTGAAGAGTTCAAGAGCTGTGTTAATAGTGTTATTACAACTCATATTAGTTGAAGAGTTCAAGAGCTGTGTTAATAGTGTTATTACAACTCATATTAGTTGAAGAGTTCAAGAGCTGTGTTAATAGTGTTATTACAACTCATATTAGTTGAAGAGTTCAAGAGCTGTGTTAATAGTGTTATTACAACTCATATTAGTTGAAGAGTTCAAGAGCTGTGTTAATAGTGATGTTAAGACAACTCATATTAGTTGAAGAGTTCAAGAGCTGTGTTAATAGTGTTATTACAACTCATATTAGTTGAAGAGTTCAAGAGCTGTGTTAATAGTGTTATTACAACTCATATTAGTTGAAGAGTTCAAGAGCTGTGTTAATAGTGATGTTACACCAATTCATATTAGTTGAAGAGTTCAAGAGCTGTGTTAATAGTGATGTTAAGACAACTCATATTAGTTGAAGAGTTCAACAGCTGTGTTAATAGTGATGTAACAACAACTCATATTAGTTGGAGAGTTCAAGAGCTGTGTTAATAGTGATGTTAAGACAACTCATATTAGTTGAAGAGTTCAAGAGCTGTGTTAATAGTGATGTTACGACAATTCATATTAGTTGAAGAGTTCAAGAGCTGTGTTAATAGTGATATTAAGACAACTCATATTAGTTGAAGAGTTCAAGAGTTGTGTTAATAGTGATGTTAAGACAATTCATATTAGTTGAGGAGTTCAAGAGCTGTGTTAATAGTGTTATTACAACTCATATTAGTTGAAGAGTTCAAGAGCTGTGTTAATAGTGATGTTAAGACAACTCATATTAGTTGAAGAGTTCAAGAGCTGTGTTAATAGTGATGTTACAACAACTCATATTAGTTGAAGAGTTCAAGAGCTGTGTTAATAGTGTTATTACAACTCATATTAGTTGAAGAGTTCAAGAGCTGTATTAAAAGTGTTATTACAACTCATATTAGTTGAAGAGTTCAAGAGCTGTGTTAATAGTGATGTTAAGACAATTCATATTAGTTGAAGAGTTCAAGAGCTGTGTTAATAGTGTTATTACAACTCATATTAGTTGAAGAGTTCAAGAGCTGTGTTAATAGTGTTATTACAACTCATATTAGTTGAAGAGTTCAAGAGCTGTGTTAATAGTGTTATTACAACTCATATTAGTTGAAGAGTTCAAGAGCTGTGTTAATAGTGTTATTACAACTCATATTAGTTGAAGAGTTCAAGAGCTGTGTTAATAGTGTTATTACAACTCATATTAGTTGAAGAGTTCAAGAGCTGTGTTAATAGTGATGTTAAGACAATTCATATTAGTTGAAGAGTTCAAGAGCTGTGTTAATAGTGTTATTACAACTCATATTAGTTGAAGAGTTCAAGAGCTGTGTTAATAGTGTTATTACAACTCATATTAGTTGAAGAGTTCAAGAGCTGTGTTAATAGTGATGTTACGACAATTCATATTAGTTGAAGAGTTCAAGAGCTGTGTTAAAAGAGATGTTAAGACAATTCATATTAGTTGAAGAGTTCAAGAGTTGTGTTAATAGTGATGTTAAGACAACTCATATTAGTTGAAGAGTTCAAGAGCTGTGTTAATAGTGATGTTACACCAATTCATATTAGTTGAAGAGTTCAAGAGCTGTGTTAATAGTGATGTTAAGACAACTCATATTAGTTGAAGAGTTCAAGAGCTGTGTTAATAGTGATGTAACAACAACTCATATTAGTTGGAGAGTTCAAGAGCTGTGTTAATAGTGATGTTAAGACAACTCATATTAGTTGAAGAGTTCAAGAGCTGTGTTAATAGTGATGTTACGACAATTCATATTAGTTGAAGAGTTCAAGAGCTGTGTTAATAGTGATATTAAGACAACTCATATTAGTTGAAGAGTTCAAGAGTTGTGTTAATAGTGATGTTAAGACAATTCATATTAGTTGAAGAGTTCAAGAGTTGTGTTAATAGTGTTATTACAACTCATATTAGTTGAAGAGTTCAAGAGCTGTGGTAATAGTGTTATTACAACTCATATTAGTTGAAAAGTTCAAGAGCTGTGTTAATAGTGTTATTACAACTCATATTAGTTGAAGAGTTCAAGAGCTGTGTTAATAGTGTTATTACAACTCATATTAGTTGAAGAGTTCAAGAGCTGTGTTAATAGTGATGTTACGAGAATTCATATTAGTTGAAGAGTTCAAGAGCTGTGTTAATAGTGATGTTAAGACAATTCATATTAGTTGAAGAGTTCAAGAGTTGTGTTAATAGTGATGTTACAACAATTCATATTAGTTGAATAGTTCAAGAGCTGTGTTAATAGTGATGTTAAGACAACTCATATTAGTTGAAGAGTTCAAGAGCTGTGTTAATAGTGATGTTAAGACAACTCATATTAGTTGAAGAGTTCAAGAGCTGTGTTAATAGTGATGTTAAGACCTACCTTGATGAGCAAAAAGGTTGAAACATTAGCAATGCTACTTGTACAGATGATGATTATTCCTTGACTTGCAGAGTTTCTTTAGTTATAAAATCTTCCATTCAATTAGGTTATTGGTAAGAAGACATTACAGTTTCAAACAATTACTCCCAAATCTCAAACTCAATTCTCTTCCTATGTACTCCTATTGCAAGAAGAAAGGGCATGTTTATTTCTGATAGCCATAAATTGAAAAAAATAAGCAACAGAATCAAGACAGATATATTCCAAATGCTCTTATTTCTAAGTGGTCAAGGTCACAGTCACATATTGAAAACTATACATTTGTTGGGTCAAACAAACCCCAACCTGATTTTATTAGGGAGAATTATGAACCAATAATATCAAAATGTTCTGTATCACTGATTAGTGATTCTGTCAATCTTATTCCTATTAAATTATTAAGGGACACAGGAGCTTCTCAGATTCTTTTATTATCAGCTACTTTGCCTTTTTCCGTTTTCTTCATATGAACATGTTCTTGTTCAGGGGGTTTTGTTAACATTCCTCTCCATTGTGTAAATTTATTTATCAGACCTATCTCAGGACCTGTAACAAAGTTGTGGTTAAATCCACTTGTAATTGGCAAGCCTTGTTTGGATTAGAAATTTGATCATATTGATAAAGAAATTCCTGATTTATACCCAGATTGTGTAGTTACTACAGCTATGTCAAATAAAGCTCTTGAGAATGATGTTAATCAGGAAATTATTCCTTCAGCAAACACATGCATTGGTCAGGCTATGATGAGGTCACTTTTGCACCTGAAATGGACTGATCAAGATGGATTTTTGTATGGTAAACATGAGGATGGATTTTTGTATGGTAAACATAAAGAGGAAATTTGTGTAGTAAACATAAAGAGGAATTTTATGTGGTAAACATAAAGAGGGATGATGTATGGTAAACTTAAAGAGGGAGGAGGTATGGTTAACATAAAGTGGGATTTTGTGTGGTAAACATAAAGATTAATTTTGAATGGTAAACATAAAGAGGGATTTTGTGTGGTAAACATAAAGAGGGATGATGTATAGTAAACATAAAGAGGGTTGAAGTATGGTAAACATAAAGAGGGATTTTTTATAATACACATAAAGAGGGAGGATGTATGGTAAACTTAAGGAGGGAGGATGTATGGTAAACATAAAGATGGATTTTTGTATGGTAAACATAAAGATGGAATTTTGCATGGTAAACATAAAGAGAGATTTTCTGTGGTAAACATAAAGAGGATGATGTATGGTAAACATAAAGAGGGATGATGTATGGTAAACATAAAGTGGGATTTTTGTATGGTAAACATAAAGAGGGGTTTTGTAAGGTAAACATAAAAAGGGATGATGTATGGTAAACATATAGAGGGATTTTGTTTGGTAAACATAAAGAGGGATGATGTATGGTTAACATAAAGAGGGATGATGTATGGTAAACATAAAGAGGGATTTTGTATGGTAAACATAAAAAGGGATGCTGTATGGTAAACATAAAGTGGGATTTTTGTATGGAAAACATAAAGAGGGATTTTGTATGGTAAACATAAAGAGGGATTTTTGCATGGTAAACATAAAGAGGGATGTTGTATGGTAAACATAAAGAGAGATGATGTATGGTAAACATAAAGTGGGATTTTTCTATGGTAAACATAAAAAGGGATTTTGTATGGTAAACATAAAGAGGGATGATGTATGGTAAACATAAAGTGGGATTTTTGTAAGGTAAACATAAAGAGGGATTTTGTATGGTAAACATAAAGAGGGATAATGTATGGTAAACATAAAGAGGGAAGATGTATGGTAAACATAAAGTGGGATTTTTGTATGGTAAACATAAAGAGAGATTTTGTATCATATAAACATAAAGAGGGATGATGTATGGTAAACATAAAGTGGGATTTTTGTATGGTAAACATTAAGAGGGATGATGTATGGTAAACATAAAGAGGGGTTTTGTAAGGTAAACATAAAGAGGGATTTTGTAAGGTAAACATGAAGAGGGATTTTGTATGGTAAGCATAAAGTGGGATGATTTATAGTAAATATAAAGCAGGATGCTGTGTAGTAAACATGTAGTCATAACGAGGGATTTTCTCTGGTACAGCATGTGGTCATAAAGAGGGGTGTCTGGTAAATGTGCCCATTAAGAGGGGTGTCTGGTAAATGTGCCCATCAAGAGGGGTGTCTGGTAAATGTGCCCATTAAGAGGGGTGTCTGATAAATGTGCCCATCAAGAAGGGGTGTCTGGTAAATGTGCCCATCAAGAGGGGTGTCTGGTAAATGTGCCCATCAATAGGGGTGTCTGGTAAATGTCCCCATCAAGAGGAGTGTCTGATAAATGTGCCCATCAAGAGGGGGTGTCTGGTAAATGTGCCCATCAAGAGGGGTGTCTGGTAAATGTGCCCATCAAGAGAGATTTTGTCAGGTAAACATGTAGCTATGAAGAGGGGATATTGTCTAGTAAACATGAAACCATCAAAGGGATACTATCTGGTAAACTGTCTGTTAAACATGTGGCCATAAAAGAGATGTCTGTTAAACATGTGGTCATAAAGAGTGGATACTCTGGTAAATATATGGTCATAAAGAATGGATACTCTGGTAAATATATGGTCTTAAAGAGTGGATACTCTCTGGTAAACATATGGTCATAATAAAACTTCAGCTTTTTCCAGATATACATCATTCATACATTCCATACTGCTAACAAATTGGTAAATTACAATTTGATGCCAAATTGACTGATTTTCTGTCACTTGATATGTTCTGCCAATGTTATGTCCAGACTTATATGTAGCAGATGGGTTTCTTTCTACATTAACAATCTGTCATTCCCCACAACATTAACCATCTATAATCTGTCATTCCCCACCACATTAAAAATATATAATCTCTCATTCTCCACTACATGAAAAATATATAATCTGTCATTCTCCACTACATTGCAAATATGTAATTATTCATTCCAGACCATATTAAAATGATATAATCTGTAATTCCCCACCACATTAAAATTATATAAGCTATTATTCAACACTACATTAAAATCAGTAATCTGTCATTGTCCAGTACATTAAAGTAATATAATCTGTCATTCTCCATTTGTTAAAAGTATATGATCTGTCATTCTCCAATACATTAAAATACATGATCTGTCATTCTCCAATACATTTAAAATTTATAATCTGTCATTTCCTCTACATTAACATTTATAATATGTCATTCTAAACTACATTACCAATATATAATTTGTCATTTCCCACTACATTAAAAATATATAATTTGTCAGTCTCCAGAACATTATAATGATATAATCTGTCATTCCCAACCACATTGAAAGCATATAATCTATGATTCCATATTACATTAAAAATCTATAATCTGTCATTCTCCAGTACAATAAAATGATATAATTTGTCATTCTCCATTCATTAGAAATATGTTGTTATTTTTCACTGCATTAGAAAATATGTGATGTCATTCTCCACTAAATTAAAACTGTATAATCTGTCATTCCCCAGTACATTATAAATGTGTAATCTGTCATTCCCCATTACATTAGGAATATATAATCTGTCATTCCTTACTACATTAAAAGTAAATAAAATGCCATTCTCCACTACAATTATGTTTCGAGTTTATGCTCCTAAATCAAGTAACAGAAAAGAGTGAAGACAAGCTTTGTAAAATTTCCTAGAATACAAAGTTAAAAATTAAGAAAATAGAACTTATGAGTTTATGAATTAAATCCAAAAATAATACAAGAATTAAAAATTAAAAGTCATAGTTTGAAAATGCCGTGGATGAAACAGAGTTCAAGTCCTGGGGAAAACCAGAATGGAAGTCAATGGCATTTGTTGTGGTCAGTAAAGTGCTACCGCATCAACAGTCTCTTGTTGAATCACAGAAAATATTATTCAAGTTTTGAATGCAGCATAAATTTCAATAAATGTCTTTTCCAAGAATTTTGTCAGAGCACTAATGTATTTCTAGGGAAAGAAATCACTTGAATTCAATAATTTGAAGTGTTATGTATATATGTAATTAAATTTATGTCATACCAAAGACATACAAAAATGGTGCTAATAGCTGCCTCACTTGAAACTCAGAATTATGAGGTTAGTGTTAGGACTGGTTGGCCAGGTGTCAGCATAATGTGAATGGATGTGACATCATGCTACAGGTCTGCAGCATGATGCCCCAGTGCTAGACATTACTATAAACTGCCACAATGCAGAAATTGTAGTGATATGACTAAAAAATTATTAAAACTACATAAATAATCATAATCATAATCACATCACATCACATCATTACATTTTATTGTAATGATTATTTTCATGGGATTTGAAATTTTTTCAAGTAAATTCTGTTTATTTAGAATGAAAAACCTATTACAGAAGCATTATCTTTAACTCGCTCTGGTTCAGATAGTTTTTAAACATTGATTGATAATGATTGGTTATTTCTAAGGTCATCTCAGCCCACATGTTACCATGTGTAAACAATGCTTTTTATTACTGGTTCTTCATTGGGGCTACATTAACATTGGCATATGTGATTAATGTTTTATAGTAAGTGACCACGTGACCTATTGTGTGAACTAAAAGTGTGTTTAAGTGATTTTGAGTTCGTTGTTAAATAATACCTTTGTAGTTCAGAGGTAATTTTGTTGTTGCTAGATGAGTTTGGTTTTGAGCTTCTCTGTTCTTCGGAATTAATAATTAATTTTCTAGAAAACTACAGAAGTGCTTCATATTTATAAAAATTCTTGGACAAAGACATTCAGTGGAAGTTCTCTGGAATCCTACATCTGGAATATTATTCCTGATTCACAAATTCAATGTGGAACTTTTGACATCAATACTGCATTCATCTGATATCATCAGCTGCCATCTTTGAACTTTGCCAAAATTTGAACTTGGATTCAATTAGGACATTTTAGTGACAGAACTTGTATTTTTAGATTCCAGAATTAATTTTTGGATTATATTCACAAACTGTAAGTCTTTTTTCATATTTTTACTGTGTTTTTTAGGGAAATAAATTATTTTGTTAAAATTTACATAGCTTGATGGCTTCTCTTTTTTCTTTGTTACTATGAATGAGCCAATATTTATAATAGAAGAAAATATAAACCCAACCCAGACTGGTCACAATATAATAACAATGTAATGTGTCAATTGTTTGGAGCCCAACTAACAAACCTCTATCAAACACAAGAGTTATATGATTTAGTAAGATGCAAAACAGATTCCTAGATGAGGGTCAAAAGTTCATTCTTCTGGAAAAAAATAGAAGTTTGTTATTAATTCTTATATAATATTTGTCACATAGTCCAGGAATGACCTTGACTTAACTTATTAATCTTTACACAGAAAAATAATAAAATAAAAATAATAAAAAAATAAATAAAAATGTTGTTTACCAAAACTGTCACAATCTGTTATTCCCCACTACATAAAAAATATATGATCTGTCATTCTCCACTATATTAAAAATATATGATCTGTCATTCTCCACTATATTAAAAATATATAATCTGTCATTGTCCACTGCATTAAATAGCTATAATTTAGCATTTTTCACTACATTAGAATTTTATCATCTGGCCCTGTTTTCATCACATATTTAAATTGTTTATTAAATATTCAGATCAAAACTTTGTTTTTGAATAAAATTTTTTTATAATGCTAGAATTTAGGACAACACTTTTCTGCTGGTACACACTACTATCAGGTTAAGATTCAATACCATTTTTCACACTTGATACTTCTAGGGGTCAGACTAACAAATTAATTTCACTATACAAAAGACCTAGACATCCATGTATTTCTAGATCCTGGTGCTGACATCTTGCAGTCATGCATGTCTAGAGATGGTAAATGTAGACTTCCATCAAGGTCCATACATTAGTTTAGGACCTTGTAAACATGATATAAATTAAAGAGCCTGCTTTATATAGATTGAATTCAGTCTTCATGGCTTTGATATTTAAGATTCCAATTTTAATGGCATCATTTATTAACGGGCCATTGGAAGACGTGGCATTAAGTTGGATTGCATGAAATTTGATAATCACAATGTTTGATACACTATGTAACTCATAATTACAATGTATTATACAGTATGTAACTCAATAATCACAATGTAAGATACAGTATGGATACAGTATGTAACCAAATAATCATAATGTAGGATACAGTATGTAATTCATTAATCAGAATGTTGGATGCAATATGGATACAGTATGTAACTCAATAATCACAATGTAGGCTACAGTAATTCAATAATCACAATGAATGATACAGTATGTAACTCAAAGAGCACAAAGTATGATGCAGTATGCAACTCATTGAGCACAATGTAGGATATATAATGTAACTCAATGAGCACAATGTATGAAGCAGTATGTAACTCAATGATCACAATGTTGGCTACAGTATGTAACACAATAATCACAATGTAGGATACAGGATGTAGCTCAATAATCACAATATAGGATACAGTATGTAACTCAATGATCACAATGCAGGATCCAGTATGTAATTCAATGATTACAATGTAGGATGATGTAACTCAATGATCACAATGTAGGATACAGTATGTAACTCAATGATCACAATGTAGTATATAGTATGTAATTCAATGATCACAATGTAGGATACAATATGTAACTCAATGATCACAATAAGTGATACAGTATGGATATAGTATGCAACTCAATAATCACAATGTAGGATACATTATGTAACTCAATGATCACAATAAGTGATACAGTATGGATATAGTATGCAACTCAAAAATCACAATGTAGGATACATTATGTAACTCAATTATCATAATGTTCTCTGGCTGGTTGAAAGCTTAACATTCCAATTATGTGATGAGTAGGCCTTAAGGAGGTGGTAGATATGAGATGTCTCTTGGCATCATGTCAAATGTTACATGCCTGTAAAAGTAGATGTTTGAGTTCATGAGGTGACTTGTCAGTAAAATATGAGAATTTATTCAACTGAAATTTAATTTTCTGTTATACTTTTTGGATTAAGGACTATCCTTGTTGAAGTACTTGTTGAGATTTTAAAGGACTATCCTTGTTGAAGTTCTTAATAGGATAAGGACTATCCTTGTTGATGTACTTGTTGGGATAAGGACTATCCCTGTTGAAGTACTTGTTGGGATAAGGACTACCCTTGTTGAAGTACTTTTTTGGATAAGGACTACCCTTGTTGAAGTACTTGATGGGATTAAAAGACTATCCTTGTTGTTGTACTTGTTGAGATTTTAAAGGACTATCCTTATTGAAGTACTTGATGGGATAAGGACTATCTTTGTTGAAGTACTTGTTGGGATAAGGACTATCCCTGTTGAAGTACTTAATGAGATTTTAAAGGACTATCCTTGTTGAAGTACTTGATGGGATAAGAACTATCCTTGTTGAAGTACTTGATGGGATAAGGACTATCCTTGTTGAAATACTTGATGAGATTTTAAAGGACTATCCTTGTTGAAGTACTTGATGGGATAAGGACTATCCTTGTTGAAGTACTTGAAGGGATAAGGACTATCATTGTTAAAGTACTTGTTGGGATAAGGACTATCCTTGTTGAAGTAATGATGGGATAGGGACTATCCTTGTTGAAATACTTGATGGGATAAGGACTGTCCTATACATACTTTTTGGGATAATGACTATTTTTGAAAAAGTAATTGTTGGACAATGACTGTTTTTATAGAAGTGCTTGTTGATACAATGAATATTTTGTAGAAATACTAATTGGGATAGTGACTATTTTTATAGAAGTACTTGTTGGGACAATGACTATTTTTTTAAAAATACTTGCTTGGATAAGGACAATCCAGACACAAACACTTGCTGGTGTAAGGACACACAGAATAGCTTTTAAGTCTTGATGTCTATTCAGGACATGGATTTGCAACACTTGTTAAGCCCTTCAAATGTCACAGCTTTATAATCTACAATTCTGTGAGAAAAAAAAAAAATTCATAAATGTCAGAGCAATCTAAAATGACTTCATATTTGGAAAAATGTCATCCTTAAATGCCATCAATATGCAGACATAGGCTCCATAACATTGTATTTATACCCTCTGCAAATGAACTGGGGGATGGATTGGTGGGTATACTGGAATCAGCTTGTCTATGTCACATGACTGGTTAAGATATTTTCATGAAACTTCATCTTCATTTGTATTACGACAAGAGTTTGTCATAAAAAAACTGGCTTTGTCACAATATTACTTTTAGAGGTATTCCAAAAGCACTCACTGATGGATCTAATTACATCATATATAGTGTAGATTTGGTTCCAAGAATGAAGTAATATTGTGAAAGTGTACTTAGTACAACATATTTGTTTATATTGTTTTTGAAAAATAACAAAATACAAATCTTTTTATGAATTGAAAGTTTTAAAAAAATTGTTTGCATCCTTTTGCAGATGGTATGAAGTCTATCTATGATGAGTGCTTGGAATGAATACTAATCTCCAAGGACCAGGATCAATTCAGGGGCAGAAATGCTGATAAGGTTTTCATCCCAATGTCAACATTTGCAGCTTAACAATAAGTGCATTGGTACTGTTGATCAATAAAAGCATTTGTACCAACAGAGAAAACTCTAAATGTTTAGAGTGCAGCCACATTCAATGTGGCAAGACACAGATTGAGGTGATACTGGACAAATTTAAGTTTACTTCAGTTACAGTCAATTCCACAGAGTGCAGTGAAACATTGTATGATTTTGTGTGATATTGTGCAATCAGTTTGGAGCATATACAATGCTTTAAAGAACAGAGAAAAAAAATTGTCTCCAGCAGTCAACACTAAATGGCGACATAAGTGTATGAAGCACTTGCATAGTTTAATATATAATTGTTTCTTAATATTAAAAATTTTCAAGCAACATAATACTGTTCCAGATTTGGACAAAGAAGCAAATGAGATCTTTGTAACTTGATCATGTCCATCAGCAAAAGACAGTTGCACAAAGGAATATGTGAATATATTAGTAATAAATCACATGCTAGTGTTACAACATTGTTGCAAAAATAAAACCAGTCCATCCTGACAAACAATAACATCAAAATGATATAACATCAGCACAGAACAGGAACATCAAAATGATATGACATTAGCACAGAACAGAAACATCAAAATGATGTGACATTGGCATCGATATTGCTCTCAAGATACTACAATAAATATTGAACAGTAATACCAGGATGATGTGACATTTGTATGGAAGGTCATTGTTACACATATGATACTGGCATGAATAGTCACATATCTGTCAGGAAGATCACTGTTATATACATGATACCGTCCTAAACATTGAACAGTAAGTTTTTGTGGTATCTACCTGGAAGGTCATTTTTACATTCATGAAATTGCCTTGAATATTGAACACTTTCATAAAAAACTGATGTGTTGTCTGAAGCAAAGCAGATATATGTCTACTAAAATTCAGGATCTGATTCCATAAAATACTTTAAAGTTGTATGTCATCATGCAATAAAGTCTGAAGACTGTGATTAAGTTTGGAATTGATATTATTTTGTATTAAAAATAATTGCAGCAGTTTCACTACAGAACTCTAAGGACTACACTATCAGAGACTATTCACAACAATGTGACACCTGAGGAGTTTGTGTGGTAATGTTTCAATATTATATGAGATATGCTAACTATTTCAACATTTTTGCTTTAGACCAGTTGTGGTTCCTATTTAATAACATGTTTTCATAATCCAGCTACCTAAAATCTCACACAGTCTAGGTAATCTTGGCTTTCTAACATTGTATCAATTTTGGAGTTGGAAACAATGTAGTAATATACATTGTATCAATTTTGGAGTTGGAAACAATATAGTAATAGACATTGTAACAGTATGGAGTTGGAAACAATGTAGTAATAGACATTGTAACAGTATGGAGTCTGAAACAATGTAGTAATAGACATTGTAACAGTATGGTGTTGGAAACAATGTAGTAATAGACATTGTAAAAGTATGGAGTTGGAAGCAATGTAGTAATAGACATTGTAACAGTATGGAGTCTGAAACAATGTAGTAATAGACATTGTAACAGTATGGAGTTGGAAACAATGTAGTAATAGACATTGTAACAGTATGGAGTTGGAAACAATGTAGTAATAAACATTGTAAAAGTATGGAGTTGGAAGCAATGTAGTAATAGACACTGTATCAGCAGGTATATAACAATACAGGACATCAAAAAAGTCATCACGTTTCTGGTATACTTGTTTGTAAAGCACAAAGTCAGAAAGGTGGAATTAATGAGATCTGACTCCTCCTTGGAACATCATCCCTCATAATATTTGCAGAGTGTAAGTGGATTTTACACTCGAGATAAAAAGCATTGGTACAACATATGACTTGAATTTTCAGAGCTATTGCTGTAGACTACAGTACTGTGTGACTAATATACTCCAGTCAAAAGTGTGCTTTGTAATTCACAGAATGTAAGTTATATTGAAGTTAGACTGGATTAAAAGTCATAAACATAATACAAATCCATGTTAACCTTTGCCTAATGTCATCATATTTCAGTCTGAAATTATAACAATAATACTTTGTGAAAAAATAAAACATATATTTAACAAAGTTGGATAACAGACAACCAGATTTGTCTGAATTCTATTAATAATTGCAAAAGTAGTGCAGATATTTATGATGCTGAAATGGTAGCCTGGATATTCACTCCGATTTTAAATAAATTAAGGTCTGGATAATTGACTCTGATTTTAAATAAATATAGGTCTGGATAATTGACTCTGATTTTAAATAAATAGAAGTCTGGATAATTGACTCTGATTTTAAGTAAATAGAATTCTGGATATTCACTCTGATTTTTAAATAATTTATAGTCTGGATATTTGACTCTGATTTTAAATAAATAGTAGTCTAAATATTCACTCTGATTTTAAATATTAATCATAAAGTGTAAGTTAACATTAATCAATATTATTTGACAAAAGCTTCTATCTTAAAATGGGACTACAGCTTAATTGCAGAAGGGTAAAATATGGAAGACTGTATATAGTAACAATTTGTTTGTAGTTGGAAAAAATACTAATTATAAGTGTCAAAATAAAGAGTATAATTTCATTCTTAAATTTTTTATTGACTAATATTTTAGAAAATTTAGAGAAATTGAAAACAAAAAGTTTTCAAAATCTTGACTTGTATGCATGCAAAAAAATTTGTTATGTAAGTCAAGAAGACTATATTCAACAACATATAAGGCACCTTTCTGGCATTACAATTGTTTGATCAATGCTTCCATGCTGTTGATTATACTCTGCTACAAGGGATTAAAAAACAAACCCTTGAAAGATTTTTGATGTGCAGGACTCATATTTGGTCTTTAGTACCTATTGTTTGCAAAGGACTCAAAATATGATCCATAGCTCTTGTTACATCAGGAGTCTCTCAATAGTTAACATGGACTAAATGATGTAAAATATAGACTGACAAGATGTATATATGATTTGTGAAAACACTTCATTTTGATTGGTTGAGAATCAGTGTACATATATGATTTGTGGAGATAGCACCAAATTTTGATTGGTTGAGATGGTAATGTCACAGATTACACAGAAATTGATTTAGGTACATCTTTTCAAGAATAGAACTTAATGACACAAGGTCAAGGTCAGGTAAATGATTAGACTGTCTATATAATTCATATGTTTATTGATTTGTTTAAGCAATATTATGATGAGCATGAGACAATGTAAGGTCTTTAGTCACTTGGATTTATAATTGTATATTACAGCATATCCACATTGCAGTCTGATCATCTGCTTTCAATTTTGCTTATATGACATTTATGAAGAGATAATTTACAGGTTTCTTGCTTGCATGGAGAAATGACCATATAAGGACACTGCACTAATAATTAGAGCCTTACTATGTTTTTTTCTGAAGTTCTTATATATAAATACTTTAATAAAACAAAACAATAAACAATTGTCTATCAATGAAATATATTTCTTGATGCATTAATTTATTAGTGAGTTGGAATTGAATAGAAAATCCAAAGAGTATTTTATCATTTTTGGAAGTGAAGAAAAAGGAAAATTATGACCTAAACACATCAGTGCTTCAAGGACTACCATTGATGGAAGTTCTTTAATTACATTTTGAGAGAACAGATTTTCTAGAAATTTATTCCATCATTTATTGTGACTGAAATTGGCAACAAATTTTTCACACCCAAGTGTCTTTCAGTGAACTGGACAAGTTTAAAGATTGTTCTGCCAGACGTTTTGATAATTGGTGCTAGAGAAAATGATCTTTATTGATTGGTGCTAACAATGAGTATAAGTAACATTAGCACTACAGTAATCACATACTCCAACCAATCAAATCACCCATTCTTTGTTGATGGTGGAAACATCACTAATTCAAACAGTTCAGTCTGGATCAAACCCATTACAAACCAGACAGGTTCAGGAGAGGGAAATATTTGGTCAGGGCACTGTAGTGACTGGAAGGAAGCCCAACATGCCCTGTTTCAATTGGGTAATCTGTGTATGATTATTTCCTTCTTGACACCAAGTGGTTTTAGATACCACACATTTTTCCTGCGCTTCATGTTGAACATTGGATTTGTTTTTTCTATCATTTGGGCTGGATTCTTCATTTGCATGATGGATATTCTCATTTGGAATTTTGTATTTTTTATACTAAATTCAGCACATGTGATATATCTAGGATACAGAATGTTTCCTGTCAGATTCAGCAAAACATTAGAAGAAGTATATGCGAAGATGTTCAAGCCATTGAAAGTAAATCGAAAACAGTTTCGAGACTTGTCCCAGTTTGCCAACATCCTTCTTCTTGCCAAAGGATCAGTGTATGCCAAGGAGGGCAACAGTAAAATAGGCCAGAAACTCTCTGTGCTGATAAAGGGCAGGTGAGATAAATTTTGTTTGTAAAAATGGAGTAAAGTCAAATTGTTGATCTTTCTTCTATTAATAAGACAGTTGCTTCATTACACCATTTTCAAAATACTAACAAATGTTATATATTTTCTAATTAATTAGCAAACTAGCTAAATTACATGCTTCCTCATTAATTAACTAACTTGCTAAATTACATGTTTTCTAATTAATTAGCCAACCAGCTAAATTACATAAGTTTTAATTAATTAGCTAACTACCTAATACAAAACAATATGTCAGAAATTTACCCAAAAAAATTATTGTCATTATTTCTCACTGTGATGTAGTGCCAACACCAGGAATTCTGATTTTAGTTATAAAGGTCAAAGACCAGAAGAGTTTATGCAATGGCTTATTGTCTGTCACCTGTCAAATGTCTGCTGTCCATCAGCTGTCCATTAGTAAAAGTTTGTTACCACTGCTCCTCCTAAACTACTGGGATGATTTCACTACACCTCCTTAACTGACATCCAACATGGCTACCATTGTTGTCAGTGTGAAAATCTTATACCTACCAAATGTATGATTAAAATTAGGGTTTGTACAAAAACCCTAATTATGTTGAATACTTGGTCCTCGATTATGTTGTATACTTGGTCCTCGATTATGTTGTATACTTGGTCCTTTGTAAATAAAGTGCCAATCAGATATATTATCTCTACTCCTGATAACTTTCCTGACAACTAGCTGGTCCTAAATGAAAGTCCTAAAAAAAGAAGGGTGTATATCAGGCCTCCAGAATACTGGTCACTGTGGTCATTTTGAATACTGGTCACTGAGGTCATCTTGAAGATCTTGTATTCAATGACCTTCTGCACTGGATTGTCATAGCAACACCGTTTTCATTCAAATGCTAACAATATAAAGTTGGTCCTAAATGAACATCATACTAGCCTAACATCACAACATTTTGAAACATATTATAAGTCAATACTGAAGAACATCCAGCCATTTTGACATTTAAAATATGCAACCATTTTGACATTTGAAACTTCAAGCCATATTGACATTTATTACAGAATATGAAGTCATGTTTGACATTTAAGTCAGCCCATCAAGCCATATTGTCATTTCAAACATAACATAAAGCCATATTGTCATTTCAAACATAACATAAATCCATATTGTCATTTCAAACAAAACATAAAGCCATATTGACATTTGAAATAGAACATAAAGCCATGTTGAAATTTAAAAGAAACTTTGTGCAATATTTGTTCCATGTCAAAATAATGATGGTCCAAAATAGCAGTATGGATGACCTTCCTAAAAATATTGATATGACCTCCCTCTGTGGTTTATCAAGAAAACTACAGCAGGTCCTGAATACAAATGGTCCTCTTTTAACCTTCATCATGACATGGGCCATCCTATAAGTCTTGTCATCATGACACAGGCCATCCTATAAGTCTAGTCATCATGAAATGGGCCATCTTGTAAGTCTTGTCATCATGACATGAGCCATCTTATAAGTCCTGTCATCATGACACAGGCAAATCCTATAAGTCTTGTCATCAAAACATTGGCCATCCTATAGGTTTTGTCATCATTAAATGGGCCATCCTATAAGTCTTGTCATCATGACATAGGCAAATCCTATAAGTTTTGTCATCATGCCATGGGCCATCTTGTAAGACTTGTCATCATGATACGGGTATTACTATTAGTCTTGTCATCAGGACATGGGTCATCCTATAAGTCTTGTCATCATAAAATGGGCCATCCTATAAGTCTTGTCATCATGACATGGGCCATACTCTAAGTCTTGTCATCATGACATTGGCCATCTTGTAACTATTGTCATCATGACATGGGCCATACTATAAGACTTGTCATCATAACATGGGCCATCTTGTAAGTCATGTCATCATGGCATTGGGCATCTTGTAACTCTTATCAACATGACATGGGTGATCATATAAGTCTTGTCATCATGACATTTGCCATCCTAAAAGTCTTGCTATCATGACATTGGCCATCTTGTAAGTCTTGTCATAATGACATTGGTCATCCTATAGGTTTTGTCATCATGAAATGGGCAATCCTATAAGTCTTGTTATCATAAAATGGGCCATCCTATAAGTCTTGCCATCATGACATTGGCAAATCCTATAGGTTTTGTCATCATGACATAGGCCATCTTGTAAGACTTGTAATCATGATATGGGCAATCCTATAAGTCTTGTCTTCAGGACATGGGCCATCTTATCAGTCTTGTCATCATAAAACGGTCCATCCTAAAATTCTTGTCCTCATGACATGAGCGATGCTGTCAGTTTTGTCATCATCACATAGGCCATACTAAAAGTCTTGTCATCATGACATGGGCCATCTTGTAAATCTTGTCATCATGACATAGGCCATCTTGTATGTCTTGTCATTATGACATGGGCCATCCTATAAGTCTTGTCATCATGACATTGGCCATCTTTTAAGTCATGTCATTATCACATTGGCGATCTTGTAAGTCTTATCATCAAGACATGAGCCATCCTTTAAGTCTTGTCATCATGTCATGGGCTATCTTGTAAGTCTTGTCATTATGACTTAGGCCATCCTATAAGTCTTGTCATCAAGACAAGGGTCATCTTGTAAGTCTTGTCATCATAACATGGGCCATACTATAAGTCTTGTCATCATGACATGGGTCATTCTATAAGTTTTGTCATCACGACATGGGCCATCCTAAAAGTCTGGTCATCATGATATGGACCATCCTGTAAGTCTTGTCATCATGACATAGGCCATCTTGTAAGTCTTGTCATCATGACACGGGTCATCCTATATGTTTTGTAATCATGAAATGGGCCATCCTATAAGTCTTATCATCATGACATGGGCCATGCTGTAAGTTTTGTCATCCTGTCATGGGCCATACTATATGTCTTATCATCATGACATGAGCCATCTTGTTAGTCTAGTCATTATGACATTGGCCATCTTGTAAGTCTTGTCATCATGATATGAGTCATGCTATAAGTCTTGTCATCATCACATGGGCCATACTGAAAGTCTTTTCATCATGACACAGGCCATCTTGTAAGTCATGTCAGCATGACATGTGTAATCGTGTATGTCTTATCATCATGACATGGGCCATGCTATAAGTCTTGTTATCATGACATGTGCCATCTTATAAATCTTGTCATCATGACACGGTTCATCTTTTAAGTCATGTCACCATGACATGGGTAACCTTGTAAGTCTTATCTTCATGACATGTGCCATGTTGTAAGACTTGTCATCATGACACGGGCCATCTTGCAAGTCATGTCATCCTGAAACGGGCCATCTTATAAGTCTGTCATCATGATACTGTCCATCTTGTAAGTCTTGTTATCATAACAATGGCCATCATATAAGTCTTGTCATCATGACATGGGCCATCTTGTAAGTCTTATCATCATGATATGGGCTATCCTACAAGTCTTGTCATCATGACATGGGCCATCCTATAAGTCTTGACATCATGACACGGGCCATCTTGTAAGTCTTTTCATCATGACATGGGCCATCTTATAAGTCTTGTCATCATGACATGTGCCATCCTATAAGTCTTGACATCATGACATGGGCCATCTTGTAAGTCTTTTCATCATGACATGGGCCATATTGTAAGTCATGTCGTCATAACATTGACCATCTTGTAAGTCTTTTTATTATGACATGGGCCATCCTATAAGTCTTGTTATCACGACATGGGTAATTTTGTAAGACTTGTTATCATGACATGGGCCATGTTATAAGATTTGTCATCATGACACTGGCCATCCTGTAAGTCTTGTCATCATGACATGGTCCATCTTGTAAGTCTTGTCATCATGACACGGGCCATCTTGTAAGTCATGTCATCATGACATTGACCATCTTGTAAGTATTATCATCATGACATGGGCCATCTTATAAGTCTTGTCATCTAGACATGGATCAACTTGTAAGTCTTGTCATCATGACATTGCCACCCTATATATCTTGACATCATGACACAGGCCATCCTAAAAATCTTGCCATCTTGACATGGGCCATCTTGTTAGTCTTGTCAACATGACAAGGGCCATCTTGCAAGTCATATCATCATGACATGGGCCTTTCTATAAGTCTTGTCATCATGACATGGGCCACCCTATAAGTTATGTCATCATGACACGGGCCATCTTTTTTTTTCATCATGACATGGGCCATGCTATAAGTCTTGTCATCATGACATTGCCATCCTATACATCTTGTCATCATGACACGAGCCAACCTATAAGTCATGATGTCATGACATGGGCCATCTTGTAAGTCTTTCCATCATGATATTGGACATATTGTAAGTCTTATCATCATGACATGGGCCATCCTATAGGTCTTGTCATCATGACATGGGCCATCTTATAAGTCTTGTAATCATGACATGGGCCATATTATAAGTTCTGTCATCATGACCTGTGCCATCCTATAAGTCTTGTCATCATGACATGGGCTATCTTGCAAGTCTTGTCGTCATGACATGCTCCATCTTGTAAGTTTTGTCTTCATGACATTGGCCATCTTGTAATTCTTATATTCATGACATCAGCCATGCTATAAGTCTTGTCATCATGACATGGGCCATCCTATAAGTCTTGTCATCATGACATGGGCCATCCTATACATCTTGTCATCATGACCCTTGCCATCTTGTAAGTCTTGTTATCATGACTCCAATTTCTTTTGTGAATGAAGGCACTGATATGGGATTTTCACTAAAATATCTTCTTTCAAATATTAAATTGGTGACGAATTAGAACAATGAAGATTTGACCGCTGACATATTGTGAAGGAGTTTTTAAAGCCAGATTTAATTTAGCTTGGTGTTAAAGCTTTTTGATTTTGTGGTCAATGAGCAATATTATTGTAGCTCATGAAAAATTGGTTTAGCATAAAAGCTATTGTTTTAAAGTGGATGTCATGCAAATAGAATAAGAAAGAAATATTTTGTTTACAAGGTCAAAGATCATGGTTATGTTGAGTCTAATAAGAAACAATTCTTTCTGTACTTTAAGATTAGTTTATTAATCTCTTGATTCAACAAAGCCTACTATTGCTGCCATAGAGGACTATCAATTGTTGGGTAGTATGCAATGTTGTGTTTACAATGTTCTTGCCTGACTCATCCTGTCTAGTGGAATGAGTAGGAGACATGTATATATTTATGTATTTGTAAATATTTACTTATTTGTATATATTTACCTATTTGTATATATTACCTATTTGCAAATATTTACCTATTTTATATATTTACATATTTGTATATATTTACCTATTTTTATATATTTACCTATTTGCAAATATTTACCTATTTGTATATATTTATCTATTTGTATATATTTACCTATTTGTATATATTTACCTATTTGCAAATATTTACCTATTTGTATATATTTACATATTTCTATATTTGTATATATTTAACTATTTGTATATATTTACCTATTTGCAAATTGCTCTCTATTCCTCTAGCTATTTTTATAAATTCTTATCAATAGTTAATTGTATTTAGAGAGAGAGAGAGACAGACAGACAGACACTCAGATAGAGTATATTATGTAAATAATATGATAGAGAATGACAGCAAAAAGTCAAGTTAGGGTGAATAGAAAAATGGTCTGTCTGTCATTAATTTATTGCCATCCTTTGATTACAAATAAAAATTGGTCATTGTCAGATTTGCAGATCTGTTCTTTATCAGCAGGTGGCAGTTATCTACATGTAAATTTGTACTGTGTATAAATTGGATCTGTGGAAGGTGGCCATTATGTACACTTAAATTTGTATTCCATACCAATGAGGTCTATGGAATGTTGTCATTTTTTACAGGTAAATTTATTTTAGTATACATGGATATGAATCTATGAAAGCTGTCCTCTATTGAGAGGTCAATTTGTATTATGCATAAATGATTATATGGAAGTTGCCCTTTTGTTACAGGTAAATTTGCATTATGTATCAATGATATCGGTGGAAGCTGGCCTTCATATACATAATGTCCTTTGTTATAGTATGTTTGACTTTGTTTTTGTATGAATGTATACAAGACCAAACACTCAAAATGTCATGCCCAGAAATTGCCCATTATTCCTAGATATATCTTCCTATAATAAGAATTCAAGTGAATGTGTAATGAAAGGAGTTCAAATCTGAAGATTGCTGTTTTGTGACAATTATTCTATATTTTTTTTTTACAAAGCTCAATGTATCAGTGACACTGCACCTCATTCTCACATTTAGTGACTCAAATTGTAAAATTTGGTTTGTTACAGGTTAAAGGTTACATATGAAGGTCTCTATCTACATTCTATAATGGGCAACCAGTTTATTGACTCCCCAGAGTATGATGCTTTTCTTCACCATGGCAACTGGAACAGTACTTTCCAGGTAAGAATAAATTGTGTATCATAAAATAGGTCATTCACATCTTGTTTGTAACACTGTTACACAGAAGTGATATTAGTAGACTTGCAATGTGTAACATTTATGTTGAAGTGACATTTGCAGACTTACAACATAATTGTCAGATTGTTACATAATAATGGCATGATTTGATTTGCACTGTGTGTCACGCTGTTACATAGAAGTAATATCAGTAGACTTTATCCAGTTGTTGTAGTTAATGTATTGAAAACAATGATTGATAACTTTCTTTATGGCAACTTTGATCCTGCTTTTAAGATTGTATATGTAGTGTTGCTGGTAATTGATAAATCCTCAGAACTGAGATAACCAGACCTAACTATTAGTACATTTTCTGTAATACTGTATAATAAAAATTTCATATAATTTGGATAACAATGTAAAATTAATTCAAATTAAAGTTCATAAATTTTATATGGTGTAAACTGTCCTGGTATCAAAATGTTAAGGTAGTAATTGTTGGCCAAACGATCTTGGTAATATCATATGACAGTACAATGTAATATGGTACAGCTTTATAGCTCCCTTAAAGCACATTACAACGAAGGGGCACTGCATCATCTTATCTGTCATGGCAAGAATCCAAGCATATGGTTATCTATAATGTGCAGAATGCTGTAGACAGCACAAGAGTTTTCTCATTAGATCACCTTAAAAAACATTTGATTACAGACCAACAGTTCTATTAGATTGGTAATTGAAGCTTTTATTTTGCCACATTTTCAGCTATAAATAAACATAATAAAAAGTATTTAGCATTATCACATAGTACAATTTGTTTACAGTATGTGCAGTTTCATATTTTTGACATTTTATATGTGAACATGTCATTTTATGTGATTTTGATTGGTCCAAATAAGCCCATGAAATTATTGTGCAGTATTCTCTTTACTGATTGGCTGCAATCATGGTAAAACTTCTTCAATCCCACCTTCTGGAATTTATTATTCTCACTGAACATTTTTAACTGCCAATTCTTGATTCAACTCGCAAAATGGAATTGAGAAAAAATGGTTGTATCTGTTTCAATATCACCAATTTATCCTCACAGGGATTTGTTATGTCATGTATCACATAATAATTGAAAAATGGCAAAATACTCAAGATAAGGAGATTAACAATAAGTATACTATCAGTATTGCTTAGATGATAATGAGGGTGGGGGTGAGGATGGATGTAGCATGAATCCACCCTATATATAAGCTTGGTTTCAATGCAAACTTACTGAAGTAAATAAACTCAGCTTTGTTCACAGAAGAATGTAGACATAAACTGGTCTCACCAACTGACAAAGCTTTATCCAACCACAGCATATTTATGTGGTAAAAATGTGATGCAAGTCTGACTCAAAAAGAGATTTATTGACGTCTTCTGTACAATCTAATTTTTCAAATCAAATACTGCAAATATTCAGTCACAAATACATTACCGTAAATATGTGAATTTCTGCATCCAGTAATATACTTTTTGCAAAGATGTTGCAACAATGTAATGTTTTGTTGTGATGTTAAATTTTAACATGACCACTGTCACTGTGTTGTGTAAGCCAACTCAAACCAGTTTTGTTCACCATATTAAACAATGTGACATCACATGCATTTGACGTTTTGTATTGACAACTGTTTTGTCTTTTGTAAAATGTTCTGTTTATTTGAATGGATGCCCATTTTTTAATTTATAGTTATCAAAAATGTATAACATGCTTACTATTTTAACTTTGTTTGGGATTATTTTTTACGCATAACTAATAAAAGGTACAGAGTCTGTCAGACTGAACAAAATTATTCATTCTTCTAAATAATTTCTACTGAAATAAAACCATATATGATAAGGGAATCTGAAATGGGTAATGATTTAACATTAAATTTATGAAACTCATTAATTAATGTCCATCTTTTGTGAGCCTTCAACTAGTTTCATAAATTCAATATTAAATTGTTCCCCATTGAGATCCTCTATTAAATGCTCTAGCTGCAGTAGCCTTCCAATTTGTTGTATTGAAACAGAAATTTTGTACAGAGGAAGTTTTGTCTTGTATTACCATGACTGTGTATGGGAACCCTGATGAAGTCTTGTATTTCCATGACTGTGTATGGGTACCCTGATGAAGGTCTTGTGTTTCATTGTCTATGTCTTTGTACCTTGATGAGGGCCATGTGTACCCTGATGAGGGCCATGTGTACCCTGACAAGGGCCATGTGTACTCTGATGAGGGCCAAGTGTATCCTGACAAGGGTCATGTGTACCATGACAAGGGCCATGTGTACCCTGATGAGGGCCATGTGTACCCTGATGTAGGTCTTG
The DNA here is from genome assembly GCA_016746295.1 of Potamilus streckersoni. Classification (NCBI taxonomy): domain Eukaryota; kingdom Metazoa; phylum Mollusca; class Bivalvia; order Unionida; family Unionidae; genus Potamilus; species Potamilus streckersoni. The sequence goes on from JAEAOA010000532.1 coordinate 819,811, forward strand.
TATTTCCATCACTGTGTATGGTACCCTGATGAAGGTCTTGTATTTCCATGACTGTGTATGGATACCCTGATGAAGGTCTTGTGTTTCATTGTCTATGTCTTTGTACCTTGATGAGGGCCATGTGTACCCTGATGAGGGCCATGTGTACTCTGATGAGGGCCAAGTGTATCCTGATGAGGGTCATGTGTACCCTGACAAGGGCCATGTGTACCCTGATGAGGGCCATACCCTGATGAGGGTCATGTGAACCCTGAGAGGGCCATGTGTACCCAGATGTGAGCCATGTGTACCCTGATGAGGGCCATGTGTACCATGACAAGTGCAATCTGTACCCTGATGAAGGATTTGCATTACCTTGGCTATGTTGAGTACCCTAACAAGGGGCTTTGCAAAACTTCACTGTGTTGATGTACCCAGATGAAGGACCTAACTATGTCCCTTGACTATGTCTTTGTACCCTAGTGAAAGTGGTATATTCCATTGACTGTGTGCATGTGTCCTGATAATGGTCTTGTGTTCCGTTGACTGTGTCCATGTGTTCTGATAATGGTCTTCTGTTCCATTGACTATGTCCATGTGTCCTGATTGGTCTTGTGTTCCATTGACTGTGTGCATGTGTCCTGATAATGGTCTTGTGTTCCATTAACTGTGTTCATGTGTCCTGATAATGGTCTTGTGTTCCATTTACTGTGTCCATGTGTCCTGATAATGGTTTTGTGTTGCATTGACTTTGTTCATGTGTCCTGATAATGGTTTTGTGTTGCATTGACTGTGTCCTTGTGTCCTGATAATGGTCTTGTGTTCCATTGACTGTGTGCATGTGTCCTGATAATGGTTTTGTGTTGCATTGACTGTGTCCATGTGTCCTGATAATGGTCTTGTGTTTCATTGACTGTGTCCATGTGTCCTGATATATGCCATCACAACAGAGTGTCAGTCACACAAATAAAAGTTCACATCAGTCACACAGAGTATCAGTCATTCAAATAGAATATTAAAAGTTATCGATTTTATTCTCTGGTGATAGTCAAATAAACATAAAAGATTTTATGAATCAAATTACTTGCAGAGAGAGAGAGCTATGCAGAAAAATGGCTGCAGACAACTGATAAATATATGGTCGAGTCAAACTAGTTGTCTCCTCTGTCTAGTGTGCATTTCCCTGTAATCAGTACATTAACACATTATTGTTCCGTTCATCAATAAATTTAGCTCTGTATTTACAGACAGTGAACAGTAAATCTGATTTGTCATTTATAGGTAGTTATCAATTAATTATCAAACATTACTCATAGGTAGTTATCATTTAATTATCAAACATTACCCATAACTGCTGCATTATAATTTGGACTCTTAAATCCAACACTCTAATTCAAATGGATTCAAGTAATATAAATTATACCTTTCTTAAACAAAATGTGAAATGACCAATTATTATTTGTCAAATTGTCAGGCTTTCTCACTTGTAATTAATTGCTATGCCATAATTAGGGCTGCTAACTTTGTTCCATGTTAAATTGGTTTCATGTAATTTGAATGACACCTAAACACACAAGTATTGATCTGACCAATATACTGTATTTAGTAATAAATGAACTACATTAAAAAATTTGTATGAAGAATGAGAATATGGCACTGACAGGTCTTTGGTTTGGCAACCAAAACCCTCAATGAGCACATTTCTCAAGCAATTTTCATCCTTACTGAAAAAATGGATGAAGGAGTTGCATTAAAGAAAGAGGAACATTCACCTGCCAAGATTATTTGCTAGCATTAACAGCTGATCTACCAGCTCGATCACTACTTGTAATTCAACATAACAATAATGGAACAAGCAGCTGTTGGAAATGTCTACAGAGATGTGACTTTAGACATGTGAAAAAGTTTCTATAATGTTCTAGAAGGTGGTCACATGATCTCATATGAGAATCTATTTTGCATCTTAACTGTGTAACGGTATTTTTTTTAATAAGAAATAGCCAGTTGTGCTTTAAAACTTTGAAGCTCAAAGGTCAAAGGTGTTTGGTTGTGACCAGTTTTAGTTGAATTTTTCTATTTTTTTGGAATTAGTAATTCATATTTTTGGAAAACTTACCTAATGTGCTCCTTTACAGAATTCTTGGACAAAGACATTTATTGAAAATTATTCAGAATTCTAAACTTGAATAGTATTTCTTTGTGATTCAACAAAGAAATGTTGACTTGGCAACACTTTGAAGGTTATCAAAAACTTCATTGCCTTCCATCTTGGAATTTCATTGGGATTCTAGACACATAAGAACAACCATGGCTAAGACTATTGTAATGTTAAGCACTTCTGACAAGAATATTTACAAGTTACTTTACTATCTACAAAACCTTCAGATCCATCTTAGAAAATGTTGAAAATGCAATTAATGATATTAAAATGTTAACATAAAGTGAAAAACATCCCAAATGCAATAAATAATATTAAAATGTTAACATAAAGTGAAAAACTTTTTTTGAGAAAGATTAAATTCATGCACAAATTTTCAAACAATATGTCCCATTATATTTTAATGAATTACTTCATGCTAGAAAACAAGGCAACACTCCCTAATTTTGATAAATTTCAGCTAACCATCTTTCCATTCCAAAATCAAATAAAAATTTCTTTAAGAAAGTTTTTTAATATTCAGGATCACTAATTTGGAACAGAGTCCAAAAGGAATTATAATCTAATTAAATGAATTAAAAGTGAAACCAGTTTAATTTCAGAAATATATTACAACTTAAAGTATGAATTCACTAACTTCCATTTTGTTATCTCACTACTTTTGCACTGTACATACACCTAGTGAGGTTCCCATTGTGATGTCACTTTGCTGTTTCCTTGGAAGTCACATTTTTGTGGCAATAAAAGTTATATCTCAAAACCAATGATTGAAAATGTATCAAGTCTTTATAGTGCAAATTAATGTATAGTAAATTGAGATCCATGATTGTTGTGTACAACATTCAGGTCTACCTTTAAACTGAGGTTTATTTCTGTCAGAAACAATAAGTTAAAAAATAACAAGACTGACAGACAGAATGCTTAATCAACAATTTTTCACCCAGCTTGTTACATTTTATTGAAGATTACCATCACTGCCACAGAAGACAGCCTACTCATATCGTGGCCACACCGTCGCCTCCAAGCCTTTCTTGATGCAGATCCTGCCTTTGCTCATGTCTTTAGAAAGATGATCAGTAAAGACATCAGCCAGAAGCTATATTTGATCCAGGAAATGCTTATGGCCAATCCTAACTACATGCAAACCCTTGCCAGTCGCCGTTCCTCCATGGTCAACCTCCGTAACAGCATTGTCTCCAATGTCAATATTAGCAAGTTGAGCTGCTTTGGGGTCAGTGGTAAGTTATTGTATCCATTTCAGACAACTTTGCAACATAAAACCACTTTTGACTCAGTGTCAGGCAAAAAAATTCTTTGTGATGTAATTAATTTTGTGATGTAATCAATTTTGTATAACTTGTCCCAATAATATAAACTATTAATTCTATGCAGCTAAGATGTCATTGTTGTTGTGTTTAGTATTGTGTGTGTGGTGTTGTATTTGAGAAAACAAAGAACTTGCAGGAAATCAAATGATATGGCCATTGTATTTTCCAAAATCTGATATCAAACCTCGGTTCATTGAGGTGCAAAACAAGCATGTTTCTGTGGCATCAGTCAGGCCCCTATCACATGGTGTAGGAGTATAAATTCAAAATGACAACAAGTAGATATATCATGTTCATGTTGTATATTTCTAAATTAATGTTTGTAGGTAATAGAACAATTATCACACAATATAAAGATGCCTGCACATTTTGCATCAGGAGAAAGAATGAGTTAAATAATAATAAATGCAGACATTGCTGTCATCATGCCAAGATGTACATTATAATAAATGATTTATTTCCCATGACGTGCAAGGTTTGTATTTAATACAAAAACCATTTTTTTATCTTTTCCAAATAATTTTAGCTTTAAAAATTTAATAAAATTTTGTGCAAATTGAGATTTTGTGAAAGGTAAGATTGAGATTGAACACTAGTCTAAGTGTGATATACATAAGTATGGATTGAAAAATATTTTGAATGTACAGTCAACCATATAGCTTGATTTGTCATTACTTAATGTTGGGATCAGTGCTATTCTTTCACCAGATTTTTCATTACTTACTGCACTGGTAGGTCAGGATCAATGCTGTTCATTCATCATTACAAACAGTGAAGACCCAGATCTGTCATGCATTATGCAATAACATTACAAACAGTGAAGACTGATTTATCATATATTATGTAATAAAATTACATGCAGTGAAGACCCAGATATGTCATGCATTATGCAATAACATTGCAAACAGTGAAGACCCAGATCTGTCATGCATTATGCAATAACATTGCAAACAGTGAAGACCCAGATCTGTCATGCATTATGCAATAACATTACAGTGAAGACCCAGATCTATCATGCATTATGCAATAACATTACAGTGAAGACCCAGATCTGTCATGCATTATGCAATAACATTACAGTGAAGACCCAGATCTATCATGCATTATGCAATAACATTACAGTGAAGACCCAGATCTATCATGCATTATGCAATAACATTACAAACAGTGAAGACCCAGATCTATCATGCATTATGCAATAACATTACAAACAGTGAAGACCCAGATCTGTCATGCATTATGCAATAACATTGCAAACAGTGAAGACCCAGATCTGTCATGCATTATGCAATAACATTGCAAACAGTGAAGACCCAGATCTGTCATACATTATGCAATAACAGATCTGCTTCATACAATGGTGAAACCTAGTACTAGATTTATTAACTCGTATTTGTAAATAGAGTTTTATGAATTTCTAGGAAGTTACTCAAGTTTATTATCTGTATTATGCCTGCCTGAAACCCAAATGAGCTGTGTGGTATTATTTGCATTATGCCTGCCTGAAACCCAAATAAGTTGTGTGGTATTATTTGTATTATGCCTGCCTGAAACCCAAATGAGATGTATGTATTCTCTGATTGAATCTGACGACAATCTGATTTTAAATTATATCTTAAGTATTATTTAATTTGCTGTACCCATATTTCTCTCTAATATGTCATAATGACAATGTAATCAAAACATGTTCAGACAATGGCTTTTTCAGTATGAATGACAAATATGGAAAACACACAAACTGTTAATTGAGGCAACTGCTAGATGCTATAAATTTAATTGTGCTTGAAACATGGTGACTAGGCATTGTCATAGTACTTTCTTAGAGACAAGCATGTGTCTGAATCATTTTAAAGCTCATTATTACATTAATTACCATAGCAACAAAAGTAATAAAATATTTAAAGTAATTTGTAAAGAAAGTTAATAAAAAATGGATAACTTGACTCATTGTGTTCCAGAAAAATGTGTATCTCTGGAGTTTATTTCAATTTTCAATTATGAGGGAGATGGCAGAATTGAAAACTGGATAGCAGGCTTTTTAAAGTGATCTAGTTTGATCTTTATATTATGAATGATGAGATCAGCATAACATTTAGGTTTACCATGGACTTGTACTACATGCCATCATGACATTTAGGTTTACCATGGACTTGTACTACATGCCATCATGACATTTAGGTTTACCATGGACTTGTACTACATGCCATCATAACATTTAGGTTTACCATGGACTTGTACTACATGCCATCATGACATTTAGGTTTACCATGGACTTGTACTACATGCCATCATGACATTTAGGTTTACCATGGACTTGTACTACATGCCATCATAACATTTAGGTTTACCATGGACTTGTACTACATGCCATCATGACATTTAGGTTTACCATGGACTTGTACTACATGCCATCATGACATTTAGGTTTACCATGGACTTGTACTACATGCCATCATGACATTTAGGTTTACCATGGACTTTTACTACATGTTATCATAGCATTTAGGTTTACCATGGACTTGTACGACATGCCATCATAACATTTAGGTTTACCGTGGACTTGTACTACATTACATCATACCATTTAGGTTGACCATTGACTTGTACTAAATGTCATCATAACATTTAGGTTTACCATAGGCTTGTACTACATGTCATCATTACATTTAGGTTTACCATGGACTTGTACTACATGTCATTATAACATTTGGGTTTACCATTGACTTGTACTACAAGCCATCATGACATTTAGGTTTACCAATGACTTGTACTACATGTCATCATAACATTTGGGTTTATTATGGACTTGTACTACATGCCATTATAACATTTAGGATTACCATGCACTTGTACTACATGTCATCAGAACATTTAGGTTTACCATGGACTTGTACTACATGTCATCAGAACATTTGGGTTTACCATGGACTTGTACTACATGCCATCATGACATTTAGGTTTACCATGGACTTGTACTATATGTCATCATAACATTTTGGTTTACCATGGACTTGAACTACATGTCATAATAGCATTTGGTTTACCATGGACTTTTACTACATGTCATCTTAATATTTGGGTTATCATGGACTTGTACTACATGTCATCATAATATTTGGCTTTACCATGGACTTGTACTACATGTCATGATACTATTTGGCTTTACCATGGACTTGTACTACATGTCATCATAACATTTGGGTTTACCATGGTTTTGTACTATATGCCATCTTAATATTTGGGTTATCATGGATTTGTACTATATGTCATCATAACATTTGGGTTTACCATGGACTTGTACTACATGCCATCATAATATTTGGGTTTACCATGGACTTGTACTACATGTCATCAGAACATTTATAAGTCCTTTTACTAGAAAGTTCTAAGTGAATCAAAGTTCTAATCCTAATGAAGTTCCAAGATGGAAGGTGATGACATCTTATATAACCTGTTTAGTGTTGTTGTGTCAACAGTTCCTTGTTGAGTCTAGGAAAGAAACAAAAAAAATTGTTTATCTGTTCTGAATCAAGGTCTGAAACAAGGTCAACTAAAGACACAATGTAGCAATACTGGTTATTTACCAGGTCAAAACAGAACCAAACTGAATTTTCCAGAAAAATGTCAAATCCTGTGTATAAAGTTATCATTACAATGGCATGTAATGAAATAAAAATAAAATAGAAAATTTAAAACTAACACACAAGTAATTAAATTACATATATGTAACACTGCAAAGAAAAGTGTGCATGGCCAAACCTAGTACTCTCAAAAAGAAATAATTTATGCAAATATCTGAATTTGAAACAGTGGAAAAAATAATTTGATACATCAGTCAGAAATTAAAAGTTATACAATTGTTAAATTAGTACTTATTCCAAAATGTGCTGACTTGAAAGTGCTGTTAAAATATTTTAGTGCAGTAATTAAGTCCACTGCCAAAGCTTTATTAATTAATTAACTGTTAACTCCACAAATGATGAGCAAAGGGGAATTAAGATTCCGGAAGCATAAATGGGTAGGTGTGTGATTTGGAATTTTCATGTAGCTTTACCAATCACTACAATAAGGCAGTTTATAGTCATGTCTAGCACTGGGGTATCATACCATAGACATGTAGCATCATGTCCCCCACAGTCACATAACCCTGACACCGGTCCAACCAATCTTAACATTAGCCTCTTAATGCTGAGTGCCTAGTGAAGCAGCTGTTAGTACCCTTTTGATAAGTCTTTCAGGTATGACTTGGTTGGAGTTCAAACCTGTGATCTCCTGCATTTGAACTACTAAATGGTATTACTTACTTACCATAGATAAAAGCATAATTCATTACTGCCAAAGCAAGTTTCTAAAATAAAATTCTAGGACTACTACATAGGACACCAACACTGGGATTACTACATAGGACACTAACACTGGGACTACTACAAAGGACACCAACACTGGGACTACTAAATAGGACACCAACACTGGGACTACTACATTGAACACCGACACTGGGACTACTAAATAGGACACCAACAATGGGACTACTTCATAGGACACTAATACTGGGACTACTACACAGGACACCAACAATGGGACTACTTCAAAGGACACTAACACTGGGACTACTACATAGGACACCAACAATGGGACTACTTCATAGGACACCAACACTAGGAATATAACATATGATACCAACAATGGTATCACTTCATAGGACACTAATACTGGGACTACTACATAAATCTGCAACACTAGGACTACTAAATAGGACACCAACAATGGGATTACTTCATAGAACACCAACACTGGGACTACTAAATAGGACTCCAACACTGGGACTACTACATTGGACACCAACACTGGGACTACTACATAGGACACCAACAATGGGACTACTTCATAGGACACTAACACTGGGACTACTACATATGACACCAACACTGGGACTACTACATAGGACACCAACAATGGGACTACTTCATAGGACACTAACACCGGGACTACTACATATGACACCAACACTAAGACTACTACATAGAACACCAACAATGAGACTACTTCATAGGACACTAACACTGGGATTACTTCATAGGACACCAACACTGGGATTACTACATAGGATTCCAAAACTGGGACTACTACATTGGACACCAACACTGGGACTACTACATAGGACACCAACAATGGGACTACTTCATAGGACACTAACACCGGGACTACTACATATGACACCAACACTGGGACTACTACATAGGACACCAACAATGGGACTACTTCATAGGACACTAACACCGGGACTACTACATATGACACCAACACTAAGACTACTACATAGAACACCAACAATGAGACTACTTCATAGGACACTAACACTGGGATTACTTCATAGGACACCAACACTGGGACTACTTCATAGGACACTAACACTGGGACTACTACATAGGACACCAACAATGGGACTACTTCATAGGACACTAACACCGGGACTACTACATATGACACCAACACCGGGACTACTACATATGACACCAACACTAAGACTACTACATAGAACACCAACAATGAGACTACTTCATAGGACACTAACACCGGGACTACTACATATGACACCAACACTGGGACTACTACATAGGACACCAACAATGGGACTACTTCATAGGACACTAACACCGGGACTACTACATATGACACCAACACTAAGACTACTACATAGAACACCAACAATGAGACTACTTCATTTGACACTAACACTGGGATTACTTCATAGAACACCAACACTGGGATTACTACATAGGATTCCAAAACTGGAACTACTACATTGGACACCAACACTGGGACTACTACATAGGACACCAACAATGGGACTACTTCATAGGACACCAACACTGGGATTACTTCATAGGACACCAACACTGGGACTACTACATAGGACTCCAACACTGGAACTACTACATTGGACACCAATACTGGGACTACTACATAGGACACCAACAATGTGTAAGGAAATGGAAGAGTACTTCTAGTTGAACATAGTTCAAAATTACCAGGAATGATAAAATCACAATCCAACAGTGCTAGAGAAAGACAGGATAATCACTTCATTAAATCAGAATAATATATCAAGAATTATTAGACATAAACAAAGGCAAATTGTAGACATTTTTATGATCATTTAAGGAAAAGAGGAAGATTATTCTGTATGCTATGTCGTCGTCAGCTTGGTTCTGGTTTTTGGTAGTCAGCTTGGTTCTGGCTTCTCTGTGTTCCTAAATTCTAGAATCTTCTTTCTAATGGCAGGATGAAATTATGAGCTCACACTAAGGGACATCACATCCCAGAAGGTAGGCAAGACATGAATGATAGAAAAAACATAACAACTATTAAAAACCTAATTCCACTTTGAATTACTTCAACATGAAAGTTTCACTGCAAGTTAATGTAATATCCCATAACAAATTACTGCCTGGTTCTTTCTTATTCACATACCTGATTGCTAAAGAAACATGATACATTTATGAATAATTATCCAACCACAGTCTTTATTGGAAAAGAGATAATAGAAAAGATTCTTGAAAATGGCAAAAAATACTCATTATGGCAAACCTTTGGATTAAAGTTGTTACAAAGATCAGGAACAACATTGCAAATCTGAAGGAATATGGCATTTTTTTATAGGACTGAATGACCTCAGATAGAATATGGCATTTTTTTTATAGGACTGAATGATCTCAGATGGAATATAGCATTGTCTGACTACAACAAGACAAGACATTTGTTGCAATGAGGATCAGTGAAAAAATGACTTGTTGAAGACGACCTAATAGTTTCCATGTGAGGAATCAATTAATTGGTCTGGAATTGCAAATCATAAACTCTTTGAAATGACTCAGAGAGACAAGAGGCAAGAGAGCCATCAGTCTACTGATATCAGCACTTTGCTGACCATTAGAACTTACTGACCCAATACCTACATGCTGACCAGGTGACCATTGTAAATAAATGCTAAGTTCATCCAAGAAGAAAACGTATTGAACAATACATGCATAGAATTTATCTTTTATATCATTGTCAGTGTAGAATATTGACATTATAAAGGAATATTATAACAGCTGTAGAATATTGACATTATAATAAAATGTTATGACAGCTGTAGAATATTTAATATTAAACATAAAGGAATATTATGACAGTTGTAGAATATTGACATTATAAAGAAATATTATGACAGTTGATGAATACTGACATTATAAAGAAATATTGTGACAGTTGTATAATACTGACATTATAAAGGAATATTATGACAGTTGTAGAATATTGACATTATAAAGAAATATTACGACAGTTGTAGATAATTGACATTATAAAGGAATATTATGACAGTTGTAGATAATTGACATTATAAAGAAATATTATGACAGTTGTAGAATACAGACATTATAAATACATATTATGGCAGCTCTGAAACCTGTTTAAAAGAAATTTGACATATGTACAGTGCATGAAACTCATATTCAGTAAGTTAAAAAAAAATTGTGTATCACCAACAAAATTGCTTTTATAACTTTTGTTTTTTTTCAATTATCTTATTTGTACATGAACTGGAGAGAAGTGTACATGAATAAATAATACATGTAATACTACTACTACTACTACTACTACTACTACTACTACTACTACTACTACTACTACTACTACTACTACTACTACTACTACTACTACTACTACTGGGGCTCTGAGTGGCTGAGTGGTCTAAAGCGGACCACTGTCATCTCATCTCTGTCTGCGTGGGTTCAAGTCTAAGATTCAGCTAATGTGGATATGTGAGAAAGCTTGCCAGTAGCTTCTCGTGGATTTGCCACTTTTTTCCTCCACCATTAATACTGGCCGCCACATATAGCATATCGTGTGCTGAAAAATGGCATTTAGCCCCAAAACAATAACAACAACAACAACTACTACTACTACTACTACTAATAATAATAATAATAAAGAAGAAGATGATGACCTTTAATTATTGTTAATATATTGTGATAATTAAAAATAGAAATACTAATTTTGTGTGCATCAAACATTGTTAATCATGTATGTCTGACAATGTCTAATCTTGAACACTAGCATTAATGGATGGTATCAGTGACAGTTTGTCTCAAACTTGATATAATTTGGGACATTAGTACAAATTAATCCCATAAGTGATATTAGTACAAATTAATCTGGGACATTAGTACAAATTAAGCCCATAAGTGACATTAGTACAAATTATTCTGAAACATTAGTAAAAATTAATCCCATAAGTGACATTAGTACAAATTAATCTGGGACATTATTACAAATTAATCTGGGACATTAGTACAAATTAATCTGGGACATTAGTACAAATTAATCCCATAAATGATAATGTGTCCCAGGCTTGATACAAGGATACATTGAAGAATAAAAACAAAAAATTAAACAGCTTTCAAGTATCCAGGTTATACAAATTTAATTTGCTATATATTTAAATTTATTATATATTGTCTGCAATTTTGTGAAAAATATATATGTATTCTTTTTAATACATTATGTTGCAAATATATAAAATATCTAACAAGATATCCAAAAAATGCTTTTTGATAGAGGAATTTTTTCAAAATGCAATAATAATAATAATGTTGATGGCATGTTATGTTATATATAAAATTATTTTTATTGCTGTACTATTTTCAAGCACTGTATTATTTCTCAGGATTTTCTGAATCTGTTCCTGAAATGTTTGAAATCCCATTATAATGTCAGTGATATACAAACTATTCTGGAAAATGCTTGAAATCCTATTATAATGTAAGTGATATACAAACCGTATTCTAGAAAATGCTTGAAATCCCATTTTAGTTTCAGTGATTTACAAACAGGGCGGCCTATGGGTAAAAAAGACTGTAATTTTGACCCAGGAGGTTTATTGGTAATAAAAAAACTGTAACAATGACCCAGGGTGGCCTAGTGCTAATAAAAAGTCTATAATGATGTCCCAGGGTGGACTAGTGGTAATAAAAAAACTGTAATGAAGACCCAGGGGAGCTTAGTGGCAATAAAGAGACTGTGTAACGATGACCTGGGATGGCCTAGTGGTAATAAAAAGACTGTAATGATGACCCAGTTGCCTGGTGGTAATTAAAACCATCTAACTTTAACCAAGGGAGGCCTAGTGGTAATAAAGAGACTGTAATCGTGACCCATGGCAGCCTAGTGGTAATAAAAAAAATTGTAACAATGACTCAGGGTGGCCTAATGGTAATAAAATGACTGTAACAATGACCTGAAATGGCTTAGTATAATCAAATGACTGTAATGATGACCCAAGATGGCCAAGTGGTAATATAAAGACTAATGATAACCCATGGGGCCTAGTGATAATAAACAAAACTGTAACAATAATCCAGGGGGTCCTAGTGGTAATAAAGAGTTTTGATGACTCAGAGTGACCTTGTGGTAATGATGACCCAGGGTGGTCTAGTGGCAATAGAAAGACTAAAGATAAAAAGACTATCAATGACCTGGGGGGGGGAATAGTGATAATCACATGATTGTAATGATGACCCAGTTGCCTGGTGATAATAAAACTACTGTGCAACTACAATCCAGGGAGGCCTAGTGGTAATAATGAGACTGTAATCATTTCCCATGGTTGCCTAGTGGTAATAAACAATTGTAACAATGACTCAGGATGGCCTAGTAGTAATACTGGGGTGGTCTAGCAGTAAAAAAAAGACTGTTACAACAAGGACTCCAGTAAGCCTAGAGTATAATGGAATGAGTATCAGGAATGTGGGTAGCAAGCAGTAAATGAAAACTGTAATAGAGCCCTTGGGTGGCTTAAGGGTAAAAGAAGACTAATGGGGCCACCAGGTGGCCTAAAGGTAGAATCTTTCAAAAAGTGGCTCAAATATCTTTAATGAGATCCCATTCAGCCACAATGTTGGTATGCATGATATGTGTCAACAATGTGATTAAAGATTCATATATATAATACTTTTTTTAAATGTAATTAGTATCTGAAATTTGTCTCAGACTAATACAGCTATTTTTTTAAAGAATGAATTTATTTTTGTAATTATTTTTATTTTTATTGCCAAAAAATAAATTATGCTTCAGATATCATTACTTCATACCAATATTACTCTGGAATTTCCATATACAGGCTGTTGATGGAGAACACCAAAGTACCTGTACAGAGGAAAAGTACTGTGGTACATTCCACTGATAAAATACCATTGAATCTTGATAGCAGTGCATATGCTAGCATGGTTTGCTATACCTATATATTAAACAGATGAGATGCATAATTCCATAACAGTTTGTATCCTCATAGTGATGATACCTTGGAGACCTGAACATCAATTTTTTTTTGTTAGGACAGTACTTGTAATAAAAGTAGTCAAATTACATTCTGCTAATTGTGTTAAAATATTTGTCATGTAAAATTCTGTCATGGTTTTCATATATTTTCACCTTTTCTTTTAATTTATTTTCTCCATACAGATTGCATTAGCCAGAATGAATTGCCAAGCAACGTGTCCTCACTTGGTACATATGAGACCAGTGTTTGAGAACTTGAGACATTTACATTCAATTTGTATGTGTCAGGAGACCCAAGATGGGTATATGAATTAAGAGACAGTCTGGATCTAACAGCTTCCATAGAACATGGAACCATTCTCTGTTTAATGAAGGACAGGGACCAGTCTGAAATTACAGAGCCTTAAATCATTGCCTTAGACTGTAAAAAAGGCAGAAAAAAATTGTTCATCACTGTATCTGGCTGCAGGTTGAACACAGTGTAAGAAGTTCTTCTGTCAGAAAGTAATTTTTTTTTTAAATAAGTGCAAACTACTATTGTAAGTGTAACAGAAAGTATATATATTTAAATTTGCCACATTTGGGTGGATATCAATGCTTTTCTTTCTAAGTTAGTTTGCTTATGGAAAAGGGTTGTTGTGTTTTTAGAAAAAGATAAACTTTTGAAGCTTTTTGTAATATAAGTGCACTATTTAAAATTGAGAAAGTGTTTAAATCTCAAAATAATCTGCCACTGACAGCCTTTTTGAATGTAGCCAGTACAAGGAACAGTTCCTTTGAATATGCATGTAAGACATAACATTGTTAAAGACTCTCTATCTGGGATACTGTATGTAAGACTTAGGATTATCTATTGACTTATGATTATATAACAGATATACTGTATGTAAGATATAGGATTATCTATCTGATATAAGGTATGCAAGACATGGGATTATCTCTCTGACATACAGTAGGTAATACCTATGATTATCTATCTGATATAAGGTGTGTAAGACAGGATTATCTATCAGATATACTGTAAGATATATTATCTGATATACTGTATCTTAGACAGAATTTTCTATGTAAGGCATACTATTGTCTATCTGATATGATTTTCTGACATAGAATATGTAACACATAGGGTTATCTTTCTGATATACAGTATGCAATACATAAAGTCTGTATATCTACTGTTATTAATGTAAATAACCTGACACTACTTATATGGATGCTATTATTTAAAATCTTCAAGCTGGAACATAAACTAAGGGCTTTTATTCCACATTCGAAAAAGGTGATTGAGTAAATAATAATCTTTGATGATCTATATTATCACCAGACAATAAACCAAATACATATGATATGCATGTCACTTATGTCAGTCTTTGTTTATATGTGGTGTTATATGTATGAATACATGTCACTTATGTCTCTCCTTTATTAAGGTCATGTCTTTTAAAGGAAAGGTTTTGTCCATCTTTATTTTCCTTTTTTCTAGACTCAAACTGTTTATTTGAGTGTATTCAGTGAAAGAGTTAGTTCCCCTACATGTGCTCACTTTATATATATATATATATAGTGGGTTAGAATTACTGTAAGACACAAGATTATCTATCTGATATATACTGATTACTGAATTGATATTCAGAATTTAGATAATGTATATTTGGTCATTAGCTCTGTTTAATTGTATAAGGTATCACGGTACCAATTGTACAACCCCAGGTGGGCGGAGCTTAAGGTGTAGGGAACATTGCATTCAGAAATAAACCACAAAACTAGCTGTGATTGGTGCATTATGTAAGAGTTGTACTTTCTGTTAGGCTTTAAAAAAAGTTGAGCCTCTTGGCAACATGGGAAATTATGTATGCTGAGGTAGGATAGAAAGTATATTTATTTCGCAAAACATTAGCATTGCGGTCTATGGAAAAGCAATTGGTACCGTGATACCTAAAGGGAAGAACAGCCTCCCAGTGTATCCATAGAAACGCATACATGTTGGCGGCATTTATGAACTGTACTAGTTTGTTGTAGGAAAACTAATGTATGGTGAACATTTCTGGTCAAATATTGGCAATCTTTTAAAATAAAATGTATGAAAACTTAAGAAAATAGCACAAGTTGACTTAGGATTGGGGCTTTTGATGTGACAGACATAGACTTATATTGCCTGATGGTGATGGTTTCATTTTTGTGTTGTTAGCTCCAAGATTGGCAAAGATGCAACAAAGTAAGTTATGTAAACATATTATAGTAGATTTTGGCCAAATATTGACCATTTTACCTGTCAAATATTATAAATCATGCAAATTAAAACAACAGGTCCAACATTATTGAGTGGTAACCATATTAGTCACATATTGTCCATTCCTTCCATTTAAGTAATCACTGCTATTCAAACTTTGCATCCCATCACAAGAATCCAATTGGCATGGGATCATATGTGCATGTCTATGGAAGGCTGTACTCCATATGTTGGCATTGTAGACAACATGAAATCAAATAAGCTGCCTCACCTTAGAGAACAATATTACATCACTCTTGAGGACTCCATTACATACAGAAGCCTGATTATTAGGTTCCCACATATCAATAGTGTATTTCTTGGGATAATTTAATTGCATTGTTAATACATGTGTTAATAATGCCATCTCTATTACATAAATAATTTATTTGAGGAAATAAAATGACCACACCTTATGTATATAAATCAGTTATCTCCCTTACACCAGACATAACAATTCAATAAATTAAAAACTTACATTTTCAGTGATTGGTTATAAAAATAAAGAGAAGATTTGTGAAATACTATATTAGCCCTCAGTCTTGATAAAACTATAAGTAGAAGCAATTTAATAATTTCTCACAGTAACTTTTACACATTTAAAACCAGATAAGTGATGTTTTTTTTTAGGTATTTTTCTGCATAAGTTTATCCAGTTTCTGTTAAATTCTTATATAAAAGAAATGTAAATTATATGCATCTATATCTTCTAAATTATTCATCCATATGTATTAGATGGGAATGAACACCACTTCACTTGAAATTTCATTGCATGTGATAGATATTGTATCACATGTGCCTTCAGACTGTCCTTGGACCAATGGGGTACTGCCTCCACATATTTGTCCAAGGTAAGGTCATGAAACTTTTGCTTCTCATTTTCCTCATTGCTGCTTTTGTCTCCTTTAATTCCTTTATCATAAGTTACAGCTCTCTTTTAGATACACACTTTCCTCCTGTTTTAACTCCATTTGACTCACTTTACTTATTGTTTATCTTTGGCATTTTTCTATATTTTATTCTCCAAATTTCACCCCTAATGCATAATAACCATTTAAAAGTTGTCAATATACTATATTTGGTGATAGATTGGCTTATTTCATTAATTTTATTCACTACACTAAGGAGGGAAGGTTTCTATTTGTATTACCAAGAGGATGGGTAGGTTGACCTTTGTATGAGGACTGGAGGTTAGTGACCTCATGTATCTGCAGACAGTGTAAAGTGTTGATTGCTTATACTTTATAATAAGATTGGTTCATGTCCACCTGTCTCTGGTGTTAAGTTCTGCATCTACCAAACAAAGACAAAGTCCTTTAGTTTAGGTAAATTGTACTTAATGAAGTAGAAGAGGTATGTACTGTTCAGTACACTGACCTTTGACCTAATTATTACATAATATGATATGATGTGATTTATCCCATATCACCCATCTGAAGTTCAGTAAGTGTTGATGTGAATAAAACACAACTCATACTTAAAACAAATCATTTTATTCCAAAAATATGGTTTGTTAATAAAGCACACATATGAAAACAGCAGCTGAAAAAGTTCAAAGACAATTACATACACATTAATATAAAACACAGCTAAGGTACCTCACGAAATTGTTTCTGACAAGCGAGACTAAGTACATTTGTTACTTGTACAGTCCCAAGCTATATCAAAGGTTATTGAAAAAATTAAGGTTGGCTATAGGTATCACGGTACCAATTGTACAACCCCAGGTGGGCGGAGCTTAAGGTGTAGGGAACATTGCATTCAGATATAAACCACAAAACTAGCTGTGATTGATGCATTATGTAAGAGTTGTACTTTCTGTTAGGCTTTAAAAAAAAGTTGAGCCTCTTGGCAACATGGGAAATTATGTTAATTCATATCTAGATCACATTTTGTATTTTTAAAGATTTTTTTAAAATGTGGTACATATGACTGAAAATGTGTCCGGTGTAACTAGATAACTCTTACCCCTGTCTAGTTCCATCAGAGTTATCTCTCTTAAATGCAATGAAGTACCTATTTTCGATGCTATCAAATTAACAATCTAACATTGTTCTCTGTAACAGTGTGTGACATGCATGCTGAGGTAGGATAGAAAGTATATTTATTTCGCAAAACATTAGCATTGCGGTCTATGGAAAAGCAATTGGTACCGTGATACCATAAATGTCATTAGATCTGTGTAATTGTATAAAGGTCATCATATCTGTATAATTGTATAAAAAATGCATTCTGTAGTTACATTTCTTAATCTGTCTAAAGTATGAAAAAATAGAGACAGCTTTATTCCCATTGAATATGCAATATTGATAAAATATGAATTTATCAAATAATGAAGCTTATACATAATCTAAGAATTATAATACTATATATTGTTACAATTTTAAAACTTTATATAATAATTGTTCACAGGAAGATAATTCAGTGTTAGTTCTGAAATGGAATGTCTAATCAAGGAAACATAAATCCACTATCTTATTCTCCGTTGTATAGTTATTGTACAAATCTTTCAAGATTGTAACATTTTACAGTATCAAACTTTAAAGAAAGAAAAAATGCAATGAAACTATATTTTATTAACTTGATAAAGAAATAGTTCAAAAAAGAAAAACTTGGGAGCAGGTTGAACGCTTTTAAATTGCATGATGCATTTGTTATTTTTGTAAGTTTTCTACACACAATAAATAAAACTATCTCTAAGGCTTTAAATGCTAGGACAGGACTGCATGGTGTACACAATATCTCAGTTGCACACTTGCCAATGTCTATATATATTTGTCTAATTGCATACTTGTCTTTGCCTGCATATATATTTTGTGTCAATTGCACACTTGTTAATTCCTATATATTTTTTGTGTATTGCACACTTGTTAATGCAAATATATTTTGTCTCAGTTGAATACTTGGAGAATCCTTGCCATATTTATGTTGTAATATCAAAATTGTTTAAAGGATTTTTTAAAGAAAATATGGCCTGTTTTTCAAATTATTAGAGTTGACAAAATTTAAATAGACATATAGTAAATATTTCAGTGATATATTTTAATGTTGCTGAAAATCTTTACCCTTTATAACAATCTAATCTGTGTCATAATCACTTTTAGACCTTAATTTCTAGCAAGAATTAAGACTTGTTGTGCATTAATCAATCATGTGTAGACATCAGTTTCTAGCATGGTTGAGACTTGTGCATTAATCAATCATGTGTAGACATCAGTTTCTAGCATGGTTGAGACTTGTTGTGCATTAATCAATCATGTGTAGACATCAGTTTCTAGCATGGTTGAGACTTGTTGTGCATTAATTAAGTTTAGACATCAGTTTCTAGCATGGCAGAGACTTGTTGAGCATTATTAAGCCAAGTTTAGACATCAGTTTCTAGCATAGTTGAGACCCATTGAGCATTAGTTAAGTGTAGACATCAGTTTCTAGCATGGATGAGACATTTTGAGCATTAGTCAGTCAATGTTTGAATGTTTTATGCCCATTTAAACACATTAAATGAATGCTTTATGAACATTTGAGCACATTAAGTGAATTTTCTATGCCCATTTAAACACATTAAGTGAATGCCATATGCCCATTTAAACACATTAAGTGAATGCTTTATGCCCATTTAAGCACATTAAGTGAATGTTTTTTTTCCATTTAAACACATTAAGTGAATGCTTTATGCCCATTTAAACTCATTAAATGAATGCTTTATGCCCATTCAAGCACATTAAGTGAATGCTTTATGCCCATTTAAACTCATTAAATGAATGCTTTATGCCCATTTAAGCACATTAAGTAAATGCTTTATGCCCATTTAAAACATAAGTGAATGCTTTATGCCCATTTAAACTCATTAAATGAATGCTTTATGCCCATTTAAGCACATTAAGTGAATGCTATATGCCCATTTAAACACATTAAATGAATGCTATATGCCCATTTAAACACATTAAGTGAATGCTATATGCCCATCTAAGCACAATGCTTTAATACATTTAAACACATTAAGTGAATGCTTTATGCCCATTTAAACTCATTAAATGAATGCTTTATGTCCATTCAAGCACATTAAGTGAATGTTATATGCCCATTTAAACACATTAAATGAATGCTTTATGTCCATTCAAGCACATTAAGTGAATGCTTTATGCCCATTAAAACACATTAAGTGAATGTTTTTTGAACATTTAAACACATTAAGTGAATACTTTATGTCCATTTTACCAACTTAAACAAATGCTTTATGCCCATTTAAACTTATTAAATGAATGCTTTATGCCCATTCAAGCAGATTAAGTGAATGCTATATGCCCATTAAAACACATTAAGTGAATGCTTTATGCCCATTAAAACACATTAAGTGAATGCTTTATGCTCATTTAAACACATTAAATGAATGTTTTATGCCCATTCAAGCACATTAAGTGAATGCTTTATGCCCATTTAAACTCATTAAGTGAATGCTGTATGCCCATTTAAACATTAAGTGTATGCTTTATGCCCATTAACACATTAATAAACCTGATAATTGCCAATGTTCATGAGCTTTCCCTGAGTTTATACAAATTAAAGTAATTATAGGAATGGTCTATGGGAATTCTGTGCACCACTAATGTCACTACATTAACACAAACACACAACAACAGTTTTACAAACAAAATGAAAAGTGAACACCAAAAATGCAACCAGAATTCTCCACTTGTAAAATATACAGAATGAATTATTATCAGGTTAATGTTCATTATTGTCAAGCCAGGATATGAGTTCAGATTACTAACTTGCTGAGTGCATCATTATCCTGGATTACCAGTTTACTGAATGCAACATTATACTGGATTACCAATTTATTGAGTCTATCATTATCCTAGATTACCAGTTAACTGAATGCATAATTAATCTGGATCATCAGTTTACTGAGTGCATCATTATCCTGGATTACCAGTTTACTGAATGCAACATTATACTGGATTACCAATTTATTGAGTCTATCATTATCCTGGATTACCAGTTAACTGAATGCATAATTAATCTGGATCATCAGTTTACTGAGTGCATCATTATCCTGGATTACCAGTTTACTGAATGCATCATTATACTGGATTACCAGTTTACTTAATGCATCATTATACTGGATTACCAGTTTACTGAGTGCATAATTATACTGGATTACCAGTTTACTGAATGCATCATTTTAATGGATTACTAGTTTACTGAGTGCATAATTATACTGGATTACCAGTTTATTTAATGCATCATTATACTGGATTATCAGTTTACTGAATGCATCATTATACTTGATTACCAGTTTACTGAATGCATCATTATAATGGATTACCAGTTTACTTAATGCATCATTATACTGAATTACCAGTTTACTGAGTGCATATTTATACTGGATTACCAGTTTACTGAATGCATCATTATAATGGATTACTAGTTTACTGAGTGCATAATTATACTGGATTACCAGTTTACTGAGTGCATAATTATACTGGATTACCAGTTTACTGAGTGCATAATTATACTGGATTACCAGTTTATTTAATGCATCATTATAATGGATTATCAGTTTACTGAATGCATCATTATACTTGATTACCAGTTTACTGAGTGCATCATTATACTGGATTACCAGTTTACTGAGTGCATAATTATACTGGATTACCAGTTTACTGAATGTATCATTATAATGGATTACTAGTTTACTGAGTGCATCATTATACTTGATTACCAATTTACTGAGTGCATAATTATACTGGATTACCAGTTTATTTAATGCATCATTATACTGGATTACCAGTTTACTGAGTGCATCATTATACTGAATTACCAGTATACTGAGTGCATCATTATACTGGATTACTAGTTTACTGAATACATCATTATGCTGGATTACCTGTTTACTGAATGTATCATTATGCATCATTACCAGTTGACTGAGTACATCATTATACTGGATTACCAGTTTACTGAGTTCATCATTATACTGGATTACCAAATGACTGAATACATCATTATATTGGATTACTAGTTTACTGAATGCATCATTTTACTGGATTACCAGTTTACTGAGTGCATCATTATACTGGATTACCAGTTTACTGAGTGCATCATTATACTGGATTACTAGTTTACTGAGTGCATCATTTCACAATTGACCTATGTGAAGACTTCAACCTACAGTAGACTGCACAATACACATCTTTCTTTCATCAAAACTAGGATGTCAACCTAAGTTTCTAATAGAGAGACAATATTCATTTAAGCAGAAAAGCAACCTCTCCACTACTGAAAAATATCAACATGAATGACTCCATTATCAGGCACTATAATAAAAAAATATTGTCTCTACTGTGGGAAAACTGGGCATGTGACACAGGTATGCCATCTTGTCAAAAGATTGAGTGCTTTAGCTGCAATACATTTTGACACAAACAAAGACTCTGTAAATCAATGTATTATACATACTATGAATCTGGCAAAGAGGTGAATGCCATTGCTTCATTTATAACAAATCAAAATTTACCTAGCGAGACTCTTGACTCTAACTCTTCGATGGACACCGTTGTAAATGCAAATGTTAATGGATTTTCAGGGTCTATATGTATCTTTGAAAACACTAATATATATGAACATTTAAATTTGGAAATAGTATGTAAGGATGATAAAAGTAGTATGGAGACAATCTCAGTGAGTACCCCATTGCATGATGACATACATAAAATTGATATGAAACTAAATACAAAAGTTTTTAACATAGGTCACTTAAATGTACCAGGTATAGTGGAACAAATAGACCAGATTAAGTTAATGTTGTCTTCCATGGAAAAAAATATAAAACCAACTTAAATGCTAACCACATTGATAATCTATTTCACTGTCAAGGCTACAAGGAACCATTATGCAGGGACAGAGAGACACAAGAAATTGAGAGTATCTGGGTGGAAATTTATCAAAATAATGCAAAATCATTCCTAGTTAGTTTCATTTATAGGCCACCTTCCTCAAAAGCAATTTTGACTAATAATTTTTTTAAACAAATGAAAAATGTTCTTGTAAAAAAAAAAACATATATACTTGGTAATGTAAATAAGGATCTTCTCAATACTCAAATAAGGAAGAACTGGACAGAATTTATTGAATCATTAGGCCTAGTACAGATGGTAAATGAGCCCACAAAAGTAACAGAAAAACCAAGCACTCTTATTGATCACATTTTTACCAACCTACCAGACAATGTAGCTTGTGTTAATGTACCAAATGTTTTGTCTTAGTGACCACTATCCTACTTTTTTGACAAGAAAGGTCATATGCAAGAGAAATAAGAAAAATACACACAAAAAACTATCACTTACAGATCATTCAAAAATTTTAACAAAGAACAATTTCTCAATGACTTATATAAAGTTCCATGGAGTATGATCCATAATTTGGATGACATTGATGAAGCTATGAAGGTATGGGCTGACTTATTTCTGGATGTAGTCTCTAAGCATGCACCACTGAAAGTACATCAAGTAAAGAATGAAATCCAACCTGATTGGCTTACTAGCAAAATCCTATATGCTATGAAAACATGAGACCAATTCAAGGCTATGGGAAACCATGCAGAATATAAAGTATGGAGAAATAAAATAACAAGTATGATTAAAAAAGTTAAAATAATTAATAAAATTCACTCACTTTTGGTGAATGCCACCATAGTCACTGATGACAATGATATTGCAAATGTTTTCGATGATTTTTTTCACCAACATTACCACAAAGTTAAAAGAACCAATGAAAACAACTTTAATGAAGGGAAAATGTTCTGCTGCAGCAAAATCTCTAAGGAGGCATGTTTCTCTATCCCTTCAGTATCAAAAACTTTGTTCAAAAATGTCTCAGTGAACTTAATAGCAAGAAAGCAATAGAACTTGATCTGATTGGTCCATGACTCATTGAATCTTCTGCCTTTGCTGTTGTGGATAGCATAACATTCATAATCAATTTAAGTATTGCAACCTCATCTGTCCCAAAATATGGAATACCGCAAAAGTAACTCCTATTCACAAATCTGGTCCTAAGGATGATGCTGATAACTAAAGGCCAATCTCAATACTACCAAAAATGTCAAAATTGATTGAAAAGTATGTCCATGACTCATTCATGTCATATTTAACCAAACAATTTCTGTTACACCCTAATCAATGAGGCTTTTGACAAAAATATTCATGTGAGACTGATTTGATCTCCCTAGCTGATAAATGGCTTCAAGCATTTGACCAAGGTAGAATAATAGGATCTATATTTGTAAATTTCAGGAAAGCTTTTGACATGGTGGATCATGAAATTCTTTTGAAGAAACTGAAAATCTACCAATGTAAAGAAAGCAGTTAGATGGTTTACTTCATACTTAAGTGAAAGAACACAACCTGTTTATATAAACAATGTTCTGTCTGAACCTTGGACAATTATATGTGAAGTACAAGACTCAATTCTAGGTCCATTACTATTTATTTTATTGATTAATAACCTACCATTTGTACTAAGGGATTTGATATCATCTACAGATATATATGCAGATGAAACAGTATTGTCAGACATCCAAAACACAAAGCATGAACTTAAAATTTCTTTACTGAATGCCCTAAGCAAACTGGACAACTGGTGCACATGCAATGGCATGGTGGTAAATACTGGTAAAACTAAAATATTACTTATCTCAACATGGTAAAAAAGGACAAAACTTGATAAACTATGTCTGACATGGAAGGATAGAAATTTGCAAATGGTCTGTCATGATAGACTACTTGGTATTTTGGTAGACAATAACTTACCATGGACTGAACATATCAAACATATCAGTAAAAAAGTCAGATCAAGTTTATGGCTTCTCAGTAAGATAAGACACTTTCTCCCTGAAAGACACAGAAAACTATTTTATAACAGTTACATACAACCTTATTTAGACTACTGTAATACAGTATGATGTAATTCAAATGATAAAAACTTAGCAAGGCTGGCACATCTCCAAAAAAGAGTTTTTGAGTTAATATCAATCCAGAAAGAAAGCAAGGAAAATTTAGCTGGTAAGTTAAAAATACTACCTATTAAAGACCGAATCTGTTTAAGAAAAGCCAAATTAATGTACAGGATAGTCAATAATAGTGCTCCTGAATATTTACAATCATTATTCAAGTATAGGCTACCTGGAAATACTCCCCACCTGCGATCAATGTCTACCAAACATTACAAAATTCCCAAACCAAATAAGGAATTATTTAAAAAAAGTTTCCAATATTCTGGAACTTTGCTCTGGAATAGTATTCCAGTTGAGATTAGAAATGCCCACTCTATTTTCTCTTTCCAAACCCAGTATATCAAGTGGTTTTAGAGATGCAGCTAAAATAAATAAATTGCTTAGAATGAGGGCCTCAAGGTAGATTAGTTCTTAGCTAATTGTGTTACCCTCTTTAAACAAAGTCAAAACATAATAATAATAATAATAATAATAATAATAATAATAATAATAATAATAATAATAATAATAATAATAATAATAATAATACTTGATTACCAGTTTACTGAATGCAACATTAAACTGGATTACCAAATTACAGTTCTGAGTTCATCAATATGCAGTCACTGCAATTTATATATACATTTTCCAGACAATATATATTCAAGGCAAGTTATAGCTTTCATCAGCATATAATTATCTTGACAGTGAGAAAATTTTTTTTTTCAAATATATGAATACTTACATTAATGATGGTATGTATCTAAATTGATACGCATATCCTTTGTTGATAGTGGAAAGTGTAAAAATGTGATACATGTCTCCTTCGCTTCTTGTGCAGTGCAAATATTCAAAAATGTGATAATAATAAGTATATTTGAATGTGTGTTGTTCCATATTTATAAAATACTTATTTGTACACTAAAGCATGTATGTACAACCTTCATAGAGGGTTGGGTGAAATTATTGTTTGAAGTATATGTTTATTGAATGTCTGTGTCAGTCTATCAATAGAAAATGTGATACATTTTTGAAGTTCATTTTTAAATTGGACATCATGGTTAGTGTGTTAAGTAAACTTTGGACATATTGTTTTTAAATGTATAGCATGATCAACAAACACTGGAAATGATTTCCAGGTTAATGTGATCAGTAAACTTTGGACATTATTTTACAAGTTAGTGTGGTAAGAAAACTTTGGATACTTTGCTTAATAACCTGAATCCATATTTTAGCACATATATTTTGTAAGAATTGGAGGTGGGCAGTCTGTATGAAGTGACCTCATTACCAAAAGTGTTTTATATTCTAAAATAAATGCCATAATTTGACATTTTTTTGAACAAAATACTGCTGAGCTATTTTGTATAGAATTGTTTTTTGCTACCCTTATTTTTCCAGTTTAAATGTATTTGATAAAACATTGGTCATTAATTTATGTGCCTTCCTAAAAATGTGCAAACTCTGTTTAATTCTTTCTTGACTTACTGATATGACATCTAATCATGTAGGTACACTAGGAATTAGAAATCACTGGACTGTAACTTGACCTGTGATAGAACAAAAATTACAGGATGGCAACTTAACCTGTGATAGAACAAAAATCACTAAATGAGGAAGAATATTGTAGAAATGTTTAGTGTTATTTCAAATGGAAACAATCTATGAAAGAAATGTACATGTAATTAGAGTGGAAAACAAATTAATGAAAGAAACATACAGGTAATTGGAGTAGAAAACAAATTATTGCATATTACATTAGGGAATTAGGGACATTAAAACATTTTTGTCTTGATTTATTAGGATTAATAAAAATTTTAGTCTTGATTTATTAGGATTAATACAAACTTTAGTACTGATTTACTAAGATTAATACAAATTTTAGTCTTGATTAACTAACAATAATATAAATTTTAGTCTTGATTTATTAGGTTTATTACAAACTTTAGTTAAATTTGGGTAGATATAAATTGATAGCAGGTTTGTCACATAGTACATTAGGGGTCCTATCTTCAAGGTCAAGGTCAAGGCTCAGTATTTCAAGTTGTCTTTCATTGTTTTCATTCCACTCTATAACTCAAGAGCAATTCTCATTAAGGGATGAGACTTTATTGACCTGTACAGTGGCACTAGAAGGGGTGTCAAATACCACATTTGAGGTCTAATAGTTCATATTTATTGTATTGGTTTAGGTTTCAGTCACATCTCCCCTCCAACCCCATTAGGAATTGTTTAGCACAATACTTCGTGTGCTTATTTAATAGCACTAGGACTTTTGCATTCCTATCTTCAAAGACAAGACATCAGGTCAATATTGAAGGTTCTTTTGTTTTCTTTCTATATATTGTTCAAGCTGTTTGGGGTATGGGGATTAAACATGGTATACTTCTAATTGATGGCATCTTATTAAATCCCAATGTAAGGTATAATTATCACAGTCACTGATTAATTGCTTGCTTTTGTGCACTTTGTTCAAATGTCTTTTGAGACTTGGACATGAACTGGGTTAATTTCCATGTCTGCCTAGTAACAACACCACTAGAAAGATCACAGATATCATCACTGTATAATATTGATGATCCCATCTGTGACAATAGGTCTGGGACAAAAATTTATCAAATTGGCTTGTGAATAATTTTTCATGTTTACAGATAATTCTTAGTAAAAGCAAAACTACCTAAATTTTGCAAATTTTTTAAAAAAATAACAATGTTACTGTACTAACACTTAGAGAAAAGGGAAAAAAAATGTTTTGTATGGCTCATTTAGGTACTAAAACTAAAGGGGTATGAAAATTGTATCCAACACAGCATTATTATTCTTTGCAGACAATCAACAACAGTGTATGAATGACATGGTTTCCATTTCAAGCGGACACACAATACCATTTAAGATTTATGAAGGGTACATTATTTTCTTTATTCTCAAGCATTATGGACAAATATAATATAATATAATATAATATAATATAATATAATATAATATAATATAATATAATATAATATAATATAATATAATATAATATAATATAATATAATAAAGTCTGTCTTCTTTGCATGGAAGGTAAATTATTTATTCAAATTTTTAAAAGATTTACCTCCCTTTTATATCATTGCATAGTTTATAAACATGCCAGCCTTGATCTTATTAACATTTTCTGTCATAGAGAATAGGCAGGGATTGGAAAGGGATATACAGTACATGTTCTTTCACTGAGAACAAGCTGGGATAGAAAAGAGAAATAATTCTTTCATTGAGAACAGGTAGTGATAGGAAAGGGAAATAACTATTCTTTTATAGAGGAAAGGTAAGAATTGGAAAGGGAAATAAATATTCTTTTATAAAGGAAAGGCAAGAATTGGAAAGGGAAATAAATATTTTGATTGCAATTTGAAAGTTATCTTAATGAAGTAAAATCTTTTATTTATGTTGAATGTATGCATTGTCCAAGTATATGGCTTGTTAATGTGTAAAAATAAAATACATGACTGTATAACCTGTTATTGTTGTATATCTAATAAAAAAAATCACTGTCTAAATATTGGTTAATGTTGTATATGTAATATAACAGTCATTGTCTAAATATTGGTGAATATCATAATGTTGACCTTTGCCATGGTGACTGTTATAATGTGGACCTTTACCATGGTGACTATTATAATGTGGACATTTGCCATTGTGACTATTATAATGTGGACATTTGCCATTGTGACTATTATAATGTGGACCTTTGCTAGCATTGTGTACATGTCACAAATATTGGACTTGTATTTTTCAAAGGTGATAATAATTCATAGTCAGCATAAGATGTATGTTTTTGGAGAATAAACTTATAGAATATATTTTTCTTTCTTTTCTCTCTTTTTTTTTTCTCCCAAGAATCTGGCATTTCTTAAGGTTTACTTCCAGCAAATGAATCAATGTTATGAAAACATTTCATAATAATAAAATCTATAATTAAATATATGCTTCAGGATTTATGATGTGTTTCAGTCATTGGCTCAAAAAAATGTATTACAGAATAATCATGTTTTCGGTTTAAAATATTAAAAAAGGTGGGCTCAGATGATGATGGACACCTTTTAGGGATGAAATTAATCCTGTGGTATGACTCTATATTCTTAAACCAAGTAACTAGAAAGAGCAAAAGACAATAAGTTTTGTAAAATTGAAAAAATAATTTATTTTCCTCAAAAAGTGAAAATTAAAAATAACTTACAATATGGTGAATGAAATTCTAAACAGTTCTGAGAGTTCTATCACAAGTCAAAAAGTATAAAGTTTCCAAATGAGTTCCATCGGTGTTTAGAATGAAGTAATAATGTGCTAATAATCCTAATGTATTGCAATGATATAATCCAAAATGTATATCATCAAATTAACAGTAATTAAACAACAGTTTCTAAATCCTAAAGCAAAAGCACCTTATAATTCTAAAGAATAATTAAAATAAGTATCTGTTTAATCAAAGACTGGTGTTTATGCGAGGAGTAACTAATTCTTGGGTAAATATTCCTTATATGATAAACTAAGATGCAGTTAAGAACCAGAAAAAAACTTCAAATAATCATTTCAAAATCATGCAAGAGGATCAAATAATTTAAATATTCAATCAGGAATTAGGTCACCAAGTTTTCCTAAGGGAAATCCCATTTAATTTGTCATTAAGATTTTTTTAGAGCTTTAAAGGTTGAATGACCAAAATAGCATATTTACTTGAACAGAACAGCCTCATCCTATAGTACAAACCCACTATCTTGAAGATATATAATGTGTTTACTAATATGATCTCATCTTAATGTACAAACACACAACAAGATCATGAAAATTCAAATAGAGTAAATATGTACATAACACTGCCCTTCATAAAGAAAAAGAAAGATCTATACAATAAAGATTTTATTTACATATTAGTCAAACATACACATAATTAATATTGCATAGGAATATATATATGAATGATACAAAATAAAGAAATAAAAAAATACTATACATGCTTACACATGTTTTAAATGATTGACTAACAGAAAGATGAAAGAACTAATAGGCACTGAGAATTGTTATGAGTTTTGGCTCATACAAATAGTAACAAAAAAGAGTGAAGACAGCAAGATTTGTAAATTTTAACAGGTAATTTATTTCCCAAAGAAAACCAAGTTAAAAATGAGAAAAAGAACTTAGGTTTTGTGAATCAAATCCAAAATTAATCCAAGGATTAAAAAATAGAAGTCCTATTATTAAAAAGTCCTAAATGAATCTGAGATCGAGTCCTGATGAAATTCAAAATGGAAGGCTATGATGTCTGTCGTAACCTTCAAAGTATAGATGTGTCAACAGTTCCTGGTTGAATCACATAAAATAATATTACAGTTTGGAATTCTGAAAAATTTCAACGAACTTCTTCATCCAAGAATTTCATAGGAGCACATATATTTCCAGGGAAAAGAATTACTAATTCCATAAAATAAAATAAAATATCAACTCAAACTGGTCACACCATATGTTTAGAGCCCGAATGTCCAAATTTTATCCAGAAAACATATTCCCTTATGAAGGAATAAATGGTCACCCTTCTAGAATAAAAGAGAAGCTTCTTACATGCCTAATATCACGTACTCCCATTATGGCCTTAACTGAAAACAATGGTTTTTACTCTTGCAATGAATTTAGAAATGTTGTTTAACAGATCTGCCACTGTTTTTAAATCAAGGTATGAAACTAGGTACAATGTTTCATTTATTATAACAGACAGGTCAAACTGAACTGAACTGAATTTATGGAAAAATGTCAAATCCAATAAACAAAGTTACCTTATAATAGCATATTGTTACGTGACAAGAGCTCGTATTCAGCAACAAAGAAAATAGTGAAAGCTAACAAGCTTTGTATATTTAAAAACAACAATTTATTTCCCTAGACCAGAATGTAAAAATTGGTAAATAGAACTTACAGATTGTGAATATAATCCAAAATTTGATCCTAATAATGAAACACTAGTACAATAACCAAATCGTCCTATTAGAATCAAGGTTCGAATCCCGACGACGTACAAATATGGAAGGTGCTGATGTCAGATATGGTCCAATATACGAATATCAATAAGTCCTCACTTGAATCAGTCTTTGTTTCCGAATAATTCCAGAATAAATTTCCATGAATATCTTTCAGAATTTGTTTTTATAAAAAAGTCAACTTGTTTAGTTTCCAGAGGAATACATTATTAGATCCAAAAATCAGACGAAGGACGAACAATCAGCCAACAAATAAAAATAGTACACCTTGTTTCTTCGAAGTGTTAGAATGACTCTGTCTAAAAATATTAGAAATGCGTATTTAATTCTCCAGACATCATTTCAAGTCTCGCGAGATTGGTTATGTGGTCTCTTACTACACTAGTTTTCACGTAGGCAGTTTGTCCCCACTTAAGAACCAATCATAAAAAGCGTTGTTTACACATAAAGAAAGTATGCCCCTGATACTGACCAATCATTTTAACTTCCTGTTGACACTGTACTAGCCCAAAACGAACTAAGGTAAATAAAAAAATAATTATCATTTCATACTTCTTCGTCTTAAATAAATAAACCTTACAAAAAGAATATCTAATTACTGAAAAAAGAATCTCGAATCAGACAAAAAATTCATTGCAATAAAATACAATGAAACAAAAATGAAATAAAAAGAATTTCAAAACTTGCACACAAGAAATTTAATCAGATATACGTAATAATATAAAGAAATAAAAAAATGTTCAACAAACAAAAAAATACTTAAATAATTAAGTATTCATAACAAAATTCAGAGATAACCTTGCCTTAATTTCTATTAGCTTCACCGTTTCTAACAACATATCCTAAAACTGTATTACAAAAATGGCAAAACTAATTTATGCCTAAATGATTTGTCATATTTTCATTAATGAGTCTTGATTTATATAATCAGCACACATACAGAAAATATTATCGTCTTTTGGCAGAATAATACATGTTATACTCCATTTACTTTTTCACTAGTGTACAATCTACAATTTCAATGATAATGTTTATTTTTATTTGTCCATTCAGGGACATCTGGAAGTAAGTTCATTTTGTATTGCCTCCCATGAGGGCTAATAATGTAATTTAAGTTTAACATTATAAGGACCATACTACTTAATCTAAAGAGGATCTTGAACTAATTCTGAAGTAACAAAACAAAGTCAAATGAACAACGTCATCTCAATTTCTTATTATATTAAAGCAATAAGACTGAATCATACCCTTAAATGTTTGATGAAATCTTTCTAAAGCTCATTGGTTCTCGGGCTGATATGCAGAGGATATTGGAGGCCTGATGCATGCATACGATGCTGGATAATTCGTGGCATACAATCTGACCCTTGAAAGATTATACAAACTTTTACTTTGGATTCAGTTTTAATATTCCTCAAGGGAATATCATCTGAGCATCTTGTGGGTGCACACAAATTGTTGTCAATAAGTACTGGTTGAATGACATGGTCTTAGATAAGGGGCCAACACAATCTCCCATTATTCTGCGAAATGGTTTGTCAGATGCAGGAATAGGTTGCATAAGAGCCTTAAGTGGCCTCACAATAGGTTTTCCTACCATTTGACAGATGTGACAATATCCACGGTATGTACAAACATCATTTTTCGTTTTCACCCAATACAAACAACTTAATATCTTCTGACAAGTCTTACTGCCTTCTATATGACCAGCAAAGAGAGTTTCATGGGTTAGACAATGAATTTCCTGTCGATAGGACTTGGGAACAACAATTTGATACTTCGCTGACCATTCGTCACCACCATGTACCTGAGATGATCGCCATTTTCTCATAAGTACCCCAATGTTCACAAAATAACAAGCTAGCACTTGTGTGACTTCGGTTTTGCTAATAGCCCTCTGAAAGAAACAGGAGATCATTTGATCTCGTTCCTGCGAGACAACTAGTGATTGTCTTTTTTTTTACCCTGATTAGAATTGAGAATGAGTAGTAAAAGGAGGATTACTGTTGTTATTATTTTTTACTTGATCAATACAAGGAGCAAAAATGACCTCATCAAAAGAATGAAAACTAAATGTGTCATCTAAGGAACAATTTCCTGTTCAACGTGATTCCCAAGAGCTCTCTTTCGTATACATAAGCTAGGCATTAACCAAAGATTTCAATTTCTATAGGATAAACATTTTGATCCAAACGAGGCTTGTCAGTTACAGGGGGATTTACCACAACCTTATCTCCATCTAGATCATTTATTAGTAAAAAAAAAGAAATGCCCTCATTAGGCAAAGAAGTTCCCCGCTTGTATAGTCACGGGTACTGAAACTAAGTCTGATGGTATATTAACACAATGAAGAAGAAGAAGAAGAAGATTAACCAAGCCACATTATAATTCCTGAATAAAAACACTTTTATTAGAAGAAGACTTCTCGGAAAGACAATGCATTGAACAAAATATGACTTAGAAGCTCCTGCGTCTCTTAATATTTTAATAGGGATAGGCTTGGCAAAATCACATACAAGTGATAAATAACTTTTCAACAGGACTGGTTCACAGTATTCAATAATAAAATCAGACTGGTTTAGTTGACCTAAAAAGTTTTACCGTTTCAATTTACGACCATGACCTTAACCTCTAAGGAAAATTAGCATTTGGAATAGTTTTGTTTTGTTTTATTTTATTGCTTATTTTTCAACCTGTAGCAATTAGAAATAACATGACATTTGTTCTTGAAACATGTGCACATTTTAAAAAGTAATGGTTTCTGATCAGTCTTATCAGAAGTTTGATTCTTAAAATTTGTGCTAGACTGAAATTTCAGATGACACTTAAATGTTGTTTTTAAAGAACAAATACATAAAAAGAGAAAAACCTATTGGAATAATCAGCTGGACTAGCAGCATTTTCTAAAGTTTCAACCTTGTTCTCATCCAGGTATTAATTGATATCATTATGGTCACAATTATTGAACTCTTCAACTAAAGTTATGTCGATACTCCTTAGGTAACAACTCAAAGCCTTTAATTATACACATCATGATTATCATTTTGTTGTACCAACAGTGAAGTGTAGACATCACAAGCTTTGCAAATAAGTACAAGTTGTAATATGCAGGGTTATCTTAAAGGGTAAAATTAATTTTAATTATGCAATATTTGCCTACTACTACTGCGTAACTAGCCTATTTTCGTGCCGAAAACTTACCCTCTGTTCTTTGTGAATACATCCTCCCACAGAGTGAAGAAAAGTCAGTGTAACCTTTTTGCGCACCACTCTGTATGTTACATAATCGTACGTAGAAGGTAAATATACATGTCATCTCTTCACAGAAGGCAATTACACAAGATTTCAGAGAGAGGTGGGAGGACGACATTCCATAATAGTGGAGAGGCAGATAAGTATTGCATAATTAATATTAGTTTTATCCCCAACACCAACTCCATTTTATTAACATAAGCAATTACTTATCCTTGCCGATTTTGCGTAGCTGAATTTGTCATTTTTATGGGTAGGCTATTGCTCTCGTCAAAATGATAAAAAACAAACTGTGTATTATCACAACAGAGGCAGAGGTCCATCTAGAGAAGGTAGATGTCTCTCTGACCCACATGTTGTGTCTTAACAATGAACTCCAGAAATAGACAAAAATATAACATGTGTTGCAGTACTGCACTTGGATAATGGGAGGAAGCAACCAGCTGTTACAATGAACAACCTCCACAATGGGAGGGCGTAACCTGTGGTTAAAGTGCTCCATCTCTGAAAAGGGAGGGTGCTTACAGATGTCGCAGTGCTCTACCTCCCTGAGCTTAAAGTGCAACCCGTTATTGCTGTGCTAAACCTCCCTAGTAGGAGGGTGGAACCCGCTTTTAGGCAGAGACAGACAGTGTCAACAGACAGGGCATGAATCTCGCCTCTTCAATTGGAGCGAGTAGAAACACAGTTTGAGTGTTAGGTTTCGAGGTTTCACGCAATGGTTCAACGGGGCTTGATAAATGACTATAAAACGCAAGAAAGATTCCATCTGTGCATAAGAGAGTGGAAGACAGGTCTCAGGACTACAAAATACTTAATAAGATCGGCAAGGTGCGAATATGAAGGGATTGTGTGCCCTGAGACAATTTCATTGTGTGGGAGATGGCAAACCTTGATAGTAGACACTGGACATCTTATGGTCTTATAAATGAAGACTAGAAATTAAATTAATAAAGGAAGTTATATTGGGGAAGATATGATCAACGTGTTCTTACTGGTCCAATTGAATAAGATTCTCCACCTAGTATCATAGACCTTCGATGAAAAAGCAATCCTGGTCTCAATGATACAACTGGCAACTCGGCCCGAAAACTTGTTATGGTGGAGAGATGGCTTGAAATGAGAGAGATGGGAAAATAGAGAATGTTGTTGTGAGGAGGAAGGATCCCCGGTTTTGTAACAGGAGATCCCTTCTGTGAAGTAAAGACCTGGGTCGATCGATCAATAAGTCAAGTAGATCGTTGAACCATATCGTTGGTGCCACACTGGGGAATTGAGGAAGATCTGAGCAGTGGAAATTCTGACCGTTTACAGAATTTGGATATTTCGAATCAAACAGTCTTCGAAATACTGGAGAATAAATGTTCCCAGTATTCAGAGTTAAAGTGATACCACTCACATGATCCACTTGAGGACTCCGGGTGCATGAGAGATTCGGAAAAGCAGATCCTGGAATTGGAAAACATTCTGGTCTAGGCAAATATCTGACGTATTTGCGGTGTGGAGGAAAACATTGGGATGTGCAAGTGAGCATCTTCAAGATTGATGAAAATTAATCCAACAAACGGACGAATAGCGTTCTGACTTCATGAGGCTGTCTCCATCTTAAAGGATCCCTCCAAGAAAAAGTGAATGAATAGAGAGTTTTATTATGAATCAATATTTTCTGCATTTCTTGATGACCATTAAGATTATAGCGTAGGAGGAAGTCTGATCGTTCAACACCCTCTTGACTGCCCCTTTCTGCAAAATGTTGTGTACTTCATACTCAATATTATCATATTTTGATTGGTCAAAGACAATCAGATTCCTGGAAGTGTGGGTTGTTCCTAAATGGAGTCGATAACCCTCGTTACAATCGAAAGAACCCACCCAATGTACATGATGCTTGATCAAGGCCCTTAGATAAAGCCTAGGGGAGCACCTACTGTGACGTCCGGGTAGAGGGTGTACGGCAGAAGTGGGTTAACTTCTAGGGCTATTTCCCGCTTTCCTGAGGTAGGAAAGGAAGTAGTATTAGAAAACTTTCTTTTGGATCTGCGAAGACCTGGGCACCGTGTACCTTATGTGAGACGAGTTGTTCTAACAGGAGGCAAGGTGTAGTACTGGGGTTGCACCTGCTTGAAAAATTTGCGGATAATCCCTGAGGGAATCACTATGTCGCTTGATGGAAGGGGTATTGGAACACTCTGCTCCACGGTCCCTGGTTTATGATGAGTTAAAAAAGAGTCGAAAACGTCTGTTTGCCATAGGTGATGTAATGTTTTTTTTTCTTCAGACAGGAAGCCACTCCATAACCCATAAGGTTTCAGGAGAATAATTTAAAGCAAGGTAACATCGATGTGGTCCCATCCCTAGCGTGAGTCCTTTGTATGGACTGTAAATCCTGCACAAGGTGGGATGTTATAGGGGAGGAAGGGGGAACATCGGTCCTTATCTTATTCCCGTACCTTGAAACCGATGAGTAATAGAGAACACCTTGTTTACAGCTGTTTTATCACTGTGTTCATCATGGGTATTATGTTTTGCTTCCCTAATACAAAGAGGCAACATGTTACT
This sequence comes from Potamilus streckersoni, assembly GCA_016746295.1. Classification (NCBI taxonomy): domain Eukaryota; kingdom Metazoa; phylum Mollusca; class Bivalvia; order Unionida; family Unionidae; genus Potamilus; species Potamilus streckersoni. The sequence goes on from JAEAOA010000532.1 coordinate 856,685, forward strand.
CGACGCACACCACGGTATTTTACCTTCCTGATGAGAGGGAGCGGCCTTAAGATATGGCACTAACCTCCTTCCAGGGAGTGCGTAACATGCTATCGCGGTGCTCTACCTTTTAATGGGAGGGCTCAAACCGCTATCGCTGTAATTTACCTCGGTAATAAGGGAGCAACCGACTATAGCAGTTCTCTACCTCCCCAAAGAAAGGAAGCAAACCGTTACCTGAGGAGTTCACGATGTTAGAGACGTGAGAAGAGTTCATCATCTTCATAGAAGTGGGCGTCGATCGATTTCTTTAATGTCTAGACCATCCTTTATGGAGGGTCTTCACCGGTCGCCATAGATGTTTGTCCCAACCTGTGAGACTTGGAAGAGATTTCGGATAATGCTGAAGAAGGAAAGGGAATGCTCTTTTAGCCTTGATAATGATGTCTGGAATCAACTAGATTCCAGGAGCTGGAAGACTATAATTCGAAAATGGCGTAACGATTTTTTCCGTGTTCATTTTGAGCACTTATGTAGCCTGTGTGAGTATGCAAAGGCCCGTGTTTGTGGCCTCACTGCCACACAGACTGTTCTGATATCCTGAAGTACATAAATAATGAATGTCGTCTGGAATCAATTACTGCCTTGATATTCACCTGGTTGTATAGTGTTGTACCGCGTACACCTATGTGTATGCACTAATAAAACTATGATTTTGCCGCAAAATCACCAGATTGCATGCAGTTTCGTATCAGGTTCACACCTGTGCTGTTGATGCATGGAGTAAACAACTGACCTTGTGGAAATAATCTGCAGTTGTTCTCATCCTAGTTTAGAACTGATGAATCGTTAGATTTTAGACAAGTGCTTGCAAGACAAGTATTTGCCGAAAGGAGTGGGTATTCGCCTGAGATTGAATCATAGCAGTACGACTTTCCCTTTGATGGATAAAATTACGGAATGGTCAAGAAAGATTCCGATGGATCTCAAAACTATCATCCATTCAACTTTAAAACGATAAATGTCTGATGGTGAGCTAAGAAGAAAAATTGGACGAGTATATGGACGCGGCTTGGAGTCTCATTTCGGAAGAAGCAGTGTTCCATGAGTGGTATGAAGGCTTGCCTGATCATTCCTGTCCTCCATTGTCTACTCAAGAGATCTATCGCATTGAAGCTCTCTTAGTCCAGAGTTGGGAGAAAAGATGAAGAAGCGGTTACTTGTCAGAGATTTTCAAGCAAAAAGTCAGAATTGATGACTTATCATTTCCTGTGCAAAAAAAGGATACCTGGTAACGTTATTACATTTTGAACAACAGTTTGTATACTACTTTTTGGAATCCTGTCATGTGTGCTAAAGATTAACTACCTCATAGCAAACTTCCATGGACGACAGTCAACTTCCAGGAACTCATTGGGTAGCCGTCTGCTTCCCAAAGGAGGATTGTGTGAAGTATTTTGATTCATACGGATTACCCCCTTTGGAAGACGACATCATTGTTTTCATGAGATGAAATGCTCAGACAACACAATTCAATGATGTGAAATTACAAGGTAACGAATCCATGGTCGGTGGACAACATTGTGCGTATTTTCTTCATCAATGCAGTCTTGGATATCATTTAGAAGATTTAGCAACTTATTGTGATCGCCACTGTTCTAGAAACGATGTGAAAGCAGACCAATATTTTAATGAATATTGTGGCTATCTTTTGTCCTTAGCTAGAAAACGTAGTGTGCATCAATGACCTCGTGACTTGCATGAGTGGAAATCTCATGATTTCACGACGTTGTCAACCTTATCAAAATGAATTGTTTGATATTATTGTTACTTGTTAGTTATTTGTTGAATAAAAAATGTTTTTATTGAAAACAAATCTCTGTTGTTTTAAGAAATGACTGTAAAGGAGAAGAAAAATATAGAAGACGAAAGGGATATGAAAAGAGAGATACTGCCTCACTTCATGGCAAGACCGGTGAGTAAGATCTAGCCAAAGTTGAGGACACCAACGCTTCCACAATCATCGCAACGACAGCCACAGCCAAACCACAACCAAGAGTCGCTGTCCCCCAGACAGAAAACTGGAAGCAGGAAGTTTTGTAAGATTTGGAGAGACAGCGACAAGAATGGGAACCTCATCGTCATCAACATCATCCTCGGGTCTTACATAGTATACGACTGAGGGAGCAAGTCTTCAAAATCCCTGAAACTGACGATTGGGAATCTGAAGCCAGTCAACCTCCCTCTGCTCTCCCAAGAACAAACACCAATTGGGAACTGGACTGGGGATGTCGTTATGTATGTGGTGCCCGGTCTAGGAGATGTCATCATTAACCAGGTGTATTTGGAGTTATAAAACAACCTTTTTACGGGCTAACCAATTTGTATGAATATGTAGTAGTGTGATTATAACACTATCTCCTTTAATATTATGTGTGTGTCTTGAGTTCACGTTCGTTTGTGTGAATGGTAAACATTGTGTCTTTTTTCTTCTCATTCCGTTTGTGTGAATAATATAGTGTTATTTACACCTTCGCATTTGTTTGTGTAGATAGTAAATATGGTATGTTTTATGCTGTCGCATTCGTTTTTGTGGATAATCGATATGGAACATACCAGTTACCATTTCGCTGTCTAACGTCTCATTTAGAAGCACTCACAGAGTACGTTGAAACATGGGGGCGGGGTGGCATTGATACCCTTCTTAAGAAATATTTAACAGCCTGTCATGCAGGCATTAAAATGTGGCACACGCACAATTTGTGCGCAAGCTACTATAATTTTAAGTTCAGTTCATTCGCAAAAACAAAATCTTTCGCCCCATTCTACATGGAATACAGCATATATGTTTCAATCAATTACAAGCAGTTGGCATTTAATAATGGATTTAGACTACATGCTGGATAGGCTTGAAAAAGAATAGAAGCTCATAGGCAGCCTGAACTTTGTGACCAGATTTATAGTTTCCAGGTATCATTGGCAAATAATAATACTGGTGGAAGCAGATAAGTTGGATGGTTTTAACTATCCAAAATATGTCAGAATATAAACCTTGAAGGAGGTTTTTGATATTGTCATCGAAGTGAGATCTCTTTTGGAATATATCTTCGATTTAACCAAGTTGCTTAGACAACTTTAAGAAAGGCGAAAACATAAAGAAAAGGTAATGGAAGAAGAGGTAAAGAAGATTAAAGAGACTTGGACAAAATAGAGGAAGAATAAAGAAAACAAAAAGAAGAAAGAAGACTTTGAAATATTAAATAACAATTGGATGAAGGTACATGCAAAGTTTAGAGCTATGGGTCATCCTGACTGGATGCCAGACGAAGAAAAGGAATAAGAACAAAGGAATCATTCAAAACGCCAGGAGCTGGTGGAACAAGTGGAGAAGATAAAAGAAGAACTCAAAAACCCTTTTCAGGATCTCTTCTTTTGTCTCGAAAAAATATTTATTCTCACTGAGCCTAAACAATTTCTTGTCCATTTCATAAATTGATGTTTAAATCTCAAAATAATTAATTCTTTTTTTAGTTGGTTGCATAATTTTGGTAGGATAGATTAATATTCATCTATCTATAAAACGAACTCGAATGTACAAAACTTTGCATAGAAATGAAACAAGTGGCATGACGTCACGGAACTTGCTACATGGTTGCCAGTGTCGAGTACGTCATCCCACCTGTTCTATTCCTCTTGTCTCTATACAAAATTTCAATTGTACCTATAATACCTCGGCTGTGCCATTAGTCCCTATAAATATTGTCCCTATAAGGCAAAATAGGATCCCGTAATCCTAATTCCCATAGTCTTTACGGTACCCAACATAACTACTAACGGTCGTTTAGAAAATAACATCAAATAATTAATTTTGTACATTGTTGGTAACGTACTTTGTGATGAGGCCATGATTTTAGTAAACACATTATAGCTTCATTATAATTGGATGTACTTTTAAATGAAGTAAATAGATGAGATGAATTGAGGTAATGGCATTCCCTTAAAAAAAATCCAGCTGACTAATTCCTGATTGGCCAGCTTATAAAATACGTGACCTTGTTAAAAGAGTGATTTTGGAATGAGTTATAGCTAATCATGATGTATGTATTGCATCTCAGTTTTTGATATAAAAGATTATTTACTAGATATTAGTTTTGTATAACAATCTTAGAAGAGACAAATAGTTAATATTTCAGTTCCGTTGAAAGGATTTATTTATTTAAATTATTCATTGGAATTATTGTGTTCAGACTTTCGGATTTAGTAACACTCATGGAATTACTGTTATAGACATTTTGAATATCTTTGTGATACTTCAAAACTATTGGCACATCAACAGAATAAATTGGACTTCATTAGGATTACCACTGGACCTCATTTGGAATACGTGTTACTTTTGGACTTGTGATAGAATTTTGAGGACTATTTAGGATTTCATTCACCATACTGTAAGTTATTTTTAATTTTTCACTTTCTATTTTAGTGAAATAAATTATATTTTGAATTCCACAAAACTTAAGTGTCAGTCTTTTATGTTAGTTAAAAACCATAGAGTGGTAACAAGTGATACAAATTTCTTGAAGATGTTTCAGAGAAATTACAATTGTTTTAAATTAAAACCCACATTGTGAGAATTGTCATCAAGTGTCAGGGCTGTGTCGTCAAACGTGTCTTCACCTGCGATGTCAGGTTTCCAAGCCACGCATCCATTCCGATGAGTGTTCTTGACCTCATTTCTGTACGTCAAGAGATTTTCTAGGTACGCTCAGTAAGAGTAAGTATCCAGATTACTGCTGACCAATTTGTTATTCAAGTACAAATCCACTTCGATGAACAAGGAATACATGCAATTGTTGACGGGTGCTACTCTATTATTGACTTCGGATTGATATTGTCCGTTTTGATCCCTTTTCGCCTTAGATACAAGTAACTGCTTTTCAGATCGATGTAATCTTAGAGCTGTCTTTTGGTTTCAAACTCTATGGGAGATGAATCCGTTAAAGAGGAGACTGGAAGAAATTCGACCCATTGGGATTTTTGCATCGTTATCATGGTGAGTGGCATGGCAAACAAATCCAGTTCCGACTTGTAGCAGGCACAAGACTCTCGGTGCATCATTTTCTCTCTTTAATTTTGTAATAATCCAAAGCGTCTAAGTCTCAGACGGTTTTTCTTTTCTTAGTCTTTCTAGCTCTAAAGATGTGAAGTTCTTAGAACGGGATCCTTCATCGTCTTTTTCTGCCTTGTCCTTGTTTTGGTGTCAGTGAAGCAAGAATATCTGACTCAGTAGCGATCGTGGCATTTATAGAAGTTCGCGTCGGCCAAATATGTCTTTACCTGTTTAAAGCAAAACATTTTTGCCTGCTCTCAATAAAGTTTCTTTGGGGTTTTGTTTGTCAATGATGACAAAAATTCTTTACCGTGCATCAACGCTGCATCATTCAAGGTGGGCAATCTCCGTGTCATCATCGGATTCAACACAGGAGCCACTGTACGAAAGGCCGATTTTAGCATATCTCCTAAACAATGTCTTCGTTGTCGAGCGACTCCTTGGTACACATGATACAGGACTGACCAGAGGTTAGAGTACTCCTTTTCCAGAATGAAGTTTCATTGTGACTTTCCCTTTGGGGAATTGAATATTTTGATCCAGATCTCCTTTTATAGTAATGTTGACACTGTCGCAACACGACTTACCGACGGGCAAATAGTGAGGATGCACAAATTTGCGGTGAACGTGATAGGTTTTTCCACCTTCCTCGTCAGCAGACGTGGCAGACTCCACTTTGAAAGGAATGACATACAGTAATGTTACGAAGGTGTGCCTCACTACGTTGTTCTCCACCACATCGGAGTACACAAAAATCAAATTCAGTCCCTGGTTCATTTCTACAGGGAATCTAAAATAGTTTCCAACATCCAAGTTGCCTGTAACGGCTGGCACATGCCCACCCTTGATGCACTTGGGGTCTCCACCCAAAATCTAAAACAATTCAGGACGAAATGTAATGGCTAATACGTTGTCCTCTAAACATTTTATCAGTAGGCGGCGAGCTATCTTGTGCTACTCGATCGTGACACTTTTTAGTTCTCTCTAAGGTTGTGCCAAGCACGGTATTTAATTTTGGTAGCAATCGTGTTCAGCAGATGTTGACCACTAAAATAATAGTTAGTTGTAATGGTCAACAGATAGGTGAACCATTTAGTTAAGGGGCTTTGTGTTTTCATAGAGTCAACGACAAGGGTGAGTTTATCCAAGGCTTGTTGCATTTGCTCGTCATGAACTTCCACTGTAAAAGTGTTTTGATTTTCAATAATGTTTTTTATTTGTGTAGGATGAATCATTTCCGCCAAATCCTCTTCCCAATGGGATTCGTGATCCAATTGGAGGACCAGAGGAATCTGGCCGTGAAACAGCATAAGGCATTGTGGGAAACACCTTCACGGAACTGTCACTGAGGAACGTTAAATAAAATTGGTTATTCATAATTCCAGAGTTCTAGTGTCATTAGGGTCACTAAAGGAGAGGAGAATGTCTAAAAGAAGATGGTTGTGATGGCCAGGGTGACTGTTGGGAGAGTGAATCACTTTAGATTCAAGGCTCCATTGTTGTTCCAGTTACAGGAATATTTCAGGGGCGGATTGGGAAGAAGGTAACCGATGAAAATGCTGAGGAAAATGGTCCACAATTGTTTTGTTTCCTTGTTGCAAACTCAAATTGTTAATGGCAGCACCGATGACACAAAACAACACAAAGAGTTGGCAGAAAAAGACGATTTGCGTTTTAGGCACACATTCTCCACACAAGGGTTGGTTTTGTAGATCTTGCAGAGAAGAATTTGGCGAAGGAGTGGTCGCTACTGTAGTGGTAGCAAATAGGACTGTGTTGAAAGGCATAATTTTCACATCTTTTTATAGTCAATGATTGGAGAAACGTTGATCGAAGAGTCAAAACTTAACGGATATCCTTTCCATTGTACTGTGACTTCTTTGACACGGCGTTTTTCAACTTTTCAGAGTCTTCGATAGAGAATGCTTTCTATCTCGTACACCTTCGTCTTCTTTTTTTGGTCACATTTTGTAACTCGGGTAAGTAAAACTTCCTTTGAAAATTCCCCATTCATGTCTTTTAATTTATAGACGGGAGGATAACGACTACGCACTCCTTCAGTGACACGAAAAAATTCGGTGGTCTAGTGGGTAAGTAACCTTTGTCAAAAGAGCATTTAGTTTTGTCTATGCAACCCAATCTCCAGCTACCAACACTCCTCCTTTGTTGGGGACAGACACCGTAGGGAACGTACCCTACAGGCGCTCGAAGACGGTCATTTCGTTATTGGGAGTTACTTCTTGTGGAGCACGTCTAATAATCCCATGGCAAGATTGGTTGAACGATTGGACGAGGTGCGTTAAGACGTCTATGTACTTGAAGGTGTGTTGATGCGTAAAATATTTACTCATGCTTTCTTTCAAGGTGCTTTCGGTATTTTCGGTGGTGAAAAATGAATGTCATGTTTCTTCAATTCATTTTGGAAAGTGTGGTTCAGAAATTCGGTGCCTTTGTCGGTTTGCCATCGAGGAGGGTGACGACCGCTTTGTTTCAACACCAGTTTAAGGGCTTGCACTAATTCTCTGCTCGATGTGGAAGTCAATGGAACGACCCAAGTAAATTTGGAAAAGACTTCGATGACACAAAACAAATATTTGAAGTCACGGTTGTAGGAGGCTAAATGAGAGACATCGACTAAATCAGCTTGCCATTGATGATCGATGCCTTCCTCTCGAATGCGACTTCTGGAAAATTTTCGTCGAATGGGTTATTGTAACGTGCACGTTGCTTATTCTCGTAACCATCGGTACAATTTTCTGAACTCTTCAGTAACCGGCAAGACAGGATGGATCGTAGTACATGCTGGCTAAGACGTTCTGCGTTGTTTGTTTTTTTTTAATCAGTGATCAAATCTTCGCTGATGATACTCTGGATGGGGTGAGGGGGTTGTTTAGAAACGGCTTTACGTGTTCGATTTTCCACCGGAGTCGAAATCGAAGGTTGTTTTAGGAATTGTGGCGGTAATGGAAGGACTTTTGTCTTCGTTTCTTTTTTTTTACTTCTGGTTTCCTTTCTTTCTTATCCACTTCTTTCGAAGGAGGAGTGGACATCACAATTTTAACCAAAACTTTTCGTTTTTCTCGTTGGGGTGTAGGGTAAGGGGTCAAGAAGAACGCTTCAATCTTACTAAGAATGGGACCTGCTGACGATGTTTGAAAGAATTCTCGTGCCTCTTCTTCCTCAGACATCCGAGGGGCTGCCCCTATCTTGACCAATGGGTGTGGTGGTGGTTGTAGTGGCAGTGGTGAACTTTTCATCAAGATCTTAAAATCTTACATATTGGATGGAGCTGTTTCGTCTAATGCTTTCTGGTGAAAGAGTTTCAGTCCTTGCAACAGTCGTGCGTACCGTTGAAATTTTCCATTTCTGACAAATTGGTGGGACCCATCAACGATTGCAATTCGTGTTGTAGCTGGGACATCTCGGTCAAATAAGGATTGGGAGATAAATGTGGAGTTTGTTGTTCTTGTCAACGATGGTATTACTTTCTTCGTTTGTAAGGTACTAAAGTCAGTTTTCGTCCTTCACTCGTATTCCAAAGGATACGTCTAAGATATTTTGATTCCATTCAGCCCTTTTATCTACTTGATACTTTTGTATCTTCGACTCATCACTTGTGAAGCTGCTCCCGCCAAGAGGTTTGTAACCAGGGGGACAAATGTTGCTTTTAACAAGGATGCTAAAAACATAGGAGATGAGAATGACGATGAGGGGTCATCTTTTGATACACAACATATACTAAATTCCATCGTTCGACATGCGTATTTGAATCTGTACCTAGCTCGTTTAGCTGCATTGAGTATCTAACCTATCCTCTCCCTGTCGATGATTTGCGTAGCGCGTTTTTTGGATGACATGACAGTCCTTTTCTTTTTCCCTTTCTGTTTTGGGCAGAAGAACGGTGACGGTGTGCACTTCTTGGAGGGGAAATGTTTGGTCGCTCAGCTGCACAAAAAGCACTGATCCCTATGGTCTACCTCAGGTCTTTTTTTATACTAGAATGCGTCGCCACTGATTGTCTTTACGTCGTATCAGCTTGATGACAGGCAGCACACATCGTGGTGGAGTTCGCAAAGGACTACATCGGGCCAGTTCTTGCTTGGATAAATCCAGTAGACTTTGATTATGGGAGCATGTTTTTTGTGATCAGCGGCTACTGCTAAAGCGTAGTGTTTGGAGACGCTCTCTTTCGGGTAGAATCTGTTTTCTTCGGAGTTTTCTTTATCATTTTCTGAGGTTGTGACCTGGTCTTGACACCGTTGCTCTTTTCTTCTTCTTCTTCTTCTTCTTCTTCTTCTTCTTCTTCTTCTTCTTCTTCTTCTTCTTCTTCTTCTTCTTCTTCTTCTTCTTCTTCTTCTTCTTCTTCAGGTTTCAAAATGATTTGCTTTTTGGTGCGAGGATTGGGCAGTTGCGTCAAGGCTAATCTGTTTCTGTCCAAAAAAAAAACGTTTGGTTTGATTGGGGATGTGAATGATGCCTTGCAGTAATTGACGTGCTGTCACCGGAATCCGTCGTAGGACTTCATTGAGAATGGCTTCTAAGATACGAGCATGTATTTGTGGATTTTTTTTCGCGACTGATACCGTACAAGGCATAAATCAATTTGATGGAAAGATGAGACTGAAGGGACGTCATCTTGATGCTTTATGAGACAGACCCAAAGTGACCGAGGTCTTTTTATAGATTTTTGGGTTGTTGTTAAGTCGATGACGGGGATGTGTACACGATCTTGGCACCAGTGGTGAAACAGATGAGTACGGTATCGCAAATAATGGGGGGGGGGTTAGCGGGTTTTAAATCGACGAGTAAATAGGCGTGTGGGGTTTGGAGTGATACTTCGTAAGCATGAGTCAGTCAAGGTGTTCCTAACTGTTTGGCTAAGACTTGCACTTTGACATTAATCTCTAGATTTTATAATATGAACATTGAGACTGATGGTGCGATGGGTTGTTTTACTTTGTTGAAACAAATTTAAGATGATGTAAATGACACGGACATTACGATGTTGCCCTTTGCGCGTAAATCATAGTTTAATTACTTCTTCGTCTTCTCCTAACATGTTGTCAAAGATGACCAAACGGGTTTGACTGGGGTCAAACGCGATCCCGTCATCTTCGGTAGGAATGTCTTCCAGAAAGATGATGGAGTCACCTTGACTTTCTCGCTGAAGGCTGTACGCCAATTGCCTCTCTTTGTAACACCACTCGATCTGTTGTGGTGGATGATCGATCAAATGATGTTTATGTTCGATCAAACGATTGACAATTTCGGTTTTTCCTGAACTGCTGGGTCCATAAATGAGCATGATAAATGGATTGCAAAGATATAAGTCCTCCCAACTGGAACGATCTAAATGCTTTGTCGATGACTTGAAAGTGGAGGAAGAGGTAGCAGAGACAGCAAAGGTAGCCATATTAGTGTAAGGAATGTCACTTTTGACACTTACACAAGACAAGAGGTTTTATACTTTTTTTCTGGACACATTTATTGTCATCTTTCACTGTGAACAACGCAACAGACAAAAATACATAAAAGCCATTTGGTTAGGTACACGAATAAAAGACACATCAAAACGATCAAGGTGGAATATAAACAAGTCTATGTACAACATTTTTGATGATGAAAATGTGGGGTCCTAGGGACAATGTGCAATGTTCTGAGACTCTTTGCATTCCTTGGCACAGTCACGCAGGTGTACTCCAGGAACAAGTGATAAAATGGTTAATAGAACAAAAGTGTATTAAAATGGTATATTATAAAACTCAATTTGTTCTCTACTTGTAGCGGAAAATTCTTTCGGCTACACAAACCCGAATATCGCTATCTCAGGGTCTTTACGATAGGTCTCTGTATTTGGAGTGATACTCAGCTGTGTCTGTCTGAGGACTGGCACTACATAGTGCGATATATTTTTTTTTATCTCAGCGAGATACCGTCTTATTCCTGGCTTTATGTCCTCGACTGGGTTGCCGACTGAGTTGCTGGGTGGCTGAATCGTCGAACAGGTTTGCTGTGGTCGCCGACTGTTTCGTCGACTGAGTCGTTGGGTTGTCGACTGGGTCGCTGAGTCGTCGACTATGCCACTGATCTGATCGCAGAGTCGCCGACTGGTTCGAAGAGTCATCGACTATCTCGCTAACAGAGTCGCAGTCTAGGTCGCAGATAAAGTCATGGTCACGTGTCGTTACTCGATCGATCGATTGATCGAGAGAGAGAGAGAGAGAGAGAGAGAGAGAGAGAGAGAGAGAGAGAGAGAGAGAGAGAGAGAGAGAGAGAGAGAGAGAGGTGCGAAATAATGAGAGAAGGGATATCTTCAGTTAAAATGAGTATGGTCTCAAGATTTCCACGTTTCTTGGTGGAGCCTTGTAACGCCTGTATCCTGATCGACGAAAGACGTTGTTCCTACACTTTTTAGATTCCGAGCCTAACCATTTCCTATTCGACGAACTACGATCAAATGTGTTTACTCCATCGGGTGGTTATACTGCTTCATTTGTAAGGGGACGTTTTCATAAAATACCGCTTCTTAACACAACCAATTCGTACCAAAGATTTATAAAAAGATGGTAATAACAGCCATCTCGCTAGGCGCTAGCCATTAAGAGATTAGTGTTAGGACTGGTCAGCCTGGTGTCAGGATAATGTGACCGTGTGTGAAATCACGCTACATGTCTGCGGCATGATTCTCCAGTGCTATACGACACTTTAAATAGCCAAACTGCAGAAATCGTAGCGATATGACTGAAATTTTGTTAAAGCTACAGTAAAACTCCATATCACACACACGTACACATTGCAGCCACAGTTGGCACATACACCCCACCACCTCCACACACAGAGGCGTAATCACGTTACTCAAGAGAACTAAGACCCATGACAGTGCTCCAAAGTCCGATAAATATTTGAAGTCAAACATAAACTTTACTGTAACGAAAATTAGCTTATATGAAACGGAAAGTATTGTTCATGGGGTTTTCTCATTACATACACAATTTGTGGTATATTTAGGTAGATAAAATTTGCACGAAGATCTATTCTAACATTAACATTAAATTTGTTATGTATATTAAATTTAATTGTTAGTATGTTAGTTTTAATTTTTTTATTTCATTAGATGCTATTGTAATGTAACATTGTTTGCTACACTTGACCTTGTCTAAAACTGAGTTCATTTCTGATTAACCTGAATGATTTTTTAAATTTTTTTATTTCATTTATGTAAACAAATAATAGCTTCTTAATCCTCAATGTGTATTAGCTTAATAATAGAGCTATTATTCAGGTAAACAACGAAGGAGAAAATAAGTTGATCAGGGTCAGGGCTTTTGGAGATTCCCAAGTTAATTTTATAGGCTAATGTGTTGTAAATAAACAAGGCTCATTAGATCAATGGTTCTTTATAAAAAATGCTGATTTAAACATTGAGGTCAAGCAGAGAACTATACTAACTTGTGGCTGTGATGATATTACCAGTCGTGCTTGGACATCTAGAACTTTATTTTGTATTATATTTGTGACCAGTTTGGGCTGAATTTTATTTTCTTCAAATTATTGAATTCAAGTGATTGTTTTTATTTTTGGAAATGCAAAAGGTGCATAGATAAAATTCTTGGATAAAGACATTTATTGGAATTTATACTGAATTAAAACCTTAAATAATATTTCGTTGATTCCACATGGGACTGTTGATACAGTAGCACTTCTAAGACCAAAACAGACACGTCGTCGCCTTCGATTTTCGATCTTTTTGGGACTTGAACTGAGCTTTATTTAGGACTTTTTATTATTAGGAATTGTGTTTTTAATTCTTGGTTTGTTTTTCTATTTCATTCTCATTATCGCAAGTTCGTTCTTCTCATTTTTTACTTTGTATTCTAGGGAAATAAACTATTTATTAAATTTTACAAAGCTTGTTGTCTTTACTCTTTTCTGTTACTTATTTTAAGAGCATAGGATAGTAACAAAGTTACATAGGAAATTTCAAGCATATATAAATTTTAATTTCGTAGAACTATATTGTCTATGATTGAGTCCACATTATATTGTAGTATTTTCATGTCTATAATTTAACTCATACTATTTGGTAGCAATTCATTGTCTATAATATAGTCTATATTATTTGGGGTACTGTATTGTCTACAAAAAGACTATAATTATTGGGCAGTAAAGTTGTAATTTTATGCCATTAATCCATTATCTATAAAATGCATCAACATTCTATGTCATGAAATATTTTGCTCTGGTACAGAGTACTTTTAGAAACTTGCATTTAGATATTTAAGAAATATTCATTAATATTTTACTTATAATTATTCATGTATACTAATAATGAATGAATGAATGAAAATGACAAAGCAAATTACATACAATACCGTCACTTTGTAATATATTAGGATTTTCACACAAAAATGTCCTCTGTGATTACTTAATGATACTTCTAACTTGTGTCTTTATTCATATTAACAAATGACAGAAACATCTCACAAAACGCTCTTGACAGAATTATTCCACTTATATCACAAATGTGTCTTTTTTTTTATAAAGAACTAATGTATGTAACATGTTTTAATGACAGTCTAATGAAGCTATTTAAGGCGACAGATATTATGACATTAGCGTAAGAGCTCATCACAATTTCCCTCTTGAAGTCACCCTAAATAAAAATAGAATATTAATGAAGGTATAGCGTAGGAAAAATATCAAGGATTTTATTTTTGATAGTATTAATCTCATTCCCTTTCCCATCTCTACCTCCCCACAACTCCTCCTGTATCGTTTTGTCTACAGTTAACTAGGTGGAGGTGTTTTTGTTCAAGGCAGATTATTTGGTTCCTTCCGTAAAAACAAAAGAATTTATTTTCAAAAGAAAATATGGGACAAAAAGATAATTTTTCTGCAGGTAAAAGAGGGAGTCAAAGTAATTTTTGTATCCCTGGTTAAACAAAAAAAACATTAACACATCAAAACACATCACCATTATGCACTCCTTTGGTTGGTGTATCAGTCGAATATTTATTACATAGAGAAGAAATGTACAAGTCTCATTAATCCATTATATTATTAGTAGGGATGAAGGCTGGTTCTCGCTCAAAGATCTTTTCCAACCCTCCAAACAAATATAAATCACCATCTCGAACACCTCCCAACCCCATCCAAAAACGTCCTTTAACTTAATTTAAAGTGCTAGTTCTGGCTCAAAGACGGTATATTTGATAGAGTTATCTTCCGGTGTTCATGTTGTTGATTCTGATGCCTTATGTTTTAAAAATATTTTTAATATGTGTGTGCGGAATTTTAATTAGACCCGTTTTTTCAACGATATTAGGGATCCCACTGACAATATCGTTTAGTTTTGTGTTAATGTCAAACGAGCTAACCTGCAACAGGTTAAATACGAATTATTAAGCGTGTACAAGATAAACTTCGTGATGAACTTGGCGCTAACTATGATATTTTTTTGATAGGACAACCAGAAGAACTAATTCCAGTTAACAAACTTGATTTATCCGATCATAAAATATTTGTACTTGACAATATTCCGCTAACCAAGGATCAGATATTATTTTTCATTCTCACGTAACAAAAAATATAATTCGGCCTGTCTTGCCCAAGGCATTTACAGCGTTTACAGATATATTCGGCGAAATACTGATTGTTTCATATTATTTCCCGTACTGGACAATATTAATGTGATAGATATTACAAACAAGCAATGCGGTGATGTAACGAAATATAAATGTATCGAATTATATCATCAAGCAACCAAAGACAAATACAATTTTTTTTTAATTTTACAAACTAACGCTTGATCCAGCTAAAATGTTTTGTTGTAGCATCAGCACGTTTTTATAGGCGAAGTTTGTAAAGCATATATAAAATAATAAACATGCTTCAACAAAGAATAGAATTACTAAAGACGTTTATTAAAAATCGAGAAGCTTTTAAGAAAAAAGTGCAAGAAGCTTGGCGTGTACAAATTCAAGCAGAGGAAGATACTGCTAAATTTTCAAACTTGTTTCCTAAGCAGTTCTTGGGAAGCAACCAGAAATACCTGCAGTATCCGCAGACGAGCTTAAAAAATTACAAGAAAAGGGTTTGTTAGGTTTACTCAGAAAAAACATTGAAAGAAGAGAATAAAAAATTGCAGAAGAACTTGTAAGACACATTGTTTATCCTGCTGCATGTCATGCCTAATTTGCATATTAATAAACAACCCTCTTGCAATTCAGCACGCGATAGCAAGACTGACGTATAATCCAGCCGGGTTAAGGACGTTAATCGCAAATGTGTCAAAGCAAACTAAAGAACTTGCTGAGGAACAAAAAAGAATAACTGAAGCTACCATATAAATAATTCCTATTGAGGAGCAGATATCACGTTTTTAAATTAGCTAGAGAAAAAAATATTTGAAAACGAATTAAATAATTTTATTTAAAAATATTTGTTGGAAAGCAAACTAGATGACTTTTAACAACATTCGAGAATGGAGTAATGACGATTGCAATAAAATAGAGGGAATTGATAAGTAAATTTGATGATTTTCAATCGGCTGAAAAAGTGTTTAAAGAAGCTGACACAAACGAAAAAATGCATCTGATATCATCCAAAGAGGCCGATAATGAACGCGCAGAGATCGATAACGAAATTGTGGATATTCTAGATCATCTGATTACTAACGTCAGACGAGTATGAAATATTACACCCTGATTTAATTTAATTAAAGCGATCTCATATAATGTCAACCATATTATTACTCGATTCGTCGCAGGCAACAGGACGCAATGCAAACGTTTCTGTTTATTACAATCCACCAATTCAACTAGTTCCTGAAAAACAATATGAGATTGGATTAATTTCCTTACTTGGTCAGAATTTCCTAATGTCCAGATGTATTGCAAAATTACACGTGTCCTATTGTAACATCTTAGGCTTACACAGCTTCTATTACTTTAAAAAAGGTATTTTTTGCTAGAAGTTGTCTGTCTGTTCATGTGCCTACGTAGAAAACGTGTTATGTTAGTAGAGCTAATTGGACATCGTCATTCTAAATAATTATCTTCCTGGAGAACAACATTACTTGTTTGGACATTCCTGAAAATCTTCAAACTTGGAAAGGTACAATACAAACTGTGCTTCATTGTGTAAACTCTGAATATTTCTGTTAGCTTCGTCTGACGTCATCATCCCCCAATTTGGACCGGAACTGAACTTCATACTGTTTATTTAGAACTGTTCGCATGACTTATGTTTTATATTTTTAGAAGAAAGCAATTTGGATCGTTTCCGTAAATGGTAAGTTTTGTTTTACATACTTACACTTTTTCATGCTTTCTAGGAAAATAAAATTGTTTTTGTTAAAATTTACAAAGCTTGTTGTCTCAACTCTTTCTTTGTGTTTCTTTGAACTTGCCAATACGTAACAATATTTCAATGCACTTACCTATAGCAAGTACAACACTTAGCATCGTCTCGTTTAGCGAAGTTTATTCTAGATCAGTGGCCACAAACATGATGTGGTTTAAAGATATCTCTCTCGGGACAACAGATCTTGGTATAACTCTACTAGGTGCATCCGCAGATGGCGTTGCAATGTTAAAATCAATAAATGGCGCTATAAGTGCACGTAACAGAAGATACAACGAGAGATTTGCTAAATAAAAAAAAGAGTTTGCAACAGAATCTCGCCAGACAACGATGATGCTTCCGTTATGTACAATCTTTGGATTTTGCCGTGAATACAACAAAGTTTTTCGAGAACTAAAGCACACGCTATTTATTTTAGATCTAGCTGATCAAAACGATTGTATAATGCATACCGATGGGGTAGCTGAAGAACAGTTTGCTTTTACAAGATTAGCGTTATGAATGCCACGAGTTGTCCCCTCTGTAACTGAAACGATGGAGCTCGAATCATTATTGACCGTTTGCACGAAAATGATATATTTCAAGCAAAACATGGCACATTTGGACTAGCGGCTGTCAGGGGCAATATCTGACGCGACGAATACAACAGTTCAATATTGTGGAATCAAACAAATCTATCGGTGGTGACACTGTCACTAAGTTTTATGTAACAATTTAAAATAAATGTCAGCACCAAAGACAAAGTCGTCGAAAAAAGTAAACAACAATAGGCATTGAACAAAACAAGGAGGATTTATAAAAGCTCAGCTGTTAGCGGGATTAGCTGCAAGTATTCTTCCGAACCTACTAGGAATCGGACGTGGAATGACTTTACCAGGTACCAGACGCCGTTGAGTAATTTTAATTTCTTTTAAAAAAAAATTGAATGACGTCGGATTTCGCGTAGTATTTTCTAAGGATGAAGTCGATGACTTACCAGCATGTGGCAAACAACCAGAAAAGCATTGTCAATAGGCATAATGGACATTACAATCCTCTAGATAAACAACTTGAAGAGAACGATGATCCGCAGCCAGGACAAGAGCCTTACTATCAAGTTGATGCGATACCAATGCATCATGATATATGTTATCGTGATCACGAAAACTCAAAATCAGACTGTGATAAAGTAATGTTAGACGAACTTCGTGATATGAAACAGAGTAATATGCGAGAGCGTTTTGATAAAAGATTTGTTCAGGGTTTTTTGAATTTTTTTTTAGCAAAATATAAATTAGGATGGTCTTGCAGTTGAACTACACAAACATAAGAAAAAGTTTCCACGACGTAAGGTTGTCACGAAAGCCGTTGATGATATCTAGGCGATAGATTTAGTTGATGTATCAAATCTTACTCAGTTTAATGTTGGCGCTGAAGGCGCTCCAAAGAAGTACTTGTTTAATGTTTTTAATTAATTTTTTTTAGCAAACATGCTTTTAGTGTACCTGTTTTAGATAAAACAGGAATGTCGATAACTGATGCTCTAAAACAAATAATAACAAATTCTGGGAACAAACCAAACATAATCTGGATCGATCACAGAGCGGAGTTTTTCAGTACAAAATTGAGCAGTTTCTGGAACAAAATTTCATTAAAAAATATGTTACAGAAAGCGGGGTAAAAGCGTTGTCGTTGAAAGATTAAATCGCACGCTAAACGAGCTGTTACATAAACATTTGACAGCTAAAAGTACAAACAGGTATTTCTCAAATCGTTGACAAATATAATAACACTAAACATCAAACTATCAAAATGTCACAAGATGACGCAATTAACCATCCGATATTGGCGAAAGAAAACATGTACCGCAGACATAAATTCAAAGTGGGTCATCGGGTCAGAATTTCTCTGACGAAAAAAAAAATCGCTTGAAAAAGGATTTACTCTAAACTGAAGCGAAGACGTATTTGTAGTTAAGAAAGTACTTTTAGCAATACCTGTTACGTACGCCATAAGAGATTTATTAGGTGCACCTATAACAGGCAGTTTTTTTACGAACAAGAACTACAAAAACTTGATAAAGATGTTTTTGTTATGGAAAAACTGATTAGGAAAAAAGGCAATAAAAGTTTTGTGAAGTGGCGCGTTTTCAGCGACAAATTTAATAAATTGATCCCCTCCCGGTCGATGAAACAATGTTTCTGTAGATTTCCTCGTACTTACGTTTAATGGATTTACATTTTACTGGTTTACATAACGATATTAGATATTGTCTGTGATCGTCAGAGATCGCCATTAAGTTAAAAATCTTGACAAATATAAAATCGAATTTTATATTTCTATATCGGTCTAGAATTTTAGAAGGTTTTTACAGCCGCCAAAACGCTTGATTTTCACCCAAAGTAAAATTTAATTTCAAATTTTCTTGTAATGTGATATTTTGCGTTATATCGTCCAGTTGTCGGTCTGCTATAATTGTTTTTATCAAGGACATCGACGCTGTCGTCTTTTTCGTCGTTGTTAAATAAAATGTCATTCTCTATATAACCAACCGACTTTTCGTCAACGATGGAGTTGTCAGAGATAACAATTGTGGGTAGAAACAGCATAGTCTGCGTAAATATTAGCAAGACGATTCATCAAATCCTTATTATAATATATTTTTATCTAATTGCTTACCGGGGATATTTAAAGATGATGGGAGCAGTGTGTTTTCTTGAAAAAGATGATCTTGTTACTCCATCGGCAAACAATATACTGCCATGGCATTAATATCAAAATGTTTTACCGCACCTGAAATAGATTTAAATTTGATTTCATCGTCTGTTTCGAGATTAAATGAAAAGACAGGTTTTAATAGAATCTGAAATTAACACCACCACCCCGTCATGTTCTCACATTTTATTGCAGGGTAGCTAGTTCTAAATTTTACGTTATTGATGTGATGAATAACCAAACCGTTGGGTAAAGATCCGGTATATATCTCGCAAGCAAAAAGATGGCTTTAATAACCAGCTTGATCCTCTGACAGTTATTGTGAGATATCATATATTATTCATACCACCAAGAACTGTTTTAGTTTCTCTTATCCTTTGCCTCGCATAAATCAAATACCGGATGCGTCTGAGATTCATTTTGTAAAGATAAGTTTTCAATATTGTCAACAGTGACCGCGACGTTAACATGATATGCAAGTTGTCCTTCTGGAATGTTGCCATAAAATAAAGTGGTCATAAAACTAAGTGCAAATAAATCTTTTTTTAATATTTCAATTCGTTCAGTACGGTAACCTTTAACACTGATCTTATAACCTGCTGACATTGCTTTTACCAATTGGTGGTCCGTATTCGATATTTATCACCGACCTTAACCTATTACCAGAGTATAAGTTGTACCTGGGCAGAACGTGATAATGTTCTTGTCCGTTTGCACTTGTCAATATACTATAAGGATTTTATATCTCTAATTGATTTTGAGATATTAATTAGAGATATGATATTGCATTATAATATAGTCATGCTGAAATTAGGTGATATAACCAAGAAGAGCCTCATGGGAGGACCTGAACAAAAAAAACGACTGCCTTCACAGGATTTGACAATAGTTATCGGTATGATAAAGAAATCGTATTAGCAAATTTTACTGCAGCAAATCTCTATTATTTGCTAGAACCAACCGTAAAACGCGATTATGAAAAACATAAGGGTCTAAGAATATTAGTGCAATATCACATTATATGCCAAAGCCACTTGTGACGGAAAAATCAACTGACAAGGAAATTGAAGACTCTTACATTATTGCAAACTCAAGGCGTGTTTTGCTTAGGACTGATCTTTTGTTACTAGCAAAAGGTCTGCCTCGCGACTTTGTTAAAATGTTTATGAAATCTGATGATTACGCGCTTGAGGGCGACGTTAGTTTTATAAGAGCAATGACTATTTGAGCGAATCATCATAAATTCGAAACAGATGTCATTATCAAACATGGACTGAGTAATTTTGATGACAAAAGTTATTGTGCAAATGGGGTAGATACATTTTCACTTGAATACTGCCGCGAAACAGATCTACTCGATCTCATATTCGGAGTCTAGGGTATGTAATTTTGTATGAACAATAAAAATAATGTTTGAAATGTGACAGTAACAAATAGCTGCAATATCAAGATCTAATATCTAATGATAGACGATAAACAGTTTACAGTTGAAACTAATAACGAAAGATCAGGTATATGTTTTTTCCGCAGTTCGTGTCAAGCTAAAACTGTCGCTCATCAGATCTGACGACAGCGGATATTTCAATTACCTTGAACAGTTGAGCCAGAGGTTATCAGCAGAGTTTAAAAACTTTCATGATCCGATAAGTCAACAAAAATATACCAAACTTACCATGAATAATAATGGTCAAAAATAAATTTTATCGACACAAAAATATCCTCTTATCAAGCTGCAAATAAAGGACTTGTTCGAACGTCGTCGCCGTATGAACGGTAAAGTAAAGTCTAGTCTCTACCATCGCGATGATGAAATATTTCTAATATCAACAGTTAAAACATTGATCATTAGTGATAAGGTATAGACATTTCACTTACCTGTGTATCTTCTGTCTCTTTGAGCTAAAAGTCTTTGAGAGGGGTAATTTATATTTGAGCTAGAATCAGCCTTGCTAAAAATGATAAGTCGTTTTGGGATGGGATTTGTTTAGAGGGATGGAAAAGGTCTATGAGCCAGAACCAGCACTTTGATTTTAAGTAAAGGTCTTTTTCGGATAGGGTCGGGAGGTCTTCGAGATGGTGATTTATATTTGTTTGGAGGGTTGAAAAAGGTCTTTGAAATAGAACCAGCCTTCACTCTATTATATTTGTATCCAAATATCAACTTTTTACAAAATTAGCACAACAGATAACAGTTTCTCAAAACGATGACTGATTGGATGTAGAGGCATACAGTCATCATCTTCCCAATTTTATGTTTTATAGGAAGTGAAGGCGACAATCTGCTCGTATCCAATCTAACAGATCCCAAAACCATTGAGAGCCCAATTAGTCTATACGATAGTGCATCAGTACTTTCAAAATCTGTGAAATTAAAAAAGGTGACTGATTACCTCATAGAGTTTGAAATAACATTCGCATACAAAGTATTTGATTGCGAGACCATTAATTGTAGTTTCTGCAGGAAAATGGATAATTCTAAAATCTTTATAAGCATAATTACGAACCTCAAATATAAATAAAAGTAGGAGGACATTGAATGTCATCTATTTTCTCGCAGCAGTAATGAGACTGAAATGGAACCACGTGAGATTAAAAGGACACTTGAGATATATCAGTAATCATAATTATTACTTGGTGTATAGACATTTTAATTTATTTTACCACAACATAAATTGTGCTAAGTATCAGATAATAGAAATTATTAAATCTGATCCAGATCTCTCGAGTAGCACTCTTTAGGAAAGAGTACGTTTTTGGATATGCCAATTATATACTTCAGTCGGTAAGGATCAACACGTTCAAATGGGAGTTCAGGCATTTTTAACTCAAGATAACAGTTTTTTCACTTACAGTCTTTACTGAATCCAATAATTTAAATAGATTTAAAGTCTTACCTATTCAGCCACGACCAATACCATTAGTTTAATGTATTTACAGTCTTACCTATTCAGCCACGATCAATATCCCTCATTTAATTGGATTTGCAGTAATACCTATTCAGCCATGAACAATGTCAGTCATTTAAATGGATTTACAGTCTTACAGATTCAGCCACGAACAATGTCAGTCATTTAAATGGATTTACAGTCTTACCTATTCAGCCACGATCAATATCCGTCATTTAATTGAATTTGCAGTAATACCTATTCAGCCATGAACAATATCAGTCATTTAAATTGATTTACAGTCTTACAGATTCAGCCATGAACAATGTCGGTCATTTAAATGGATTTACAGTCTTACAGATTTAGCCATGAACAATGTCAGTCATTTAAATGGATTTACAGTCTTACCTTTTCAGCCACGATCAATATCCGTCATTTAATTGAATTTGCAGTAATACCTATTCAGCCAAGAACAAAGACAGTCATTTAAATGGATCTACAGTCTTACAGATTCAGCCATGAACAATGTCGGTCATTTAAATGGATTTACAGTCTTACAGATTCAGCCATGAACAATGTCAGTCATTTAAATGGATTTACAGTCTTACCTTTTCAGCCACGATCAATATCCGTCATTTAATTGAATTTGCAGTAATACCTATTCAGCCAAGAACAATGACAGTCATTTAAATGGATCTACAGTCTTACAGATTCAGCCATGAACAATTTCGATCATTTAAATGGATTTACAGTCTTACAGATTCAGCCATGAACAATGTCAGTCATTTAAATGGATTTACAGTCTTACCTTTTCAGCCACGATCAATATCCGTCATTTAATTGAATTTGCAGTAATACCTATTCAGCCATGAACAATGACAGTCATTAAAATGGATTTACAGTCTTACAGATTCAGCCCTGAACAATGTCGGTCATTTAAATGGATTTACAGTCTTACAGATTCAGCCATGAACAATGTCAGTCATTTAAATGGATTTACAGTCTTACCTTTTCAGCCATGATCAATATCCGTCATTTAATTGGATTTGCAGTAATATCTATTCAGCCATGAACAATGACAGTCATTAAAATGGATTTACAGTCTTACAGATTCAGCCCTGAACAATGTCGGTCATTTAAATGGATTTACAGTCTTACAGATTCAGCCATGAACAATGTCAGTCATTTAAATGGATTTACAGTCTTACCTTTTCAGCCATGATCAATATCCGTCATTTAATTGGATTTGCAGTAATATCTATTCAGCCATGAACAATGACAGTCATTAAAATGGATTTACAGTCTTACAGATTCAGCCCTGAACAATGTCGGTCATTTAAATGGATTTACAGTTTTACAGATTCAGCCATGAACAATGTCAGTCATTTAAATGGATTTACAGTCTTACCTTTTCAGCCACGATCAATATCCGTCATTTAATTGAATTTGCAGTAATACCTATTCAGCCAAGAACAAAGACAGTCATTTAAATGGATCTACAGTCTTACAGATTCAGCCATGAACAATGTCGGTCATTTAAATGGATTTACAGTCTTAAAGATTAAGCCATGAACAATGTCGGTCATTTAAATGGATTTACAGTATTACAGATTCAGCCATGAACAATGTCGGTCATTTAAATGGATTTACAGTCTTACAGATTCAGCCATGAACAATGTCAGTCATTTAAATGGATTTACAGTCTTACCTTTTCAGCCACGATCAATATCCGTCATTTAATTGAATTTGCAGTAATACCTATTCAGCCATGAACAATGTCAGTCATTTAAATGGATTTACAGTATTACAGATTCAGCCACGAACAATGTCAGTCATTTAAATGGATTTACAGTCTTACAGATTCAGCCATGAACAATGTCGGTCATTTAAATGGATTTACAGTATTACAGATTCAGCCATGAACAATGTCGGTCATTTAAATGGATTTACAGTCTTACAGATTCAGCCATGAACAATGTCAGTCATTTAAATGGATTTACAGTCTTACAGATTCAGCTACGACCAATATCCGTCATTTAATTAAATTTGCAGTAATACCTATTCAGCCATGAACAATGTCAGCCATTTAAATGGATTTACAGTCTTACAGATTCAGCCATGAACAATGTCAGTCATTTAATTGGATTTGCAGTAATACCTATTCAGCCATGAACAATGTCAGTCATTTAAATGGATTTACAGTCTTACAGATTCAGCCATGAAAAATGTCAGTCATTTAAATGGATTTGCAGTCACACCTATTTAGCCATGAACAATATAAGTCATTTAAATGGATTTGCAATCTAATGTTTCAGCTATGACTAATGACAGGGTGAGTCTTGAACCTGTGACCTTTTTGAATTATAAATCAAATGCTCAAACAATACAACTGCCACACTCCATGGAAGGATGATGAACACATATAAGCTATGTATATCAACATGTTTTTGGAAATTGTTCATGAAATTGTAATGATTATCTATAAGGAAGAGATTACACATTTAACCTATTTATATAGGTATAGATCATGTTTTAAGATACTAAGAGTGTCCGGTAATATAGGTATATATTATGTTTTAAGATACTAAGAGTGTCCGGTAATATAGGTATAGATTATGTTTTAAGATACTAAGAGTGTCTGGTAATATAGGTATAGATTATGTTTTAAGATACTAAGAGTGTCCGGTAATATAAGTATAGATTATGTTTTAAGATACTAAGAGTGTCTGGTAATATAGGTATAGATTATGTTTTAAGATACTAAGAGTGTCCGGTAATATAGGTATAGATTATGTTTTAAGATACTAAAAGTGTCCGGTAATATAGGTATAGATTATGTTTTAAGATACTAAGAGTGTCCGGTTATATAGGTATAGATTATGTTTTAAGATACTAAGAGTGTCCGGTAATTGCATAGGAGATCTTATTATGTATGACTCCTGGTACATGATTTTGTCAAATTTTAATAATTTGTATTTAAGACTAAAATATCTTTGTTATTGCAGAGTACTCATTGGCAAAGCTAGTGAAATTTATACTTAATTCTCAAAAGCAGCAAGTGCTGATTATTATTTGGTCCAAGGAATGTAGAGTTAGAGTTAGAGTTGATATCTGAGGCATATCGACTGAGGTTTCAAAACGCAATATAGAAAATAGCCACACCCATGTCAAGTTTTGCTAGGGAAAAGAACAAATATTTGACAGGTGTTGTGCATCTAAGTAGATTAATAAAGATTATAACAAACTTGTATAACTCAAATTAGTCCAAGAGTTCAAGAAGTGTGTGACATCAAATTCACCTTGAAAAGCACAAGAGAGTACTTTAGTTAATGTTTCTCCTACAGTTAATGAATATTTATTGACTCACAATGTTTTATTTGCAATATGTTTCCTCTCAGCAGATATTTAGTAAGAAAACAGCGCAATCTCAAGCGAGTACATACAGATTTCAATCTGGTATAACTTATAAGAATCAAACATCCATTATCTCTTCCTACGTGCACTTATTGCAAGAAAATAGGGCATGATGTTTCTGATTGCTGTTAAGTTAAAACAATAAGCAATAGAATAAAAACAGAGCAGTTCTAAATATTATTGTTTCTCGTAGGTCATCGTAATGGTCATACATGGGAAACAATACATTTTTGGGATCAAAGAAATCAAAGTCTGATTTTATTATGGAGAATTATGAACCACTCATGTCCAAGGGTTTTCTATCACCTAATGGTGATTCAACCAATCATACCCCTATTAAAAAATTAAGCGACACATGAGCTTCTCGGATTCTTGTAATTTATTATCAGGCACTTTACCTTTGCTTGAGAAGTCTTCTCTTTCTGAAGATGTTATTGTTCAGGGAGTAGGGTATTGTTTGATTCCAATTTCTCTCCAAAATGTTAATTTAACAGCAGACTTAGTTTCAGGGCCAGTGACTACTGGTGCTGTGAATTGCATCTTAAGGGTGCTTTTTTATTGTTAGGCAGTGACTTAGCTGGAGGTAATGTTTCATTTAATCCACTCGTATCTGATAATACTTGTTTGGATGAAAACTTGGATCCTATTGAAAATAATACAGTTTGTGCAGTTACTAGAGCTATGGTGAAAAGATCTCGTGAGAATAAAGTTGATCAGGAAATTGTTTCTTTGGATGACACATGTATTGGTCAGACTTTTGATGAGGTCACTTTTGCTCCTTTCTTATTAATCAAAAGGTATTCATCACTGTGATCCTCTTTTAACTACTCATTCTGTTATTTCTAACCAGAGCGCCAAACAACAATTGCTTGTCATCGAATAGGAAAAAGATACCAAAATCTCCTCTTTGTTTCAGAAGGATATTAGTGAATCCACAGAGGTACCAACTTGCTTTGTTTTGAAAAATGGTGTCCTTATGAGAAAATGGAGACCACCTGAGGTGCCCATTCATGTCAAGTGGTCAGTGAGCTATCAACTTGTGGTACCTAAGTCATATAGACATAGTCCTTACAAAGTTAAAAGGAAAGTGGTTTCAATTATATCGACACTCTTGGGACATGGAAACAGAAATAACTCCGTCACCAGTTATGTTTCTGGAGTTTGTTGATCAAGATAGCTTTGAAAATCATTCAATAAACTTAGTTGTTCCTGTCCCATGCAGTGAAATTTAAACGATGTTCAACCAGATTATAGTGACATTAGTTCAACATGTCTTCAAAATTCTGAAATATTACAGAATCTGGACAATACATTTTTACAGGCACTTGAAAAGAATGAGTTCAAGCAGTTAATATATGAATATGAGCACTTGATCCCAGTTATTCCAATTCGAACAAACAAAATCTACCATAATGATGAAGTTGCAGATTCCAAGCCTATAAAACAGCCCACCTCTCAAGCAGGAATGTTTGCAAATGGAGGTTGAATATTTTCAGGAGAATGACTTTATCAAACCAAGCAAATGTAACTGGAATCTGCCATGTATTCTTGTGCAGAAACATGATAATTCTTTCCATATGCGCACTGACTACAGAAAAGTGGACAGTGTCACCAAAACAGTCTTATTTTGAATACCAAGAACTGATTGATCACTGTATTGACAGAAATACTTCTTTTAGCTCCAGATTTCAATCAGCCATTTAAAATGTTGATGCATGTGATGTAGGGATTGGTTGCATATTAATTCAAGAAAATCAAAATAGTGTGGATAATCCAGTGTGCTAGTTCTCTAAAAATTAAATTAGCACCAGAAAAAATATTCCACTATTGAGAAGGAGTGCATGGCTTTAATTTTGGCTTTTACTACACTACGAAGTGTATATTAGTCCAGCTTATTCTCCAATTATTGTATTCAGTGATCACAACCTCCTAAGTTTCATATGTAAAATGAAAAACAAATCGGAGCTTGCTGAGCTGGAGTTTGATGTTGCAATTATACAACATTGTCTATGGGTATATCAAAGGAAAGAAAATTTAACTGCAGATGCACTTTCATGTGTCTATAAGCACTTTGTTGCTTTATTTTGTATATATTTTTGAATCAGTCATAATACAACATCCTGTGTAATTTTATTATCAGTATCATATGTGTGTTTAATTACTATGTAAGATAAAGTTTTATTGCATAAACCTTTCTTTTCTTTATGAGGGTAGGTGTTATGCATATCTATATTTTTGTAATTTTTTTTAATAATTATGAACTGTAGTGACTATCTATAAAGATGCATAGTTAATTTTGTAGACATGTATAGATTCTTTTTTAAAATATGAGTGCATGACAATTGTACAAGAACTTTAAATAGACATTCTCATGTTTTTATTAATAGACATGTTTTCAAGTCTGGAGTTGTTTATAGTTGGTGAGTTAAAATCAGGTGGTTGAGCACTGCCATAGTCACATGAATATATATTGTGAAATATTAGATTGAATAGCAAGGTGTGTCAAGTGGGCTATGTTAAATATAGTCATAATAGACCCCTGGAGGAGTATATAAGAAGCAATTAATTCATTCCTAATTTGGATTCAGGCTTTTATTTTATATATTCTTGTATTAATATCAGTCTGCATATGTGTCTAATGTTGTGTTTAGATATTATTTAAGATGAAAAATTTATTTTATTTGATGGAATTACATACAAAGTGTTCATTGGACTAAACTGTTATTCTGGGACTATCATTAATTCATTCAGAAGGAGTTCTAGACAATGCCCTTGTGATAGGTCAGGACTGTTGGCACCCCAGAACATTTAAGGATGTAAAATTCATTCAGAAAACGATAATCTTTAGGAATTGTTATAAGATTTTCTGAATAATTTTGGATTCAAATCATCATACTTTAAACTTTCCTCATAAATTTTCATTTTATAACTTTGATAATTAAATTATTTGTTAAGTTTGACAAAACTTGTTGGTTTTGCTTCTTTTTGTTACTTAGTTATGACCATAGAGTTGTAACAGATATATATGACTGCTGCCAATGTCTCACACTCATGAGAGAAAAGATGCACATCACAGCATCCCAGACCATCATGTCTACAGACTACCCTTGCCCATCCTGTGTGCTTCCAGGTTTAGATTCAGGAACCACATATGTAGTTTGCACAACAAGCATCATCATCAGACACAATGTACAACTAAAGATATGTAATAATTGGTTACAGCCAAAACAGAGCACATTACCACTGCTAATCCTGACATCTTAATTGTTTCCCTAGCTACCAAAACACCATTCAAATGACTGACCATGTGACTATACCAAAACACCATTCAAATGACTGACCATGTGACTATACCAAAACACCATTCAAATGACTGACCATGTGACTATACCAAAACACCATTCAAATGAATGACAATGTGACTAAACCAAAACTCCATTCACATGACTGACCATGTGACTATACCAAAACACCATTCAAATGACTGACCATGTGACTATACCAAAACACCATTCAAATGAATGACCATGTGACTATACCAAAACTCCATTCAAATGAATGACAATGTGACTATACCAAAACCCATTCAAATGATTGATAATGTGACTATACCAAAACTCCATTCAAATGAATGACAATGTGACTATACCAAAATGTCATCCAAATGACTGACCATGTGACTATATTAAAACTCCATTCAAATAAATGACAATGTGACTATACCAAAACTCCATTCAAATGAATGACAATGTGACTATACCAAAATGTCATCCAAATGACTGACCATGTGACTATACCAAAATGTCATCCAAATGACTGACCATGTGACTATATCAAAACTCCATTCAAATGATTGATAATGTGACTATACCAAAACTCCATTCAAGTGAATGACAATGTGACTATACCAAAATGTCATCCAAATGACTGACCATGTGACTATACCAAAACACCATGTACATGAATGACAATGTGACTATACCAAAATGTCATCCAAATGATTGACCATGTGACTATACCAAAACTCCATTCAAATGATTGATAATGTGACTATACCAAAACACCATTCAAATAGATGACAATGTGGCTATACCAAAATATCATCCAAATGACTGACCATGTGACTATAACAAAACACCATTCCAATGAATGACAATGTGACTATACCAAAACACCATTCAAATGACTGACCATGTGACTATACCAAAACTCCATTGAAATGAATTACAATGTGATTATACCAAAATGTCATCCAAATGACTGACCATGTGACTATATACCAAAACACCATTCAAATGACTGACCATGTGACTATACAAAAATACCATTCAAATGACTGACCATGTGACTATACCAAAACTAAATTCAAATGACTGACCATGTGACTATACCAAAATGCCATTCAAATGAATGACAATGTGACTATACCAAAACTCCATTCAAATGAATGACAATGTGACTAAACCAAAACTCCATTCAAATGACTGACCATGTGACTATACCAAAACACCATTCAAATGAATGACCATGTGACTATACCAAAACTCCATTCAAATGAATGACAATGTGACTATACCAAAGCTCCATTCAAATGAATGACAATATGACTATACCAAAACTCCATTCAAATGACTGACCATGTGACTATACCAAAACTCCATTCAAATGAATGACCATGTGACTATACCAAAACTCCATTCAAATGAATGACAATGTGACTATACCAAAATGTCATCCAAATGACTGACCATGTGACTATACCAAAACTCCATTCAAATGATTTATTGTATGACTATACCAAAACTCCATTCAAATGAATGACAATGTGACTATACCAAAATGTCATCCAAATGAATGACCATGTGACTATACCAAAATGTCATCCAAATGATTGATAATGTGACTATACCAAAACTCAATTCAAATGAATGACAATGTGTCTATTCCAAAATATCATCAAAATGACTAACCATGTGACTATACCAAAACTCCATTCAAATGAATGACAATGTGACTATACCAAAACTCCATTCAAATGAATGACAATGTGACTATACCAAAATGTCATCCAAATGACTGACCATGTGACTATACCAAAACTCCATTCAAATGACTGACCATGTGACTATACCAAAACTCCATTCAAATGAATGACCATGTGACTATACCAAAACTCCATTCAAATGAATGACAATGTGACTATACCAAAATGTCATCCAAATGACTGACCATGTGACTATACCAAAACTCCATTCAAATGAATGACAATGTGACTATACCAGAATGTCATCCAAATGACTGACCATGTGACTATAACAAAACACCATGTACATTAATGACAATGTGACTATACCAAAATGTCATCCAAATGAATGACAACGTGACTATAACAAAATGTCATCCAAATGAATGACCATGTGACTATACCAAAATGCCATCCAAATGACCGACCATGTGACTATACCAAAACTCCATCCAAATGACTGACCATGTGACTATACCAAAACTCCATTCAAATGAATGACAATGTGACTATACCAAAACTCCATTCAAATGAATGACAATGTGACTCTACCAAAACTCCATTCAAATGAATGACAATGTGATTAAACCAAAACTCCATTCAAATGACTGACCATGTGACTATACCAAAACTCCATTCAAATGATTGATAATGTGACTATACCAAAACTCCATTCAAATGAATGACAATGTGACTATACCAAAATGTCATCCAAATGACTGACCATGTGACTATACCAAAACTCCATTCAAATGATTGATAATGTGACTATACCAAAACTCCATTCAAATGAATGACAATGTGACTATACCAAAATGTCATCCAAATGAATGACAACGTGACTATAACAAAATGTCATCCAAATGAATGACCATGTGACTATACCAAAATGCCATCCAAATGACCGACCATGTGACTATACCAAAACTCCATCCAAATGACTGACCATGTGACTATACCAAAACTCCATTCAAATGAATGACAATGTGACTATACCAAAACTCCATTCAAATGAATGACAATGTGACTCTACCAAAACTCCATTCAAATGAATGACAATGTGATTAAACCAAAACTCCATTCAAATGACTGACCATGTGACTATACCAAAACTCCATTCAAATGATTGATAATGTGACTATACCAAAACTCCATTCAAATGAATGACAATGTGACTATACCAAAATGTCATCCAAATGACTGACCATGTGACTATACCAAAACTCCATTCAAATGATTGATAATGTGACTATACCAAAACTCCATTCAAATGAATGACAATGTGACTATACCAAAATGTCATCCAAATGACTGACCATGTGACTATACCAAAACTCCATTCAAATGAATGACAATGTGACTATACCAGAATGTCATCCAAATGACTGACCATGTGACTATAACAAAACACCATGTACATGAATGACAATGTGACTATACCAAAATGTCATCCAAATGAATGACAACATGACTATAACAAAATGTCATCCAAATGAATGACCATGTGACTATACCAAAATGCCATCCAAATGACTGACCATGTGACTATACCAAAACTCCATTCAAATGATTGATAATGTGACTATACCAAAACTCCATTCAAATGAATGACAATGTGACTATACCAAAATGTCATCCAAATGACTGACCATGTGACTATACCAAAACTCCATTCAAATGAATGACAATGTGACTATACCAGAATGTCATCCAAATGACTGACCATGTGACTATAACAAAACACCATGTACATGAATGACAATGTGACTATACCAAAATGTCATCCAAATGACTGACCATGTATTGATAATGTGACTATACTAAAACTCCATTCAAATGAATGACAATGTGACTATACCAAAATGTCATCCAAATGACTGACCATGTGACTATACCAAAACTCCATTCAAATGATTGATAATGTGACTATACCAAAACTCAATTCAAATGAATGACAATGTGACTATACCAAAATGTCATCCAAATGACTGACCATGTGACTATACCAAAACTCCATTCAAATGAATGACAATGTGACTATACCAGAATGTCATCCAAATGACTGACCATGTGACTATAACAAAACACCATGTACATGAATGACAATGTGACTATACCAAAATGTCATCCAAATGAATGACAACATGACTATAACAAAATGTCATCCAAATGAATGACCATGTGACTATACCAAAATGCCATCCAAATGACTGACCATGTGACTATACCAAAACTCCATTCAAATGATTGATAATGTGACTATACCAAAACTCCATTCAAATGAATGACAATGTGACTATACCAAAATGTCATCCAAATGACTGACCATGTGACTATACCAAAACTCCATTCAAATGAATGACAATGTGACTATACCAGAATGTCATCCAAATGACTGACCATGTGACTATAACAAAACACCATGTACATGAATGACAATGTGACTATACCAAAATGTCATCCAAATGACTGACCATGTATTGATAATGTGACTATACCAAAACTCCATTCAAATGAATGACAATGTGACTATACCAAAATGTCATCCAAATGACTGACCATGTGACTATACCAAAACTCCATTCAAATGATTGATAATGTGACTATACCAAAACTCAATTCAAATGAATGACAATGTGACTAT
The DNA here is from genome assembly GCA_016746295.1 of Potamilus streckersoni. Classification (NCBI taxonomy): domain Eukaryota; kingdom Metazoa; phylum Mollusca; class Bivalvia; order Unionida; family Unionidae; genus Potamilus; species Potamilus streckersoni. The sequence goes on from JAEAOA010000532.1 coordinate 889,795, forward strand.
ACCAAAATGCCATCCAAATGACTGACCATGTGACTATACCAAAACTCCATTCAAATGAATGACAATGTGACTATACCAGAATGTCATCCAAATGACTGACCATGTGACTATAACAAAACACCATGTACATGAATGACAATGTGACTATACCAAAATGTCATCCAAATGAATGACAACATGACTATAACAAAATGTCATCCAAATGAATGACCATGTGACTATACCAAAATGCCATCCAAATGACTGACCATGTGACTATACCAAAACTCCATTCAAATGATTGATAATGTGACTCTACCAAAACTCCATTCAAATGATTGATAATGTGACTATACCAAAACTCCTTTCACATGAATGACAATGTGACTATACCAAAATGTCATCCAAATGAATGACAATGACAATATAACAAAATCTCATCTAAATGACTGACCTTGTGACTATACCAAAAAGTCCTCCAAATGACCAAACATGTTACTATACCAAAATGTCATCTAAATGACTGACCATGTGACTACCAATACATCATCTAATTGACTGACCATGTGATTATACCAAAACATCATCAAAATGACTGACCTTGTGACTATATCTAAACATTATCAAATAACTATGTGACTATACAAAAACACCATCAAAAGACTGAGTCATCCAAGTGACTGACCATGTAACTATACCAAAACATAATAAATGACTATGTGACTGTAACAAAATGTCACCCAAATGACTGATCATGTATGTGTCCACTCAGATTAAACTCTATGATAGTGGGGACAAAACATGAAACAAGAACAAATCAAACAAAATCAAAGAATAAATTTATTTTGTTTTTAATATTTTATGATATGTTTTGTATTGCAATTCTCATTCAGGAATGTAAATTATGTCAATGTTCATACGATAATGATTAGTAGTTTAATATGATGAGGAATATGGAGTGCTATGATCTCACAAGTCAATCATATATGGTCAATTAAGACAAAGCTGTCCAGAATATTAAAACATATCAAAGTACCACAGCAATAATGATATCATATGTTTTCATCTCAAACAAGGGTAAATACAAAAAAAAGAAGAGATCCAAGAGGGTCTTATATTGCTTACCTTACATGCATAGGTCTAAATGTCAAATATAGTAGTTAAAAGGCAGGTACCTAGGGTTGAAATATTCTCAGTCATGATTATTTCCAGTTGCTTGGATTCTTGTAGGAATAAGAAAGGTGTTTATGATAGGACTCTTTCTATAAAGAGAAAGGTGTTCATGCTAGGACTCTTGTATGAATGAGAATGATATTCATGATAGAACTCTTGTAGGAATAAGAAAGGTGTTTATGATAGGACTCTTTCTATAAAGAGAAAGGTGTTCATGCTAGGACTCTTGTATGAATGAGAATGATATTCATGATAGAACTCTTGTATGAATGAGAAAGGTGTTTATGATAGGACTCTTTCTATAAAGAGAAAGGTGTTCATGCTAGGACTCTTGTATGAATGAGAATGATATTCATGATAGAACTCTTGTAGGAATAAGAAAGGTGTTTATGATAGGACTCTTTCTATAAAGAGAAAGGTGTTCATGCTAGGACTCTTGTATGAATGAGAATGATATTCATGATAGAACTCTTGTAGGAATAAGAAAGGTGTTTATGATAGGACTCTTTCTATAAATAGAAAGGTGTTCATGCTAGGACTCTTGTATGAATGAGAATGATATTCATGATAGAACTCTTGTATGAATGAGAAAGGTGTTCATGCTAAGACTCTTTATGTAAAGAGAAAGGTGTCTATGTTAGAACTCTTGTTCAAATGATACAGGTGTTTCTGCTAGGACTTTTGTATGAATGGGAATGCCATGCATGCTAGGACTCATGTATGAATGAGAAAGGTATTAATGATAGGACTCCTGCAAATGAGAAAGGAGTTTATTCTATGACTCTTGTATGAATGGGAATGCCATTCAAGCTAGCACTCTTGTATGAGAAAGAAGGTGTTCGTGCTAGGACTCTTTTTATAAAGAGAAAGGTGTCCATCCTAGGACTCTTGTACAAATGAGAAAGGTCAAATGAGAATGATATTTATGCTAGGACTCTTGTATAAATGGGATTGGCATTCATTCTCGGACTCCTGTGTGAATGGGAAAGGTGTTCATTCTAGGACTGACCACTCCAGTAGCCTAGTGGTTAGAGCGTCAGCATCTGATGCGGGAGGTTACGGGTTAGAACCCAGACTGAGTCATACCAAAGACTTTAAAAAAATGGTACTAACAGATGCCTCACTTGGTGCTCAGCATTAGGAGGTTAGTGTTAGAACTGGTTGGCCTGGTGTGAGGATAGTGTGACAGGGTGGGACATCATGCCACATGTCTGCGGCATGATGCCCAAGTGCTAGACATCACTATAAACTGTCTCACTACAGACATCATAGCGATATGACTGAAAAATTGTTAAAGCTATGTTAAAAATCTAAATCACACACAGACTCATTCTAGGACTCTTTTAAGAATGAGAATGGTGTTCAAGCTAAGATGCTGTGTAAATAGTAAAGGTGTTCGTTCTAGGACTCTTGTATGAATGGGAATGCAATTCATGCAAGGACTCTTGTATGAATGAGAAATGTGTTCATGCTAGGACTCTTGTATGAATGGGAATGCCATTCATGCTAGGAATCTTGTGTGAATGAGAAATGTGTTCATGCTAGGACTCTTGTATGAATAGGAATGCCATTCATGCTAGGACTCTTGTATGAATGGGAAAGGTGTTCATTCTAGGACTCTTCTATGAATGAGAAATTTGTTCATGCTAAAATTCTTGTATGAATGGGAATGCCATTCATGCTAGGACTCTTGTATGAATGGGAATGACATTCATGCTAGGACTCAGCATGAAGGGGAGAGGTGTTCATGCTAGGACTGTTGTATATACATACATATGCTAGGACTTACATACATACATGAATGCATGCATACACACACACACATACATCCATGCATACACACACACACACACATATATAGATATATATATATATATATATATATATATATATATATATATATATATATATATATATATATATATATATATGTGTGTGTGTGTGTGTTTGTTTGTGTGTATGTGTTGACATACAAGGGAAGCTGTATGCAAGCTTGATATACAGTTGTGTTGAAAGCTATGCAATTGCTACATACAAGGGAAGTGATATGCAGGCTTTATATACAGTTGTGTTGAAAGCTATGCCATTGCTACATACAAGGGAAGCGATATGCAGGCTTTATATACAGTTGTGTTGAAAGCTATGCCATTGCTACACAAGGCCTAATCCAACACAAGTCAGAAAGAATGAAAATAGGAAAATATTCCTACCTAATTCAACCAAAATTGACTCAACCATTCTGTAAAAGTCAATCTAACCAGGATGAAAAACCACACTGTTGGTAGTAGTCATTCCAAACACAATTCCAGCAGAGAAGAAACATTTCCAGCACATTTATTAAAATTGGCTGAGGTGTTTGCAAAAAGAGGTCTTTTTCATTTACATATTAATGGACCAGTTTTTAATTGTATCTGTCCCAGTTACTATGGAGAAAAGTCACAAATATGTTTTCTAATGGGATGCTTTGGGAAGAAAGGCATTTTGCTACTATCACAGACTAATTAGTACAGCATGCTCAAAAGAACATCCCAACAATGTTTGAATGAAAGAGGTCAGCCACTAGGGTATCCATTCAACACCTGTGTAGAAGAGATTGCCTTTCAAGAACAAAATAGGTCAATCTGTTTTGCAGAAATTAGCAAATATGTTTTCACTTAAAACTAATGTCAAGAAGAATATTTCTGCCAAATTTGAATCACTGGCACAGCTTTTCTACAGAAGAAGTCCAAAATGTGTTTTCCACTTAGAGACCTGGAGGCTAAGGAAAGCCATCACAGACAACCTTTTTTTAGAGGATATCCTGATTAATATTTTCCTACAAGAGGCATACTGAATTGAATTTGGTATAACATGTCCTAATGAATATTTTCATACAAGAGGCATACTGATTAGAATTTAGTATAACATGTCCTAATGAATTTTTTCATACAATAGGCATACTGTACAGAACTTGGTATAACATGTCCTAATGTATATTTTCATACAATAGGCATACTGAATTGAATTTGGTATAACATGTCCTAATGAATATTTACATACAAGAGGCATACAGTATAGAACTTGGTATACCATGTCCTAATGAGTATTTTCATACAAGAGGCATACTGATTAGAATTTGGTATAACATGTCCTAATGAATATTTACATACAAGAGGCATACAGTATAGAACTTGGTATACCATGTCCTAATGAATATTTTCATACAAGAGGCATACTGATTAGAATTTATGTAACATGTCCTAATGAATTTTTTCATACAATAGGCATACTGTATAGAACTTGGTATAACATGTCCTAATGTATATTTTCATACAATAGGCATACTGAATTGAATTTGGTATAACATGTCATAATGAATATTTTCATACAAGAGGCATACTGATTAGAATTTGGTATAACATGTCCTAATGAATTTTTTCATACAATAGGCATACTGTACAGAACTTGGTATAACATGTCCTAATGAGCATTTTCATACAAGAGGCATACTGATTAGAATTTGGTATAACATGTCCTAATGAATTTTTTCATACAATAGGCATACTGTACAGAACTTGGTATAACATGTCCTAATGTATATTTTCATACAATAGGCATACTGAATTGAATTTGGTATAACATGTCCTAATGAATATTTTCATACAAGAGGCATACTGATTAGAATTTGGTATAACATGTCCTAATGAATTTTTTCATACAATAGGCATACTGTACAGAACTTGGTATAACATGTCCTAATGTTTATTTTCATACAATAGGCATACTGAATTGAATTTAGTATAACATGTCCGAATGAATATTTTCATACAAGAGGCAAACTGATTAAAATTTGGTATAACATGTCTTAATGAATATTTTCATACAACAGGCATACTGATTAGAATTTGGTATAATATGTCCTAATGAATATTTTCATACAAGAGGCATACTGATTAGAATTTGGTATAACATGTCCTAATGAATTTTTTCATACAAGAGGCATACTATACAGAACTTGGTATAACATGTCCTAATGTATATTTTCATACAAGAGGCATACTGAATTGAATTTGGTATAACATGCCCTAATGAATAATTTCATACAAAAGGCATACTGAATTGAATTTGGTATAACATGTCCCAATGTATATTTTCATACAAGAGGCATACTGAATTGAATTTGGTATAACATGTCCTAATGAATTTTTTTTCATACAGTAGGCATGCTGAATTGAATTTGGTATAACATGACCTCAAGAACATTCACACCAATGTGAATCCAAACTGCCCCAGGTTATTTTAGAGAAGTCAAAAATAGCAAATGTGGACAGAAGCCTGGACATGCCATAAGCTCTCATGGCCTTATGGCCAAGTTAGCTTAAACTTCACATTGTAAGCATAACAACCATTTATTAAAATGTTTCAATTACCTTAAAAAGATTGCAAAATTTATATTTCCTTATTTATTATAATGTTTATCTTGACACCAGAAAAACAAATTTTAAAAAATACTGTGAAGGGTATTTCATATACCCACCATGTGTTTAAGAGTCTTGCACAGAGTCATTGTAGGGGATGGTGACCTCTGGTGAGTAAGGGATCTTAATGACCTTGACCTTTGGAATACAGTATTTTACTAAAACATTTGGTGGAGAGTGCTTATCAGAATTACCTTGATACTGACCTCTGATATGTGCTGTCAACATCAATAAGTTTCTTTTTTTTCTTATGTGTGAGCCATCCATGGTGTTTTGTGAAAGTACTTGTTCAAAAACAAACATTATTGTGCAAACCCCATTTTCATTGAACATTAAACCTAATGAGCCACAATTTCAGTCACCATGACCTTCATCTTGGATCCTCAAATCAAAGGCTTCTTTCTACCCAAAGAACTAACCATTCACAAATTTTAGTGAAGCTATACACTTTTTCATTTTCCAATCTGTGATCTTGACCTCTGACCCCCTAATCAATAGACTTTTTTCTTACACAGGATGCATTTTGCCACTGTTTAATGCTATTCTTATTGACCTAACATGAGAGTTATCTCCCTTAGACAAGTGAACAAAAGTTTTGACTAATTATTTATGAGTATTCAGGCTACATTTCAGTGCTGTGTACTCCACATGCTGTGTACTCTAATGGTGTGTATTCCACATCCTTACACATTTTACAACAGATCTGGGTCTTTGCCCTGCAGGTGAACATGGCAGTACAAAGTAAAAGACTAGTCATCCATTACACACAAGAAGCATGTTGAATAAATATTTAAAACAATTTTTTGACGTTATTATAATTATGCATCACACTAGCATGATTAGAAGACAAAACAAAAACAAAATCTGTCAAAAGACAAACATCAAAACATAATGACATTCTTAGAAAGACATGGGTCTTTATTAAAACATGATGTATTACATTTAACAAATTTATCTCATGCAGTCTATCATGTATCTTAAGCAGTGTGATATATATATATTACATGCTGTGGTGTATCATATATCACAAGCAGTGTGCCATTTATTACAAGCAGTGTATCTTGTATCTCAGTGTATTATGTATCTTAAGCAGTGTACCATTAATCACAAATAGTGTGTCATGTATCTTAAGCCATGCATCATGTATTTTAAGCAGTGTGATATATATCACAAGATGTGTATCATATATCACAAGCTGTGTATCATATATCACAAGCAGTGTACCATTTATCACAAGCTGTGTATCTTGTATCTCAAACAGTGTATTATGTATCTTCAGCAGTGTACCATTAATCACAAGCAGTGTGTCATTTATCACAAGCTGTGTATCTTGTATCTCAAGCAGTGTATTATGTATCTTATGCAGTGTAGCATTAAAATCACAAGCTGTGTGTCATGTACCTTAAGAAGTCTATCTCATAGAGACAACATTGATTACCATGCAAATAGTAAAGTCAGTAGGATTATTTTCTACACAAAGATTTTATAAAATATATGTTGATGCTTGTACAAGATGAAAGAATCCAACAAGGTGTATAAGCAGCATATATGTAGACATTTTAGTAATGGAGTAATATTTTACACATCTCAGCATAACACTCTCAAGATACTTAATCATCCACAGAATGTACCCTCGAAAGTAACACATTTTGGTGCTCAATAAACCTTGATAAGATGCCTCATCATGGCAACACAGATAAAATGGACTTGGGGTGTGAAAATAATTATTAAAAAAAAAATCTGAAAAGTAGGTAATAGCCACCTATTTTGTCTTCATCCTAAGAAGCCAAGTTTTGGAGTAATATGTTATAATATTTACCTAATGACAATATGTTAGGAGCACTACCATGCAAATTTCAATCTAAAATGATATTTACTACAAAGTCATCTGCTTACCAAGCTTGACCATTCCAATAAATGTATTGGTGCCAAATCCCATTAATTGTCAATTAATACTAGAGTAGGTGTGCATACTTTTCAAGAGTTGTAAACATGGGGATGGGTTGGTGCCTATAGTACAATCAGGTGTGTAATATTGAGTAATATTAAAGAGAATAATTTACTCTCAAAATGAATTTTTTCTTCAAATATTTGATCAGTTACAATATTTTAGATCATGAAGAGAGAGTTACATTTCCTCACCTCAGAGTCCTCTGTTCGAGCATATGTGATGCAAGCTTGAGTCAGATACAAGCTAGGGTTGGAATATGGTCAACAAGGGATGCTGTCTAGCTTAAAACTATTGATCCTACATATTCAGTGCATGGTCAAGGAAGTATGGCAATGCATATCCAGTGTATGGTCAAGGGAGTATGGTAATGCATATCCAATGTATGGTCAAAGAAGTATGGTAATGCATATCAAGTGTATGATCAAGGGAGTATGGTAATGCATATCCAGTGTATGGTCAAGGAAGTATGGTAATGCATATCCAATGTATGGTCAAAGAAGTATGGTAATGCATATCCAGTGTATGATCAAGGGAGTATGGTAATGCATATCCAGTGTAAGGTCAAGAAAGTATGGTAATGCATATCCAATGTATGGTCAAGGAAGTATGGTAATGCATATCCAATGTATGGTCAAGGAAGTATGGTAATGCATATCCAGTGTATGGTCAAGGGAGTATGGTAATGCATATCCAGTGTATGGTCAAGGGAGTATGGTAATGCATATCCAATGTATGGTCAAGGGAGTATGGTAATGCATATCCAGTGTATGGTCAAGGGAGTATGGTAATGCATATCCAGTGTATGGTCAAGGGAGTATGGTAATGCATATCCAATGTATGGTCTAGTGAGTATGGTAATGCATATCCAGTGTATGGTCAAGGGAGGATGGTAATGCATATCCAGTGTATGGTCAAGGGGAGTATGGTAATGCATATCCAATGTATGGTCAAGGAAGTATGGTAATGCATATCCAGTGTATGGTCAAGGGAGTATGGTAATGCATATCCAGTGTATGGTCAAGGAAGTATGGTAATGCATATCCAATGTATGGTCAAGGGAGTATGGTAATGCATATCAATGTATGGTCAAGGGAGTATGGTAATGCATATCCAATGTATGGTCAAGGAAGTATGGTAATGCATATCCAGTGTATGGTCAAGGGAGTATGGTAATGCATATTCAGTGTATGATCAAGGAAGTATAGTAATGCATATCCAGTGTATGGTCAAGGGAGTATGGTAATGTCTATCCAATGTATGGTCAAGGGATTATGGTAATGCATATCCAGTGTAAGGTCAAGGGAGTATAGTAATGCATATTCAGTGTATGGTCAAGGGAGTATGGTAATGCATATCCAGTGTATGGTCAAGGAAGTATGGTAATGCATATCCAGTGTATGGTCAAGGAAGTATGGTAATGCATATCCAGTGTATGATCAAGGAAGTATGGTAATGCATATCCAGTGTATGGTCAAGGAAGTATGGTAATGCATATCCAGTGTAAGGTCAAGGGAGTATGGTAATGCATATCCAGTGTAAGGTCAAGGGAGTATGGTAATGCATATCCAGTGTATGGTCAAGGAAGTATGGTAATGCATATCCAATGTATGGTCAAGGAAGTATGGTAATGCATATCCAGTGTATGATCAAGGAAGTATGGTAATGCATATCCAGTGTATGGTCAAGTGAGTATGGTAATGCATATCCAATGTATGGTCAAGGAAGTATGGTGATGCATATCCAGTGTATGGTCAAGGGAGTATGGTAATGCATATTCAGTGTAAGGTCAAGGGAGGATGGTCTTGAAAATTTAGTGTATGGCTAATGAAGGATGGCATTGTGTATCCAGCATAAGGTAAAATAATCTGCAAAGGGTCTTTCCAACTGCTCTGGCCTTTTCTTAAGAAATGAGGGATAGGATGTGGGACATTGGGCTTGCATGAAGTTTGCAAGATGGGTTTGTGGTGATCTTTTAGCAGCATGGTCATAGACAGGAATGCATCTCTTTCTACAAGTAGATAGAGAAAAAGTGTGCAGTCACCTTGTTAAGTACAAGAGCAATAAGTGATAATGATTCCCAGGCATGTTAATCAATGGGTTTTTCCATGTCAAGGGTCAAGGTTATGATCAGCATGATATTTCCATGTCAAGGGTCAAGGTTATGATCAGCAGGGTTTGTCCATGTAAGGGACAAGGCTATGATGAGATTGATGAAATTGAGCTGTATTGACTAAGTTGATCATGACTTGTATTACTAATAGAAAAAAACTGTTGTCACAGTCTAATAGAATGGTATGATGATGATGACTTACAAAGCATATGCATGTTTGCTATATGTAATGGTGGCATGGAAGTGTTCTGACACCATCTCAGATACAGACTTCATACTTGTGTTCCAGCTTCATTTGTATTGCATGTCAACTTGATCTATATTAAAAGCCAGTATTCCATTAACTAACATTAGTTGAATTTCCTTTGCACCCAACTGTTATTAAAATTCATCTTTAATTCTGACACACTTGATCATACTGTCATCAACTGATACAGACCTCATCACTTGTTATAAATAGTGAGTTGTATCATTATTCAATTCCATTCTAATTATTCTCACCTCCTCATTCCATTATAATTATTCTCACCTCCTCATCCCATAGTAATTATTCTCACCACCTCATCACATTGTTATTATTCTCACCACCTCATCCCATTGTTATTATTTTCACCACCTCATCCCATTGTTATTATTCTCACCACCTCATCCCATTCTGTTGAATCTTTGCAACCAGGACTTTGGTTTTAAAAAATTGCTTTGCAGAACATCAGCATTAAAACAATCAAAACCCAAACATGCTTTTTGCTAGATTAAATGAGAGTGACAGTAATAAGTCTAATGTTACTTTGTGTATAAATGGAGAAAAAAAATGCTGTATTACATTTTTATGCTTATTACCAAGCAAAATTCTGGGCCCAAAAAGTCAATAATTGACACAAACTGAATGGCAAATCTCAGAGAGTGCTATTGGACTCCAGCATTTTTAAAACTCACCCTAAAATGAATAAGAAAATAAATATTGTAAAAAGTGACATCAATCTCAAATTTTCATGATTCAAAATAGTATGACACACATTTTAACAGTAATGAATATGTATTTTATCTTCATATTTACCACATAAATTAAATCAAATGTTTTTGGCATGATTTCTGCATGAACTAAGAATGAGATATGCACTTTGTACATGAACTGACAATGTTTGAAGTGAAACCAGGTCAACCCAAAACCACTTATTTGGGTTACATCTACTATTTAATGCCTCCATCTGACATAGTTGTATCACCTGAGGTGGATGTAGCTAGGTTGAACTGAAAGTTTATTGTTAACAGTTGTCACTTCATTTTGTGACTTGGTTACTGAAGTTGACAAAATATCATAGCTAATGGCTGAATTGTCTACATATGATTGTCTGGTCCAGACTGGAGTCACGTCTGCATTCTTTATGTTGCTTGATACATACATTGTTTCTTTCATGACAGTCTGATCATTATTCATCAAGTTTGGCACAAATGCTGTAGGAGTGGTGACATTTTCAGGAATTATAACATCTTTTTCACTAAAGTCCACAAAAACCCATGTGTAGAGTTTCCTGAACTCCAATTTCAAACGTTGGTATTTCAGAGAATTCAAGCCATCATGCTGCCATCTTTGTTTGCTTTCCTTTAACAGTCTGAATCTGAAAGAAAGATTAAAATAAAGATATCCCTCATTATAAAGATGCTTGATATACTATCTTCTTATAAAACCCATTGGTATATTGTGCCCTCATTATAAAGCCCTGTGTAAACTACTGACCACTTATAAAGCCACTTACTATACTTCTGCCCTCTTGGCAGCACAGTGTTACAGGGTTTGCTTCAAGACATAAACAACAGAAACAATGCCACTCTCAGGAAAAAACTATCACCAGTGTCTATGCATCCACCATTACCAAGCTAGATAAACTCAAGGAAAAATTCTAAGAAGACCTGGAGTCTCTTACTGAAGACATACCGAAGATAGACATTATCATTGGTGATGTTAACACTTGTGATGGCAGACCTGCCAACCCTAACAAGACTGTCCCGGAAAGGCAATTAATTTGTTTCCATAAGTTTAACAAATTTTCAATAAGGAATAAAAAAATAGCATGTAGTGCTATTGTAAAGTTAGCAGAGAAATATTTAAACATTTCAGTATTCAAAACTTATGCTGTGATAGTAAACATTATGTTCAACTAAAACGTTTGAAAATTACATGTAGACCTTATCTGTTCAGTTCTAAACCATATGCAGCTCAATGGCTTGTTGCTGTCTCTCAATCTAACGTAATTCTCTGAATTCTTTTTATTTTAGTGATGCTGACATTTTGCATGAATATATAGGTGCAGTTAAAAGTTATTCTAGTTCTCTAACTCCATTAAATCTAATATGCATCCCAGATCCTCCACAAATCCATGTTATTTAATGGTCATTTTCATAAGTCTTATGGTAAATCACAAGGGCTGGCAGCCACATCCCTTACTTCACAAGTCCATGTTTTTAATGATCATTTTTCTAAGACTTATGGTAAATCACAAGGGCTGGCAGCCACATCCCTTGCTTCACAAGTCCATGTTTTTAATGGTCATTTTTCTAAGACTTATGGTAAAATCACAAGGGCTGGCAGCCACATCCCTTGCTTCACAAGTCCATGTTTTTTGATGGTCATTTTTGTAAGTCTTATAGAAAAATCACAAGGGCTGGCAGCCACACCCCTTGCTCCACAAGTCCATGTTTTTTAATGGTCATTTTTGTAAGACTCATGGTAAAATCACAAGGGCTGGCAGCCACATCCCTTGCTCCACAAGTCCATGTTTTTTTAATGGTCATTTTTGTAAGACTCATGGTAAAATCACAAGGGCTGGCAGCCACATCCCCTGCTCCAGATCATCATCAGGAGAAGAGACAGACTGAATGTCCTTCTAAGGAAGGCCATGAGAAGTACAAAATGTTGGACTGACCACTGGCTAATGCTAATACTATCAAAGCTCAGAATTTTAATCCAGACTAGCAGATGATCATAAATGAAAAAAGGGACAAAACTTGTCGCCAAACTGAGAATATGAAAGGAACCAACTGTGCTTACACCTGGTACAAATCAACTGGGCACAATCAGTTGGGTACAATTGGCTGGGTACAATCAACTTGGTGCAATATATACAAAGCAGATCAACAGATTTTATTCTACAAAATCTGAGTCACTGCAAAATTCTTCATTGTCTTTATGCTTTTTAACTTGTCTTAGATATGTGGTTGTTAAAATTTAGCTTTGTGATATCTTAGATATGTGGTTGTTAAAATTTAGCTTTGTGATATCTTAGATATGTGGTTGTTAAAATTTAGCTTTGTGATATCTTAGATATGTGGTTGTTAAAATTTAGCTTTGTGACATCCTAGATATGTGGTTGTTAAAATTTAGCTTTGTGATATCTTAGATATGTGGTTGTTAAAATTTAGCTTTGTGATATCTTAGATATGTGGTTGTTAAAATTTAGCTTTGTGACATCCTAGATATGTTGTGGTTGTTAAAATTTAGCTTTGTGACATCCTAGATATGTGGTTGTTAAAATTTAGCTTTGTGACATCCTAGATATGTGGTTGTTAAAATTTAGCTTTGTGATATCTTAGATATGTGGTTGTTAAAATTTAGCTTTGTGACATCCTAGATATGTGGTTGTTAAAATTTAGCTTTGTGATATCTTAGATATGTGGTTGTTAAAATTTAGCTTTGTGATATCTTAGATATGTGGTTGTTAAAATTTAGCTTTGTGACATCCTAGATATGTGGTTGTTAAAATTTAGCTTTGTGATATCTTAGATATGTGGTTGTTAAAATTTAGCTTTGTGACATCCTAGATATGTGGTTGTTAAAATTTAGCTTTGTGATATCTTAGATATGTGGTTGTTAAAATTTAGCTTTGTGATATCTTAGATAAGTGGTTGCTATACATTTAGTTGAGAATCACGATCTACTGCAAAGGGTTCCACATCCTCACATGGTGTCTCATGGTGAAATTGAATAAATTCTGCATGTTTTTGCCAAGAACAATGACCTGGAATTCCTGGGGATTGGCTTGAATACTATTATAGGCCCATTCCCCACTTTTGCAAAACTTGGACATATTTCTATTTATAAAAACTTTTTCTTGTTGTGTTATGTATATGTGATTAAATTGCTTGTGTGTAAGGTTTAAAATTTTTTTTATTTCATTTTTGTTTCATTGTATTTAATTGCAATGAATATTTTTTTATAGATTTGGGATTCTATTTTTAGTAGTGAGATATATTTTTTTCATAAAGTTGTCTACTTAAGACAAAATAGTAATATGTGAGAATTGACATTGAGTCTGCCTTACCTTGGTAACGAAATCAACAGAAGTTAAAATGATTGGTCAGTATCATAGACATACTTTCTTTGCATGATCAATGTTTGTAAACAGACTTTTTTATGATTTTTTTTTAAGTGGAGTGACATTGGCCTACATGTGAATTTTAGTGTAATAAAAGGCCACATGACCAATCTCGTGAGATTTAAGTGACGTTTTGCATTTAAATATACATTCCAAATATGAGTTTGGACAGAGTCATTCAAAACCTTGAAGGTACAAGGTGTAATTTTTTAATTTGTTGCCAAGATTGTTTGTTATTCAACTGGTTTTTGGATTCAATAATTTATTCTCCTGAAAACTCAACAAGTTGACTTTCTTATAAAAAAAAATTCTGAAAGAAGGAAATTAATTCTGAAATTATTCAAAAACAAAGACTGTGATTCAAGTGAGGAATTATTGTTATTCATACATTGGACTACATCTGACATCATTGTGCTCCATATTTATACGTTGTCGGGACTCAAAACTGGATTCTTATAGAACTATTTAGTGATAGGACTTGTATTTTTATTTTTAGAGTCATATTTGAGTTATATTTACAAACTGTAAGTCCTGTTTATAAATTTTTACATTGTTGGGCAGGGAAATAAAATGTTTTGTTTAAATATAAAAAGCTTGTTGGTTTTCACTCTTTTCTTTATTACTGAATACGAGTCCTTGTCATGTAACAGTCAAGAGTTCTTCTACCACCTTTTAAAAACTGAAAAGACTGGTGCCTTAGGAATATCATAGGACAAAGTGTCCATATTCAATGAGACCAAGTGAAGTTCTTCTGATTGTTGTGTCTCACCTTTTGGGATTTTCTTTGTCTTTAACATGGTCCAGCATTTTGTACCTGGCAATGGTCATGGGATATCTGGTGATAGTCATTTTACTGTACAGAATCCTGAAAGTACAAAATATATTTATCAAAGAATTTCTTTCAGACTGTCAGTTCTTTGTGACCTTTCCTTGAGTACCAATGTACTAGTTTATAAGTCACTTTTTGAGACTTAAACTGACACCTTTCCTTGAGTACCATATGTACTAGTTTATAAGTCAAGCCCAAGCTGCACAGGTCTTCAGAGATCTGGCATCCCATGAACAAGTCTGGCTATATGGAGATTGTTGGGAGTAAGCAGTGCAATGAATGGTTCAGTATGTGATGGCAGATCCTGAGTCTATGCAGTTGGTCTTGACTTATAAGCGAGTATAAATTATAGATTGCACAAACATTGCACACAGGATGAGTGAATGAATAATTCCCAGGATTCAAAATCTTTCTCAAGTGATCTAAGAAACATTTGAACATTACAAGTTATTACAAATCATGTACAATATAAGAAGTGAAACTGAGGTTCAAAATTTTATGTAATATTAATGTTTTTTAATCAATGTTTTAAAAAAATTTGATTGAAATATGACCAGTTATGATTTCTAGAGTGTTCATAAGCAAATGTTGACAGATGGACAGATGATGCAAGACAGACAGATAGACAGATGATGCAAGACAGACAGATTGACAAATGATGCAATACATGCAGATGGACAGATGATGCAAGACAGACAGATGGACAGATGATGCAAGACAGGCAGATGGACAGATGATGCAAGGCAGACAGATGGACAGATGATGCAAGATGGACAAATGATGCAAGGCAGACAGATGGACAGATGGTGCAAGGCAGATGGATGGACAGATGATGCAAGGCAGATAGATGGACAAATGATGCAAGGCAGATAGATGGACAGATGATGCAAGACATACAGATGGACAG
Source organism: Potamilus streckersoni (assembly GCA_016746295.1). NCBI lineage: Eukaryota > Metazoa > Mollusca > Bivalvia > Unionida > Unionidae > Potamilus > Potamilus streckersoni. The sequence continues at coordinate 905,574 of JAEAOA010000532.1, forward strand.
ATGATGCAAGACAGACAGATGGACAGATGATCCAAGACAGATGGACATATGGTGCAAGACAGACAGATGGACATATGGTGCAAGACAGGCAGATGATGCAAGACAGACAATTGGAAAGATGATGCAAGACAGACGGAAAGATGATGCAAGACAGACAGATAGACAAATAATGCAAGGCAGACAAATGGACAGATGGTGCAAGGCAGATGGATGGACAGATGATGCAAGACAGACAGATGGACAGATGATCCAAGACAGATGGACATATGGTGCAAGACAGACAGATGGACATATGGTGCAAGACAGACAGATGATGCAAGACAGACAGATGGAAAGATGATGCAAGACAGACAGATGGACAAATAATGCAAGGCAGACAAATGGACAGATGGTGCAAGGCAGATGGATGGACAGATGATGCAAGACAGACAGAAGGACTGATGATGCAAGATGGACAGATGATGCAAGATGGACAAATGATGCAAGGCAAATGGATGGATAGATGATGCAAGTCAGGTGGATGGACAGATGATGCAAGGCTCACAGATGGACAGATGATGCAAGACACACAGATGGACAGATGATGCAAGACAGACAAGAAAGGCTATAGCATAAATTGCAGACAATGTAGCATTGTGAACAATAATTTGTACACTACCTTCTAAACATATCATCGTCCTCTCCACCCCAACCAAAATAATGATTAGAATATCCATTGGTTTTCAAAAACTGTTCCTTTGTCATGGCTGTCACACCACCAAATATCTGGGTATACAAAAGCCTGGATAGACATTAAGAGAAATTAATGAGTTGAGAGTCTATATTTCTTAATGAGTCAATACAATGGTCACAGACAATAAACCAAACTCTGTTAATCAAAGAAAGCAATTTGTAGCAAAAAAAACCAATGTTTTTATAGATTTTGCTGGAAATATAAATATAACAAATCAAAAATGTTTTTTTCTAATGTACCCCAACATTATTTGTTTCATCACCAAATATACAGTACTATAGTTTTCCTATATGTAACTCATATTCTGACATGATGTCACAATGACATCAGGGTCAGTGGTTAAAAAAAAATATTTTTGTCACATGATATATGATACATTTGTGATCATTTCAAATTACATTTATGAAACTCCTCATGTGATAAATGATACATTTGCATTCACGAAACTTGTCAAATAGTTTAAATATTTTGCTTGCTACATGTAAGTGACAGATTACGGTCTGTGTTGTTTGAGTAAGTTCAACACAAATAATTGCCAAATTTATGTTTTATATATATATATATATATATATATATATATATATATATATATATATATATATATATATATATATATATATATATATATACATTCTTGATTAGATGTAACATACTGAAATTTCCATTGTCACCAAACTTCAAACTAAAAAGGTCTCAAAATTATCACCAAGGCCTCAATGAGCAGTTGCCTAATACTAAGTTTCAATTTCTCTGAATTAATTAAATAAATGCTCTATAAAACATTTTTCACGCTCAGCTCTTAATAAAAATTATTTAATTAGAAAGAAAATATCTATATCTCTTATAATCTTGATTTTCAGATAATTTAAACATTTCAAATTCACTGAATTCAAACAATTTATTTTAAATGAAATATATATATATATATATATATATATATATATATATATATATTAAAACAAATTTAAAATTACATAAGAAATAACATGTATGCAATATTTATCTTAAAAGATTTTGATGCATCAAAGACATGTACATATTTTGGGAGAGTGAAATTTGGACATGTTAAAGAAATATATTTTGGAAGAGTGTGATTGCAAAATATCAAAGACATATATATTTTGCAGAATGCTTCATCAAATCTCTTCCTTAGAACACACAGGACTTGACTTTTACCTAACAAATAGTGATTTTTTTATGTACACACAGAAGACTTTTCATAACATAGAAACGTTTTTATGTACACACAGAAGACTTTTCATAACAAATAGAAACATTTTTATGTACACACACTTGATGAGTTAAAGAAGATGGGGCAATATAAAAAAGGTAAAACATTCTTGAGTTGTCTATGTAGGTCTGTGCATATGTCTAGCTATGTGGTCCAAATGTGTGGTCCAGGGGACCCACAATGGCACAGTGGTCAGCATGCCAAACTTAAGACGAAAAAGGTGTGGCTTCGAATCCTACAATTATACCAGCTTGGATCAGCTACCAAAATGTGTTCTTGGGTAACGCACATTACTCCAATTGCCTCAGCACAAAATAACCTACTTATGTTGGTGTGCCACAAAACACCAAACTTAACGGAACCAAACTAAATGTACCAAAGTTGTATTTCACCAAATATGATAAATTATTAAGAAGATATTAAATTTATCTAACAGGTCCCCTGCCCAACCTTGCCACATTCTTAGGGTCCCATCACAATAAAAATAAATAACTGTCTTGCCTTGTATTTTGTTGGGACTCTAAGGTCATTAACTAAGTAACAGAAAGAGGCAAAATCAACAAGTTTTGTAAAACTTAACAAATAATTTAGAAAATATGACAGGAACATCAATCATGTATTTAATTAACAGGATAAGAGGAAAAAAGGAGACAATTCCAGACTATAACTGCAGAGTTATCAAGCTCCGAGCTAAGAGATGGATTAGCATGGAGCAGGGAAAGGTGCCATCGACAACTTAAATGCTGTTAACATTCAAGCATTTATTGCTAGTGGCTTTCAATACAAAGCAATCAAAGTACCAGCAATAAAAGTCTAACCTATACTTGTGTTTGTCGATGGCAGCTGACATGTGCCTGGGCATCGGTGGACAGGTGTACAGGTTTCGATCATCTTCCGGTAAAAGGTCCACATCATGGAAGATAAAACACTGGAAATCGTACAGTCTGATTGCCTCCACAAATCCTATGTTCATCAACATGGCACGATTGAACATCTTGTCAGGTGCCTGCGAAGCAAATTATAATTTTAGATTGACTTAAAGGAAAATTCAACACTTGTCTTAAATCTTTGCCAAGGCAGATTATGTTCTATTTTGTTTGCAGTTGGATTGTTCATATTTACGAGTTGAATAATGATGTAGAGATTAAGCTACTCTCACTGAATTAATATAGTTATTATTATTATTATTATTATTATTATTATTATTATTATTATTATTATTATTATTATTATTATTATTATTATTGATTCAGGTAAAACTATGTAATTATTCTGAATGTTAAATATTATATTACAAATCTGAATGGTTTTATTGAAAAGTTTATTCAGTGTGCTCTGTCAGCATAAACATTTATCCAGTGTCATATCAGCATGTTTTTACAGTGTCATATCAACATAAATATTTATTCAGTGTGTCATATCAACATAAATATTTATTCAGTGTGTCATATCAACATAAATATTTATTCAGTGTGTCATATCAACATAAATATTTATTCAGTGTGTCATATCAACATAAATATTTATTCAGTGTGTCATATCAACATAAATATTTATTCAGTGTGTCATATCAACGTAAATATTTATTCAGTGTGTCATATCAACATAAATATTTATTCAGTGTGTCATATCAACATAAAGGTATTTTTAATGTGTCATATCAGCATAGACTGCTCTGGTGGCCAGCATCCACCTCGGATGTGGGAGGTCATGGGTTTGAACCCCAACCAAGTCATACCAAAGAATTAGCAGCTGCCTTTTTTGGTACATAGCATTAAGAGGATAGTGTTAGGACTGGTCAGCTTGGTGTCAGGATAATGTAACTGGTGCTTCATGTCTGTGGCATGATGCCCCAGTGCTAGACATCACTATAGACTGTAACACTGCAAACATCATAGTGATATGACTAACATTTTTTTAAAGTTACTTTGAAAATCCAAAAGACACACATGTGCATGCACACACACACAAACAGGTTTATTCAGTGTGTAATATCAGCATAAATTTTTTTACTTTGTCAAATCATCATAAAGATTTATTCAGTGTGTCATATGAGCCTTAAAAGTCTATTGAATGTATTAAACAGCAGAACAATTAAACAACAATACATCATTTCCATGACCAGACTATCTACAATTAGCTTGCATGAACATAGAGTATGCAAACCAGAATCATTACTCACTTTCATATGGGCCACTGTGAAAAAGAAAACATTACAAAACCCAAATTGGAAACTGATTGAAACAATATTTGAAAATTCATATTAATAAGATCCCCATTAAAAAGTCTCATTGATCAATCTTGAGACTGATGCATAAACTAACATCCCCATTAAAACATCTGATTAACCTTGAGACTGATGCATGAACTAACATTACCATTACACCATCGCACTGATCAACCTTGAGACTGATGCATAAACTAACATCCCCATTAAAACATCTCACTGATTAACCTTGAGACTGATGCATGAACTAACATTACCATTACACCATCTCACTGATCAACCTTGAGACTGATGCATAAACTAACATCCCCATTAAAACATCTCACTGATTAACCTTGAGACTGATGCATGAACATTACCATTACACCATCTCACTGATCAACCTTGAGACTGATGCATAAACTAACATCCCCATTAAAACATCTCACTGATTAACCTTGAGACTGATGCATGAACTAACATTACCATTACACCATCTCACTGATCAACCTTGAGACTGATGCATAAACTAACATCCCCATTAAAACATCTCACTGATTAACCTTGAGACTGATGCATGAACATTACCATTACACCATCTCACTGATCAACCTTGAGACTGATGCATAAACTAACATCCCCATTAAAACATCTCACTGATTAACCTTGAGACTGATGCATGAACTAACATTACCATTACACCATCTCACTGATCAACCTTGAGACTGATGCATAAACTAACATCCCCATTAAAACATCTCACTGATTAACCTTGAGACTGATGCATGAACTAACATTACCATTACACCATCTCACTGAAAAAACCTTGAGACTGATGCATAAACTAACATCCCCATTAAAACATCTCACTGATTAACCTTGAGACTGATGCATGAACTAACATTACCATTACACCATCTCACTGAAAAAACCTTGAGACTGATGCATAAACTAACATCCCCATTAAAACATCTCACTGATTAACCTTGAGACTGATGCATGAACTAACATTACCACTACACCATCTCACTGATCAACCTTGAGACTGATGCATAAACTAACATCCCCATTAAAACATTTCACTGATTAACCTTGAGACTGATGCATGAACTAACATTACCATTACACCATCTCACTGATCAACCTTGAGACTGATGCATAAACTAACATCCCCATTAAAACATCTCACTGATTAACCTTGAGACTGATGCATGAACTAACATTACCATTACACCATCTCACTGATCAACCTTGAGTCTGATGCATAAACTAACATCCCCATTAAAACATCTCACTGATTAACCTTAAGACTGATGCAGGAACTGACATTACCATTACACCATCTCACTGATTAACCTTGAGACTGATGCATGAACTAACATTCCCAGTAAAACATCGCACTGACTAACCTTGAGACTGATGCATAACCTAACATTCCCATTAAAACATCTCACTGATTAACCTTGAGACTGATGCATAAACTAACATCCCCATTAAAACATCTCACTGATTAGCCTTGAGACTGATGCATGAACTAACATTCCCAGTAAAACATCTCACTGATCAACCTTGAGACTGATGCATGAACTAACATTCCCAGTAAAACATTTCACTGATCAACCTTGAGACTGATGCATGAACTAACATTCCCAGTAAAACATCTCACTGATCAACCTTGAGACTGATGCATGAACTAACATTCCCAGTAAAACATCTCAATGATCAACCTTGAGACTGATGCATAAACTAACATTCCCATTAAAACATCTCACAGATCAATCTTGAGACTGATGCATGAACTAACATTCCTAGTAAAACATCTCACTGGTCAACCTTGAGACTGATGCATGAACTAACATTCCCATTAAACCATCTCAATGATCAACCTCGAGACTGATGCATAAACTAACATTCCCATTAAAACATCTCACAGATCAATCTTGAGACATGCATGAACTAACATTCCCAGTAAAACATCTCACTGATGAACCTTGAGACTGATGCATGGAACAACATCCCCATTAAAAAGACTCATAGATCAACAATGAGTTTGATGCATGGAAAAACCTTTCCATTAAAAAGTATCTTTCATTAACCTTGATACTGATGGAATAACATCCATATTAATAAGTTACATTGCTCAACATTAAGAATGATGCATGGAATAACATCCACATTAAAATGCTCAAAGATCAACCTTGAGACTGATGCATGGAATAACATCCTCATTAAAACATCTCACTGATCAACCTTGAGACTGATGCATGGAATAACATCCCCATTAAAAAGTCTCATAGATAAAAATTGAGACTGATACATGGAATAACATCCCCATTAAAAAGTCTCATAGATAAAAATTGAGACTGATACATGGAATAACATCCCCATTAAAAAGTCTCATAGATAAAAATTGAGACTGATGCATGGAATAACATCCCCATTAAAAAGTCTCATAGATAAAAATTGAAACTGATACATGGAATAACATCCACGTTAAACAGTTTTCACAGATAAACCATGAGATTGAAGCATGCATAAATATCCCCATTAAAAAGACTCCAAGATCAACCTTGATACTGACACATGGAATAACATCCATGTTAAATGTCTCATACATCAACCTTGACACAGACACATGGAATAGCATCCCTTTTATATTTCTAATAGATAAACCTTGACAAAAAGACATGGATCAACCTTGACACCAACACATGGAATAACATCCCAATGAAATGTCTCATAGATCAACCTTGACATTGACACAAGGAATAACATCTCTGTTAAATGTCTAATGGACTATCTTTTTCATATAATTAATATGTAACATGCATGAAATCTTAAGAGTAACAAATTATTGCCAAGTAATGTAACTGCTTTTTTATTCTGTTATTTCTCTCTTATATGAATATATATTACACCAAACTATGGTGTGTATGTGTGTCTGTGTATGTGTGTGTGCCTATGTGTGTGTGTCGGGAAAGGGGCAAATATAAGAATAAGTTGAATCACAGTGACTAAATATTTAAGTGGAAAACACAATGAATGTATTTGCTGTTTATCTGTATCATATATTTATAAGTATGGAAATATGCTAAATTTCAACAACCATACACAGATATTATTGCAGATGTTTTCAGTTCTTAGAAAGACCATAACAATTTACAATGTGACAAAAGACTGTTCCATAATTAAACTTATAGTATGTCAAGTTCCTGTTCAAATCATATTTGTCACTGCTTTATCAGTGCATGAATATAATTTTCACTGCTACTTAAGTGATTATCTCTGAAAAAAATTATAGCAAAGGCTAATAATATTATTTATATAAATGCTCTTTGTATGTGAAACACAACATTACTAAATACCTAACCGGGTAACAGTTTTTTTCCAAAACAAACATTTCTTTGAAAAATTGTTGGGATCCTGTTTGCGAATTATCTCCAGAACCAGCTCATACATGCAAATTTTTCAAATTGTTAACTTTGACCATCGGGTAACTTTTGATCAGGGGTGTAATGATTCACTGATTTATTGACATATCCATACTTTTGCTGTTTCCGTACATTGATTCTAAAAGTAGAAAATTGATTCATGACAAAATTTACCTTAAAGAAACTTTAATGTTCAACAATCTTGAGTAACTGTTATTCTTTTGATTCTGTATCTTTCATGTCATTTGACATGCATCATATTGTTGGTTGTGTATCATAATATATATTGATATGACAGTATCCATGTTTTGTGTTACCACTTTCATTTTACCAATATGTCTTGTTCTGAACCCCAAAAATGTTAGCCCCTAACCCTGATTTTATTATTTTCAAATGTTTTATTTAAAAAATTGCTAAGCCAAAAATGTGAGGACAAAATGCAAATATATTTTTCATGACTTTAAGGTCTGCAATGGAGCAAATTTTTCTGTTGATCTCTGAAGGAAACATTTAGTTGGACACAAGTAGGATTAATTAGATTTATGGAGAACTGCATGCATTTAAATTGCATAATGCACGGATTGGTACAGTTTCTGTCATGAGTTTAGAGATATTCAATTAATGATATGTTTGTTTAAACTGAACAGATTAGGGGTCAACTTTTGATCAGCATGAAAAACTGTCATTTCTGAAAGTTACCAGGAATCAGTTGGGTAATCAATGGTTGCCATACAAACTGCATTGTTTGATCCTAGTTCAGCACGAAAAATATTTTATATGCATTGGACATGCTGTGAAAGGAACATGATTTTTCATGAAAACTCTCAGTTTAATGTGCTAATAGCAAATTTGAAAAATAGTATATGCTTTTCTACAAGAGAAAATGAAGGTAAGAAGACTCCAGGCAATTTAAGAAGTAAATTCACTCATAAAATCATCCAGGGGAAATTATTGTCTGGAAAAATTGAGGTACTATTCTGGAAAGTAAGAGCTTGAAAACACAAGGTAATGGCAACAATCTTATATAATTTGTTGATACTAATACATTAATTTATTGATTTATATGCTTGTATTTGCATGGATTTATTTGTTTAAATTCATAGATCAATTTTCTTAATATGGTATAACTGTGCTGAGTTCATTTATCTGAGTCTGCATAATGATAGTTTTCATTATATATATATATATATATATATATATATATATATATATATATATATATATATATATATATATATATATGACAGCTCATTTGAAGGTATAGTTTAAATTATTTTAGATTGGAAATTTTGTAGCTAGAATTTCATGCCTTTTTTTATATTGAAAATTATGTATCTAAAATTTAATGCCTTATTTCAGTTGAGATTATGAGAATCCATGTGAATTCTCCGACCTTATATGAGGTCATATATGATAATAACTTTACTTTATATTTATTATAAATACCATAGTGTAAGGAATTTCATTCTTTTTGTGTAATGGAGACTAGTCTGGAACTAATTTCTCAGTGTGGTGTTGAAATAACCATAAGCAGAACCATTAATTTTGTGAAGCTAGGCTTGTGTAAGTCTTTCATGGCCAATTAGACAAGATAGCCATGTTATCTGTTTGAATTCTGATAGAACCATATCTGACATAACAAGGGGGGGTTATTGATCTATTTCCCTATTATAATGTGACAGAAGATTTAGGCTGCTCTTGCTTTTTGGAAGGTGAGATAGCTTCACGAGACATATTAACCAGACATAACGGGATGTCTCACATATTTACAAACCCAAAGTGAACACAAATTTGGAAGGGCCGAAAGTGGCATAATGCCTAAGAATTAGGAAAAGAAAGGCAAACAGGGGAGACGTCCCAGACTTACTGTCACAAGGAAGTCAAAAGGAACAGTTGCTGTGGAATCTGGACAGAATAAAAAAACCCCATCAGGTTATGAATTGATACAAGGCAGTGTTTTCAATCTTTCACTCACTTCGATGATGAATTCTATCTTTTAACAGATCAGATTGGTAAGATCATATTTGTATTTGAAATTCCTTGCATAAGTCAATTAAAAAAGAAAGAAGTGTATCTTTCTAATTGTAATGCATTATCACAATTGTTTATGAATTTTATTGTTGTGAATTTTGATTAAATTTTGTCTTTATTTGTAATGGTGGCTCTTGTAATTCTGTTCAATATATCTGCTTGAATGTTTATTTATTCCACCCATAAGTTTCGCACTTCATGTTGATATTTACTTGTTCCAGGCAAATTACACCATCTGTGATCACCTCTAGATAATAACCAAAAAAAAGGCAACTCACTCCAATAAAGTTGAAGTAGGGTTTCCAACATGGCCTATAAAACAAATGGAGAAAAAATGAGTACCGTTTAATGAAGCCTGTTTCTTTGATAACCATGTGAGTATTTATTTATCTGCGTACTGCTTCACATCTGCATATGATATCTTGTGTCAGGCTGAATTGTCTGTATTTTTGATACCCTCAGACTTTTTCATACCCATGTAATATATAATCAAAGTATTGGTGGTACTAATGTGTGATGGACATCAAAGAGTTCTGAAGAAAAATTTTGTACTTGATTAGAGACCCATGAGCTCCTGAAATAACTCACCAGCCTGTTGTCATTTTAATCAGCACATGAAAGATTAGTTGGCCAAGAAATGCAGGTGAGTAGGATGCTATATATTTTTTTCAATTGTGTTGATTAGTACTGTATGAAAACAACCATGCAAATGTTTCTCTACCATTTTGTATTTTTATCCATACTGCATGGCAGATCAGGACCATACTGAAAAGTCTTTTTGCAAGGATTCTCTTTGTCAACACATTTTGTTGATCATGATTTGTGCTACTGTTATTTTAATGCTATAATTTATATTGGGCAGCCATATTTGACAACAGATTGGCATTTAATGATATAATTTATACTGGGCAGCCATATTTGACAACAGATTGGCATCATTTGTTTCATTAATTTTTTATAAGTTGTTTGAAGGACTATCACTTTCCTGCAATGGCAGTAATATTTGGTGACCGATCATATTCATTTGTCTATACTTGAAAAATCCTGATATAAGTATTCTATCTAAAATAGAATGGTCAAAGTCAGTTGAGTTATAGGGCTATATTCACTCAACTAATATTGACAATTTTCTGAAAAATATAACCTTTTTTCTCCCATGTGTATGCAGGCAGAGAAGCATATGTATGTGGGTATATATAAATGTGTGTATACACATATACAATTTTTTGTGTACATGTGTATGACTGTTTATGCATCATGCTTTCATATATATTTTTTAGAATTATTATCATGTTATCTTGAAATTATTTAACACAAAATATTTCTTTTCTATTTAATAGTTTCTCTCTTTCATCCCTCTTATCTTTGATCTTTCCCTTGCTTGTCTTATGGTTTAAATAATTTATTATGGTATATGTATTAAATGTATGTAGTATTTATCTCTCAGATGGATGTGGATATAGATAAATGTATATATGTGTATACAAATCCGTTTGTATATTGAGTAAGGCTATTTATGCATACTCTCATATCTATTTATTTACAATTACTAATATTATCATATGTAATGATATGTTATCTTGAAATTATTTAATGAAAACTATTTCCTTTTCTATTCAATAGTTTTTCTCTTCATTCACTCTTGCCTTTCATCTTCCCCTTGCTTGTTTTCCAGTTTAAATAGTTTAGTAAGTATATGTATTACTAAGGTATATGTATTACTAATTTAAACAGTTTACTAAGGTATATGCATTACTAAGGTATATGTATTACTAAGGTATATGTATTACTGATTTAAATAGTTTACTAAGGTATATGTATTACGGATTTAAATAGTTTACTAAGGTATATGTATTACTTGTTTAAATAGTTTACTAAGGTATATGTATTACTTGTTTAAATAGTTTACTAAGGTATATGTATTACTAAGATATATGTATTACTAAGGTATATGTATTACTAAGGTATATGTATTACTTGTTTAAATAGTTTACTAAGGTATATGTATTACTAAGGTATACATATTACTAAGGTATATGTATTACTTGTTTAAATAGTTTACTAAGGTATATGTATTACTAAGGTATATGTATTACTAAGGTATATGTATTACTTGTTTAAATAGTTTACTAAGGTATATGTATTACTAAGGTATATGTATTACTTGTTTAAATAGTTACTAAGGTATATGTATTACAAAGGTATTTGTATTATTATGGTATATGTATTACTAAGGTTGTATTACTGGTTTAAATAGTTTACAATGGTATATGTTTCAAAAGGTATGTGTATTTCTAAGGTATTATGTATTAATAAGGTATATGTGTTACCAAGGTAAACATATTACATGCATGAAGTATTAATCTCTATGTCAATTATAAATTAAAAAATCTGTTGACTTATGGAGAAAAAAAATGGACAATGGCAAATTTTAGTGGGTGCATGTGAAAGATGCTGGTCATTTGATAAGCTTAATTGCTCTTACAGCCTATTAAGCAAGAAACTTGTCCATTGGAATGAAACAAAAGAGCAGTTATATTTGACAGAAATAATAAAACATGCCTCATTACTGCTTTTTGGCTTGTGACTAATGACAATGAAATCATCATGATGCCAGTCTATTTATCAAGTCTTATCAAAATTCTAAATCCTATCATAATAAATGTAGTCAGATTTATAAAGTGTTAACTTGCTTAGCTAATCAGCTACAATGTTACATCAATGTTAAACAGTGGTTTACTGATAATAGCACTCATGAAACATCTTGATAATTTAGTACAATGTACTGCCTTGAGGATAGTATGAAGATCAGCCAATCGGTTGTGCTGCCTTATGGGTAATGTGAAAATCACCCAATCAAATGTACACATTGAGGGTAGTGTGAAGATCAGCCAATCAGATGAACACCTTGAGGGTAGTGTGAAGATCAGCCAAACAGATGTACTGCCTTGTGGTTAATGTGAAGATCAGACAATCAGATGCACACCTTGAGGGTAATGTGAAGATCAGCCAATTGGATGTACTGCCTTAAGGGCAATGTAAAGATCAGTCAATTAGAAGTATTACCTTGAGTCTAGTGTGAAGATCAGCCAATCAGATGTACTGCCTTAAGGGAAGTATGAAAATCAGCCAATCAATGTACTACCTTGAGGGAAGTATGAAAATCAGCCATTTAAATGTACTGCCTTAAGGGTAGTGTGAAGATCAGCCTATTTGATGTATTGATTTCAGTGTAGTATGAAGATCAGCCAATCAGATGTACTGCCTTAAGGGAAGTATGAAAATCAGCCAATCAATGTACTGTCTTGAGGGTAGTATGAAAATCAGCCAACCAGATGTACTGCCTTGAGAGTAGTGTGAAGATCAGCCAATCAGATGTACTGCCTTATGGGTAGTGTGAAGACCAGCCAGTCGGATGTACTGATTTCAGGGTAGTGAGAAAATCAGCCATTCAGATGTACTACCCTGAGAGTAGTGTGAAGACCAGCTGATTAGATGTATAACAACCTCATTCATTTGCATGGCCCTCATTCCAGCAAGCATTGATGTTAAGGAATATGCTTACCTGTGTGGTCTCAAGCAAGCATTGATGTACCAAAGGAAGACACAAGATGTCCACACTATAAGCCTACATAGATTTATTATGGCCACGTAAGTTAAAAATTAGGTTCTTTTTCTCAAAATCTCAATATTAGCAATACAGACAAACAGACAGAGACAGTTTTGCAGAAGTAATATCTTTCAGGTTCAGGAATATATTACAAACACTTTTTTCATTCAAACATAAAAGTTTATTATTTACATAAAAAATGTACGACTCTCACATCAACACGGTCTTTCTGCATCACACAAAATATGTGTTACTCCATCAGTAATATATCTGTAGTATCACAACAATTTCTCTCTCATTTGCATTACAATTACCATACATTCATGCTGATAAGTCAACTTGCTAACTGTAACAACCCAGATCTGCCTGTGTGTTATGTGCTGACAGATCTTGGTCTATGCATTTTGATAATATTAAACAGCAGAAAAAACCCATACAGATAAAGATCTACCTGTGCATCATGCAACATAAGATCAGAGTCTACATTTTGTGTCCTCAAACTTAAAAGTGAGAACAGACAAAAAGCAATATTTATTACAAGTTGCAAGTTGGATAAATAATAATAATCCAAGTAATTTAAACTAAAGTATTTATAACTCAGATTTTTTTTTAAAAAAACCAAGCTTTTTTACCACATGTACTATTTCTTGCTTCAAGGAGATTTTATCTAAAATTAAAATCTTTAACTATTTGGTCAGAATCAAGAAAATTATGCCAGTTTATTATGCTGAGATTATGTGACATTAAAAATCAATTTTTTATGTTTAAAAAAAGTATTACACAATTTACCTTCATCGAACTGAATAATATCCTATGGATTTTGAGGTGTTTACTTATATACCACAGTATATGAAAATTAATTAATGAAAAATACAAGATATTATAGGCAGATGAAATTTTAATTAAGTATATATATATATATATATATATATATATATATATATATATATATATATATATATATATATAAATTAAGGACTACATCTATATGATGTTCAATGGCATTGTGATGTAACTAATGCAAAGTTGTATGTCGTGGAAAATATGAATCATGCAGCAAATCTTGCCATTACAAATTTTGTATATTACATTTGCTTACAATACTATAAATTTCATTTATTTAAAAATACTGAACATTGCATGATACCTTTGTTAAGTGTTTCAGATTTGTTCATTGTGTCAATAGTAACCTGCAGAGAAAATTTAATATTGCCAAATTTATGTTCACAGTAGTGCTGCCAGTATTTTCAAGACAGGTCTTGGTTATCATTATCCAGCTATAATGCTGACAAAACTGCCCACTCAATACATGTCTAAATTCTTTACATTTAAAAGTAACCATGGTGGAGCCCACTCTTGTGTTGGCATAACTGATACATGAAATGGTTGATAGGGAGAGATTGGTATCTGAGATGGGCACATATTTTGCAAGTCCATCATGATCCTTCACTTGTGTATCTCACAAAGATCTTGAGAATCTTTCCAATACCTTGCTATCTATTCCATCAATGATGGTTCTAGTGTTGCCATGGTTTAGAAATGTACAAGCACTAATCTGAATCCATGGTGTAGTAGTTTTAAATCCATCTTTGTCAAGTGGCATAACAAAATCCATCTTTGTCAAGTGGCATAACAAAATCCACATTAAGGAAAATATCTACTTGAACTCAAAGTGGCCAAAGTGTTGTAACACCGATGTGATTCCAGTAATTATATTTGTCAACAGTTGTCAAGCATCTATGCCTGGTTTGTATGTATGTGGAATATTTGCTTAAGATTTTTCACTTTACTACTATGTACATGAAATTTAAATTCAGGTATTTCTGATTGCAGATGCTATTGATTTATGTTCATCCCGACAATGGTTTTGTTCATACTGAAGAAAATTATGTTCAGACACATCTAATAATGCAAGTATGTCAGCTTTTCTTGCACCTTTTGGTATTCCTACAGCACACTCACATGCAAATTTGTTTTTATTGTAATGTTGCTCTTACATTAGTGACTTGTGGTGTAGCAGGTTTATGCAGAGCAACTATAGTCATCAATAATTTAATGAACTTTTTGCATACTGTCTGATGTGAGTATTCCATGCTGTCATACAATATATTTGTGCTGATGCAAGCCACATTCTTATATATGGAGTAAGCCTTCTCTGATGAAGAAGTCTGCAAGTCACTTGTTTAATTTGTTTTTATTCTACCATGATCAGAAACTCTATTCACTTCAGTCCTAGCTATTTGTTGTATCGTATATATTTCTATCTGTTTCATATATTTCTGTAGATTTTTATATTTCGTTGTCACATTCTTATATTATTACCAAAAATCATTTAATTGATTTGCTCTTGGATATCTTCATCACTACAGCTAGAATATTTGCGAAAATCATCAGATGATCCACAACGCACTTCACGCCTTATTTCAGATGCAGTGGGTGATCTGCTCAAATTCAGGGATTCCTTTTTTCTTGCACAATATTATATAATTTTTTTTTAAAAAAATTCTGCTCATAGAAAAGCTTGGCCAAGTTTATTCTGTTAGAGTTTAAATATCCCTCTTATGTTAATCAATCTATGTGTGTTCCAATTAGGTGTCTGAAAACGTAAATAACGTATTTTGAGCCTTTTGATAAATCTGTATGATGCATTTAAACAAAACAGTGATTCAAGTCTTTCAGCTATACTTTTTATATTCCATACATTAGGTAGATTAGTTCCATTTTTAGAGACCTAAGTACCTTCAAAATAATATTTTGAGAGTCAGTCTGATTTATTACCATTATGCACTAGATAATTCTTGATATAAAAGGAGAAGTACCAGTCTAAGCTGTGCTAATGAATTAGTTCTTTAGAAATTATTGGCATGCTACTAATTGTAAGCAGTTCTATATGATGTTTTATGGTCATGCTAATGTGTGCAGTCAACAACTGAACCCTAGATGAATAAATACCATACAATATGACAAACTAGAAGGTTCAAAGGTCATGGAAATTAGTACATATGTATCAAAAAATGATGCGGACTTTACATCATACAATTTACTTACATTTCACCAGTTTAGGCTGATAGGTCTCCTCAATTATTACAGAATTTTTTTTTTTACCAAAACATAGACTCAAACCAGTTATGTTATGTTTGATAACAAAATGTTTTGTCTTTCATAGCCAATGTGTGCTTATTAAATCCAAAACCTTGCATTTCAAGTTTATAAATTTTGGAAAACACATGTGACCTTTCCACTCTTCAGCTAATATAGGAAAATGTACTTTCTAAGTCAGCATTTTACAAGATTAATATGCATATATATATATATATATATATATATATATATATATATATATATATATATATATATATATATATATATATATATATATATATATATATAGTATAGTATAGTATAGGCACTGTATTGTGTATCTATTATTTTTGCAAATTTGGTTTATTACTGTAAATTGTAGTAATTATTTTAACACAATTTTATATGTAGGTATAAAATTTTATTTTAAGACATTATGGTTGAGTATAATCTATAAAGAGTTTTTAACACAGGTGTTTACGACCATTGATAATCATATTAATAATAAAACCTGTTTATGCATTTAAATTTGTTTCCCACTGGACAGGTCAGTCTGGGGGTACTTGTAAAATGATGTTTCCTATTGAATGGGTTTAGTCAGTTTATTATTTTAGGATGTGGGACACCTGCAAATAGGATGTGGGATACCTGCAAATTGTGGCATAGGACTAATAACAAATGTATTTCCATCTCTTATGATTGTACATGGAAATGGACAATTTTGTAATTCTTATTTCATGTCTTGATGCTATAACACCAAGTCTGCTTACCTTTTATATGAAATGTTAGACACAGTATTATTTTAGAGGAAATATTAGTGTAGATTATTCATTGAAACTACAGAGTGCTCATTGGACTATAATATTATTTTGGTACTATTGTGAATTATTCAAAGGTGTTCTATGCTATGCCATTTTCAGGACTGTTGGCAGACCAGTGCATTTAATGATCTTGAATTAATTTGGAACAGTCAATTCGTTTGGACTTGAATATAGCTTTATATGATTATTTTTAATTCAATTCATAATACTGTAAATTCCTCTTTCATTTTCATTTTATAACTTTGATAATAAAATTAAGTTTTACAAAACTTGTTAGTTTGGCTTCTTTTTGTTATTTAGTTTATGGCCATAAAGTCGTAACAGCTCAACAGTCATGAAAAATAATTTTAAGTCAAACAGATATTTCACCAGCATTATCAATATATCCAGATTTTGTTACAACCAGTGCAGCTTGTGTTAACTTTGTTCTGAATTTAATGAAATAATTACATAATATTGAAATATTATTACATTGCTTTATTAAATCAAAATAAATTATTCTTTCTGAATTTTCTGGCACCAAAACAATAAGCTATTTAATGGAGTTCACGAGTGTCATCAGACTCCATATTGGTGGGTCAGCTAGCAGATTTACCGTTGACTTTATATTGTGTTTGAAAGCTGAAATAAATTCATTGAATCCAAAGATACTTTTATGAAAATTACATAAATAAACAGAACGCAAATCAAGCTTTCTGTTAGTATCTATATTTGTGATTTATAAGTTGACTTTGTTCAAGGTACCTTGCTAAAAAACCAATAGTAAATTTTGGTGATCGCATATAGGAGCGGCTACCAGGTTTCCCATCGTCCATGTAAAAAGGGCAAAATATGGTCTACTAGTGACCTAATTGGAAAGCATCCATTCTCTGCACAGTTATAACAAGCTTGTGTAATTACAACAGCCAGCTTATATATATCTAGACCAACAAGTAGGTCTCTGCTCCTGTCAGATATAAAAAAAAGCAGAGACCTACTTGTTGGTCTAATATATAGCTTGACAATTTTGACAATCGAGCAATTTGTGTGTAGTAAACGAGTGATGTGTTTGAAGACTGAAGTCGTTGAGCCCATTGTGTTAATTTGCAAAGATAATGATCACAAAAAAACAACCCAATATTAACAGTAAAGTTGAAGAGATGCTGGAAGCTAGTAGGAGAAAAAAAATTATTATAGCCTTGAAGGAGAATATTTAAGCCATCTGCATTAAAGGTTAGTGCCAAGTTTGTGATCAATGTCTCTTTCAAATGAAATGATACTTCATAAAGAAAATGAACAGCTGTTGGAATAGTGCTCAAGTGTGATTCATTTCTAAAGGCGATTTTGGATGCAAGCAAGCAAGCAAGCTAAATTAAAAATTAAAAACTCTTGGTTGTTGGACCAAGTTCGTGAGGCACACCAGCGAAACGGAGGAAGGTGGGGGGGGCGCCTAATTATTTACACATACAGCAAACAACTTATTGAGATACATCATTCCTGTGTAACATTTCTGTTGAAACAGTAGCATAACATGTAACATATTCCACATGTTGAAATGGACATTCAGATTAGTTCTGTTTATTATTTTCATATCCTAATCTTGTTAAAATACTATTAACTGACCTATGCTTTTCAGGACGATTTTAGGAATGAAATAGATTAAAGAACAATAATAAGCACATGCATGTGTTTGCACAGGTAATTTGTGATGATAAAGCGTTTGCACCCGTACTGGACAGAGGCATTTATTACTGTTGTATCTCCTGTAAAGCTCCCCCCCCATTAAAGAACATATTATGCCCACCTCCACAAAGATGTGGTCAGCCCCAAAAATGATGCATAATCATTTTTTTACAAAGACAAGCATACATTGTGATCAAACTGTATGAGATACAGTCTTGACAATGCTAAAACCGTGGTCGTCCAAAACAACTTGGTTCTGATCAAGGTTCACTCAGAGACTCCAGCAGAGAGGTTTAAACACCAGATCCATCCAGTCTCTAGTGAGTGTAGTGATGATCACTAATGACACTTGCATTATTTTTACACCCACCCACTGTAGATCCCTGTATATCTGAAGCATAGCTATGGAAACTTTGTGTGACAAATAATATTAAAAATGGGGCATTCTATGCATATGGAAATTGTGGTCAGGACTTGTGGAATTTCAGTCTGGGCTTGGATTTTTATTTATACTCAGTAGTCCTGGTATTGTGTCAAATTTTTTTTTCTTTTTGCAATGCAGTATGCATTTTTATCACTTTCATGAATTAAAAATCTATGGTCTGCATATAGTATGTGGCTTGCTTGCCAAAATGGGTGAGATAGAGGCTGTGACATATACCTGGACATCAAAAGGCAAAAGAGTGACACAAATAGCATAATGACACTACTCCAAAGAATAGTAGTATAGTGTCATATCGTTGTTGTCCCATACCTGGCTTTATAACACACATACAATATAAACCCAGATATATCGTTGTTGTCCCATACCTGACTTTATAACACACATAGAATATGCAACCAGATATATCGTTGTTGTCCCATACCTGGCTTTATAACACACAGACAATATACATCGAGATATATCATTGCATCATGCGCTTACAGAATAATATTTACTCTGTTCATTCTACATAGCTGTTGATGTTTTGGGTCTAAGACCAATTTTCAGCACATGACAGGCTATACATGGTGGCCAGTATATCTGGTAGAGAGAAAACCTGGAAGAATCTTGAGACGAACCACCAACACATGGTAAGCTACTGTCAAGCGTTCCTACACAACCATACATGCCAAGCCTCAGACTCACAGATGTCACTTTATACCACTCAGCCCCCACCTGGACAGTATTCTACACAGAATTTTACATGAACATTATAGACCCAAGAATCGTGAGTTTGATACCCATCCAAGCCAGGCTCAGTATGCCCTTCAGAAAGCCAATATGTTAAAAGTGCTGTCAAAGCCAACAAAAAAACCCCCTGAAACAGCAACAACAAAAAACAAAACTCCTCTATCTGTGACTGCAGATTAAAATCTATAATGTTTGTAGTTAGATGCATACCATACATCAGCTAAATAAACGTAAAACGTAAAACGAGACAATGTTCATGAATGGTAAATAGACATGAAGCCCTTGTTCCCACGTGAAACCAACACCCAATCAAGGCAAATAAATGTTACCAGACTTACTGTGACCTGAAAATGTGTAAATTAAATGTTAAAGCATAATTTTATCTCAAGTTTTCTCTTCTAGCTATCAAAATCTTACAACAAAAGAGGGCAAAACGCGGATCACGTTTGGTTGTGATTTTACTATAGTTATTAAAGAAGAAAAAATCGTTCAACATCAGAGATTAAGAAAACGCAAAACTTGAAGAAACAATGATTCTACACAAATATTTATTTCACTTTAACAAATTCATTATTTTTGTTGTTGTCATTCTTCTTCTTCTTCTTCTTCTTCTTTTTCTTCTTCTTCTTCTTTTTATTATTATTATTATTTTTATTATTATTATTATTATTATTATTATTATTATTATTATTATTATTATTATTATTATTATTATAAGGTAAAGAGTAGACAGTACAGTAAACAGCATCATAAGGCATTACTTGTACACAAAAAATTGAATTACCCTCTTTCAATAGTAGCAGTAGTAGTAGTAGTAGTATGAACAGGTGGCTCACAGAGATGAAATATATGTTGTGCATTTTTTCCTTTTCAGGGGAGCTCTCTTTGTATA
Organism: Potamilus streckersoni; assembly: GCA_016746295.1. Lineage (NCBI taxonomy): Eukaryota > Metazoa > Mollusca > Bivalvia > Unionida > Unionidae > Potamilus > Potamilus streckersoni. Next base: position 926,446 of record JAEAOA010000532.1, read on the forward strand.
AATGCACATAAATTTGTTCTAAATTTGTACATTAGACATCAATCAAGATTATGTAGTGTAATGATAATGGATTGAATTCTCTCTCTATACATGCTGTTTAGTACCTTGAAATGTTACCAAAAATACAGATCTGGACAAATTTCAAGCAAAAAAAGAGATTGCTATGCAAGAAATTTATTCTTTTATCTTCGAAAAAAAATAATAAAAAAGTATATAAAGGTGTACTGTGTAAAGATTTACAAAGAACATTTAAAATAAAACGCAGTTCACTTGATACAGAGAGGACAATTCCACGACTGTCCATAAAGATAATATTCCTTCGGGAATATATCCTTATAGGGAGATGTCAACATCAATTGTTGCTCATGATCCCTTTTTGCCCACAACGTATTAATAAAGTAGAGAGAAATAATTGGGTTTAGGTGATGGGATAAATACTTGCACTTCTGACAACCTCCTGATGTACCTCATGGTCCTAGTACTCAGATCCACAGGCACTGATTCAGGCGGAAACCAATGATAATGACAACCAGTTAGGAGTGTATTGTCCCCCCCCCCGTATCAAGTGCCTTTGCTTTCATGTTTGACTTTTCATTTCGTTTGTTATTGCCCTAACTTATAAAATGACCAGGCCAAAATGATCTACCTACCACAAAAATGTAAAACATATATAGGCTGACATCTATTTTTTTAATGCTACGAAATCTGCACCCCTGATCTATATAATGACCTGCTTCTGTGTCCTAAATCAGTACTTTTATGAAAATCCAGGCAGAAAGGTAGGTCACACTAATGCTGCTTTGGTATGCGTACACTTATGACAATCTAGGCAGAAAAGTAGGTCACATCATGTTGCTTTGGTATGGTATTTTGATGACAATCAAGGCAGAAAAGTAGGTCACAATAATGTTACTTTGGTATGAGTACATTTATGACAATCTAGACAGAAAAGTAGGTCTCTTAGAACACAAGTTACAAGTCAAACATGGAGGACAAACAGACACACAAACAGATTTTCGATTTGAGCTTGATGTGGTGAAAAAAGCATTAATATAAAGGTCAGATAGTATGATTGACAGGGTCCCATGTCATTCAGTATGCTTTTTTCTTTCATGTTATTGCTTTTTTCAAGCTCGCATTGATCACCTGAGCTCACACACATATGCAAATACATACACATTGAATGTAAAAGTGGCTCTCATAGGCATATGCATCATGCCTTTCGAAGCATGAGGTGGTGCATATGACAAAGAAAGGAAATAACCAAAAGCTAACACCTGATAAACATAATGTAACCTCTGTGTATAATCTTTAACTGCATTCAATACAGGCACAACAAAGAGGAGTTCATCTACCGCAGATGTGGGTAAGGGGTGGGAGTCAAAACAAGTAAATGCATGAATCTTACCAGTTCTACAAGGAAAATGGTGTAGTCAAGTTGCTGCCGTTGAAGAAAGGGATGAATGTTTTGAAGAAAGAGCTTCAGATGCATCTCACGGTCTCTGTACGGTACAATGATGGCTACTCGGTTCCTGGCAGTACAGCTCTGGGGTCGGTATTTACCCCCGGGCTGCAGGGCAGAGTTATTCGCCTCTATCTCAGACCAGCTAGGAATATGGGTATCTATCTCACACACTCCACCTGTTGACATAAAAAGAAAACGTAGATAGATCAAAAAAATTCAAGGATACACTATATAAATGATAGCTAATATGAGCTCTGATATAACTGTATTCATGAATACTGATAGAAGAATGCTAAAAAATAAGTTATTAACCAGGGCTGTGTCAGTTCAAGCATTGAGGGAGGAGGAGGACAAAATTTCAAAAGGACCCTGACTTTCCTCGAAATGGCACAAATTCATAAGTCTGTGTCTATTTACTCAAAGTGTGCATAATACCCAACAGAAGTGAGCAAGAATAAAATAATGGTTAAATTCCAAGTGACCAGTGAATATATGTGTGCATGCGTGCATGTGTGTGTGACTACCTTTTTTATAGCCGGGGTGGGGTGGGGGTATGCACTCCTCTCTCCAACCGGCCCTGTTTAGAGTTTTGTAATAATAAATGCAGGAATAGAGAGATTCAAGGATGCAGTAAATAACAGTTATTGACATCACTGAAATAATAAATGCAAGAACACTGTGTTATTTGTACATTCTTGCTTTCTTCCCCAAAGATTTCAAAGTATCATTAGAACAAAGTTATACCCGTAAAATGTTGAATTACATGTGTGATACGAGTGGGCAGGTTTATAAATAATCTTATATTTCACTTTAGGGGCAATACATTTTTAGCAGGGAAGGGATCTGGGAATTTCTTTTTTACCCAGTTCATCTTTTTCTTTTATCACAAGACAGGTTTTCCCACTACAATGATGGACAGAACAAAGTTATCTTTCTATAAATCAGAGCAAGAAAAGTTTTTCAGATTCTTTGGTAATGGAAAATCTTCTTACTTAAATCCTAGTTCCCCAGCAACCGCCGTGAAAATTAAATTGTCATTCCCTTGTTTCTGGCGGCATGCTGGTAGAGCACGACTAAAATGATCAATGGAAAAATGGAAAGCAATGGAAGTAAACTGAACAATGAAAATCATGGAACGCAGTGGAAGTAAAATGAGCAATTGAAAAATGGAACGCAGTGGAAGTAAAATGAGAAATGGAAAACAGGAACACAGTGAAAGTAAAATGAGCAAAGGAAAAATGAAACGCAGTAGAAGTAAAATGAGCAATGGAAAACCGGAACACAGTGGAAGCAAAATGAGCAATGGAAACATGGAAAGCAATGGAAGCAAAACATGCAATGGAAAAATGGAACGCAGTGGAAGTAAAATTTGAGCAATGGAAAAATGGAATGAAGTAGAAGTAAAATGATCAGTGGAAACATGGAATGAAGTCGAATTAAAATAAACAATGGAAACATGGAACGCAGTGGAAGTAAAATGAACAATGAAAACATGGAACGCAGTGGAAGTAAAATGAGCAATGGAAGAATGGAACGCAGTGGAAGTAACATGAGCAATGGAAAACTGGAACACAGTGGAAGTAAAATGAGCAGTGGAAAAATGGAATGCAGCGGAAGTAAAATGAGCAATTGAAAAATGGAACAAAATAAAAGTAAAATGAGCAATGGAAACATGTAATGAAGTAGAAGTAAAATATGCAATCAATAAATGGAACACAGTGGAAGTAAAATACGCAGTGGAAAACTAGAACCCAGTGGAAGTGAAATATTCAATGAAACTCAACAAAAATAGAAATTGTTTTGTCTCTATTTAAACTAAATATGATTTCTGGTGATAAATAAATATCAAAGTATAAAAATATAAATGAATACTCTTTAAAATATAAAAGTTCAGATTCACTCTAACATGGATAAATATTTAATTGATTATCTTTCTATTATTAACTTAATTGCAATATGTGTTTCATATTGCTACAAAATAGGGAATTTGCTTTGAATGAACGGTGTCAAACCCAGGCGCGATTTCGCTAGAAGTCATAAGTTTCCCCTAATTCAAAAGACTTCCATAAAACTTCTCTTGTAAATTAGAAAACACAACGTGTCCATTGTATAAATAATTTTATTCTAATTAATACAAGACAACAGATCTCACAACTTTCAAATTGTCAATCAACCAAACATCTGCATAGTTTCTCTTCATCAACTATTCGTACTGTCAGAATTTCATGCCATGAAACTATACAATTCCCCTAACACAGGAAACTTTTTTTACTACGCCACTGTAGACCAGCAAAATCTTGGTTTTAAGCCACATTTCACTTGTATAACTGCATCACATTTGCCACTATGGCGACATAAACGGTACCTGCCCACGATGGGACAGTCCCTTCATGTATATTCCATTGTGTAATTTACCAGTCTCCAATCATAAATATCGCACCTGGAGTCACACATATCAATGTACATAAATTTTATTAGGGACTAATCAATGACAGAGACACTCATGCAGTTCTGACCTGAATTCATCAAAAGTAAACCTTGGCATCATGGAAATTTACTAACACTTCGCTCCGAGATGTTTGCTCCTAAAAAAATGGCTAACGATTTCAGGCTAAGGAATATTTCCACAGGACCGAGTTCCCATAATCAAAACAAGTATTCACAACAATCTAAGAAGTCCTTATAACGTTGCGCTATAACCAAATGCGCATACTCCAAATTTATTATGATATGACATTGACCGGTCTGACGTGCAATGGAAAACAGCAAAAGCAGTGGAATTATCTTATGGTACTGATCTATAAAGTATTTTAAGCAATACGTTTTTTAAGGTAATAAGTATAGTTCGAATATATTTATGTTGCGGTTTCGTGTGGAGAAAATTATGCAATGTAAATTATCACTCATGAAGTGGTATTCATTGGCAAAATTTTTTACAATGAAGAGTTTTAGCGCAACGGAAGCAAAGTACGCAATGGAAATGATTTATTCTGATTTTATCTTAGCAAATTACAAGAAATACAAATAGAAAAAAAGCCGATTTATTTACATTTTTTATTTAAAATATCAACAATTTGTAAAGTGAAATAATCTTTAAATTCGTTTATTTATTCATATTCATGAAGCTCAATATCAGTCATTCTTTCCTGTATGTAGGTGTCTATTTAACACATTAGATGCATGATCCCCTCTCCTGAGCCTACAGTTCATGTGAAGCCCATTATAACGTTCATAAAGCTTAAAGAAATTCATTTCACTTCTCAGTAAATGCCTATTACCATACACATAGACCACTCATGTGGCCAAGTGGTTAGAGGGTCCGCCTCAGATGCTGGAGGTCGTGGGTTCGAACTCCGACCAAGTCATACCAAAGACATACAAAATGGTACTTGCAGCATTAATAGGTTAGTGTTTGAATGGTTATGTATTTACCTATTTACTGTCCAACTATTAGTAGTGTTTGTTTTTACTTTGGCGTTCTATAGCTTTCAGCCCGTTTAGGTTTGGACTGGTTTGGTTTATTCCAGCAGTGGTTTTTTTTTTAATTTTTCATTTTCTAAGAGTGCCTTTGTTTCATTGTTACTATGTTTGAACTTTAACTGTGTCATTAAAGAACTATCGAGTTAGATCTGTAACATGTTTGTCCATGAGTTCACAACTATCAAGTTAGGCCTGTAACATATTTGTCCATGAGTTCACAACTATCAAGTTAGATCTGTAACAGGTCTGTCAATGAGTTCACAACTTTCAAGTTAGGCCTGTAACATGTTTGTCCATGAGTTCACAACTATCAAGTTAGGCCTGTAACAGGTTTGTCCATGAGTTCACAACTATTAAGTTAGATCTGTAACATGTTTGTCCATGAGTTCACAACTATCAAGTTAGGCCTGTAACAGGTTTGTCAATGAGTTCACAACTATCAAGTTAGATCTGTAACAGGTTTGTCCATGAGTTCACAGCTATCAAGTTACGCCTGTAACAGGTTTGTCGATGAGTTCACAACTATCAAGTTAGGCCTGTAACAGGTTTGTCAATGAAAACTTTTGTTCATGAGTCCACAACTATCAAGTTAGGCTTGTAAAACGATTTTCCATGCTTTCACAACTATCATGTTGGGCCTGTAACACGTTTGTCCATGACTCCACAACTTCAAGTTAGTCCTGTAACATGTTTGTCCATGTGTCAAGTTAAGCCTGTAACGTTTGTTCATGAGTCCACACTATCAGGTATAGCACGTTTGTCCATGAGCCCACAACTATCAAGAGATGCTCGAATGATGTTGAAAGTTGGTAGCTGCCTGTGTTTCTTACAGCTCAAAGTTAAACTCTCTCTCTCTCTCTCTCTCTCTCTCTCTCTCTCTCTCTCTCTCTCTCTCTCTCTCTCTCTCTCTCTCTCTCTCTCCAACAATTATTTCATACACTATTGATATAAACCAAGGTATGTATTTTGCTTTCTACTTCCTTGCTTATTAAGTAACTTGTTGGCATCGTCGGAGTCGGAGTTATTATTTCTCCAGTTATATGGAACATTTCCCGTAAGAAAAGGCTCAATAATACAAGTTTTTAAGAGCGGGATTAGTTTCTAGTCGAAATACCTCTGGAATTACATTTCCGTATTACGACTCTATTGTCTTAAAATAAGCAACAGAAAGTGTCAAAAGCAACAATCTTTGTAAAATTCCCCAAAATACAGAGTAAAAATGTATAAAAAAAAGAAACTTACGGTATTGTGAATTAAATTCGAAATAAATTAGGAATAAGACAGAAGTTCTAATAATTAAAGTTCTGAATAAACTTTAGTGCAAATCTTAATTAAATCCAACGCTGGACTTAATGATGTGTATGTGATGGCCCGTGTTGCACCAAAGGTCTCTTGTTCAAATACAATATTATAATCTAAGAATTAAATCCTTATTTTGAAATTTCATCATAAATTTAAGTCCCTATTTCCAAAAATGTTATTTTAAAGAGCGCTTTGTATTTCCAGCGAAGAATCACTTGAATTTAATAATTTGAATAAATAAAATTACAGTGCAAATGAATTTCTGGACAAAACAATGATACATCTGATTCTGCTAAGATCTTACAGTACGACTGAATAATTTCCCTGTAACAAGATTGTTTTGTCCTCTACTTAACCTCAGGGCACAATTAGCCTTTCCAATAAATAAGTCAACTATTACCAAATGGAAAACAAGCTTCTTAATATTTACAAAATAAATCTTAGTTATAAACAGAAGGTTTGTTACTAAAATTATAAGATATTGAATATATCATGTAGGCCATGTACATTTTTAGGGGAATTCCAATGACCTAGACACAGACCCAACTCAATGTTTACTTCTATTAATAATGACTCAAATAATAAACCCATACACAGAGAGAATAATTTAGCTATGTATTAGCTGTTTACAGAATACAAACAAGTCAATGATTCAGGTCAAATGTTAAATGAACTTGACTTGGGACAAGGACAAGTACAACATACAATTTTACATTTATGAAAAAAAAAAGAAAAAACAACTAATATACAATGTACATTATATATACATAACACATGACGTTAGTATCTTCAGTTTGAAAAAATTCTCTACTTCTCTGAATGCCTAGTCAATATATCTCTATCTTTGGCATCTACAATGCCGTTACATTACTGCTGTGGATACTTAGAAGTCAAGGTTGGAAGACTACTGGCAGACATTCAAGCTGTTTAAAAATTGGTGCCTACTTATTATTAAATGATGGACTTAAGATCAGTATAGAGTATGTGTACGGTAATAGTCAATATAGAGTATGTGTATGGTAATAGCCAGTATAGAGTATGTAATAGTCTGTATAGAGTATATATATATATATATATATATATATATATAGTAATAATTAGTATAGAGTATGTGTATGGTAATAGCCAGTATAGAATATGTAATAGTCTGTATAGAGTGTATATATATATATATATATATATATATATATATATATATATATATATATATATATATATATATATATATATATATATAGTAATAATTAGTAAATTAGTATAGAGTATTGTACAGTAATAGTCAGTATAGAGTATGTGTATGGTAATAGTACTATTTTGATAGGATTCCTGCCAGTTATTATGATAGGGTTTTTATCATAATCTTCTTCTCATTTCCTGCTATGAGAAGGAATTATGCATCTCTTATGAGCGGGCTCAGTCCATCATTAGAGAGATAGAGAGAAGGAGAAAAGGGTGTAACAGATAATGTAGACACAGTTATATTCCTTTGGGGCACTTGGCTAGCGGAGAAGGTACCAAGGATCTGAAATAAGTACAATGAGTTCTTGTGTAGTTGAAGCAGGAAGCCGAACTGTTTTATTAATATAATTGATACAGACGATATATAATGCTACATTTCAAAGATACATTTCACATAACCTTTACATTGAAAAATACACAAAATGCACTACAATGGTTTTCTTTTAAGTTTACCAACATCATATGTTGTAGCTTTTGCATTTTAAAAAGTGTTACAAATAATAGATCTGAATCAAATTAAAGATTATAAAATAGTTGCAATTAATGCAACAATCATTTTTAAGAAATATATTTTACTTAATTTGGAATAAAGTACTAATTTATAATAAATTACAAAACTTTATTCTTTATTCCTGGATGATTATTTAAATTTCCAAATTAAATCTAAACATGAAGTCGGTAACCATTTTAATCTTTTAAACATTAGCATAAATATAATAACTATTAGTTCTTAAAACAATTGAATAATCCATTATATTATAATATTTAAAATAAAAAGAAACTCATAAGAGCATTGCAACAAGGAAGGTTACAATCATAAATCTTTAACTTTCAAAAGTACTTATTCTCTAAGAAATTTTAGAACATAAAAAAGGTCTTACCTGAATAATTACAATGAGTTCTCGTTTAGTTGAAACAGGAAGCAGAACTGTTTGCTAGCATCTTTTGGGTGCTTTTTATACTAGATCACGACACCTCGTAACCTTTTATAGTAATGTCTTCGTTTTTTGAGGTGGGAAGGGCTATCACACGTCCGAACTTCATGATTGTTTCAACAAGCGAGAACCGATTTTTATCCCCAGAGAACCGATTTTTATCCCCATAGAACTACGTATGTTTTACGTTTTTATCTCTGACCTTGGATTTCACCTCCAAGCCAAAATACTCAGTTGGAGAATAGGTCAAGAATTTATGCCACTGAGTGTAAGCTTAGTTTATACATGTATAATGCGGCAAACTCGTATCAGTTAGAGGCAGACTTTTTTTCAGCTGTAATGAAACTTGCACTGGCTGTAGGAAAGCAATCTTTATCAAGATAGAGTATAGCTTTATTAAATAAAGATTAACCCTTTATTTTAATTGAAATTATTTACAATATAGTGTAATGAAAATGAGCCCATAGAAGGCTTAGTTTTAATACAATTTAGAGATATTTCTCATGTTCTTATTTATACTTAAATTTTCCCTCATAACAGTTTAGAGTATGTGTACAGTAATAGTATGTATAGAGTATGTGTACGTAATATTAGAGTATTATACGGTAATAGTATAGAGTATGTGTACAGTAATAGTCAGTATAGTGTATGTGTAAGGTAATAGTATAGAATATGTGTACAGTAAAAGTCTGTATAGAGTATGTGTACTGTATCAGTATATAGCATGTGTACGGAAATAGTATAGAGTATGTGTACGGTAATGATCAGTATAGTTTATGTGTACGGTAATAGTATAGAATGTGTACAGTAATTGTCTGTATAGAGTATGAGTACAGTAATTGTCTATATAGACTATGTGTATAGTAATAGCATAGAGTATGTATACGGTAAAAGGCACTTACTGGAAATGAAACTGAGTGGAATGAAATGAAATTCTTAAAGAGATAAGAACGTTATATTGGGCTGAACACGGGCTTGCGGCAGAGCAAGAAGGGGTGGGGGTGGGACTCCTGCGCCTCACTTGTCTTAAATAGACACCGATGTACAGCAAGAAATGATTTTTGATATTGATCTTAACGAGCATGACAACAAATATAAACATCTTAAAAATATTATTTTCCTTTTCAATTTTGTTCAGTTTTTATAGAGAAATTGAAATAAATTAAATCTTTGTTCTTAACAATTTCAGATTAGCTAATATGCCATTGATAAGTCCTTCTATCTTAGGCTTAAAGAAATTATTACAAGATATGTTTACAATAAACATAAGAGAATGACATGGTCTATAATAAAAAAAATATCGGTATGCATGGTCCTTCAGTCAAATTACCATCTCCTTCCCCTGTACATCTTTACGGAAATGCTTTTATGTATGTCAACAGTCATGCGTATTTTGGTCATATTTTAAAATCCAGTCGGTCAGATAATGAAGATATGATGAGACATTTCAGATATGTTTTTACTCGAACAAACCTACTTCTACGTAAATTAAGAATTTTTCACTGAATATCAAAATTATAAGTGATTGCAGTACACTGTATTGTGCTCCTCTGTGGATAAACTTTAGTGAATGAGTGAAAAGAAAACTAGTTATTGGTTATAATGATAGTCTTCGTTCTCTATTAGGATTCCAAGATAGAACAGTGCCTCCAACATGTTTGTAAATTATAATTTATTGAGTAAGTAATGAGAAAGTATGTATTCTCACCGATGACAAGAATTTCAGATAGTAAGAACTGTATATTGAAATCTCTTTAGAGCTATGACATTCCTTTAAATTCTTATATTATTAGTAGATAGAACAAATTACTAAATATGCCACTTAATTTCATTGTTAACAATGCAGCTAACAGTCCATTATTGTAGATATGTCTGTGTACTTATAAATATGATATCAATGATCTTTTATGTTTAAAAAAATTACTTTGTACATATTATTTAATTTAGAGTTCTGGACTGTGTAGTCTGAAATAATAAAAAAAATCCTATCTATTTTATTGTATTTTTATGTGTTGTAATTTACTCGCTTAAAATAAAAATAAATCATTTCCATTGCGTACTTGGTTTCCATTGCGCTAAAGGTTTATACGATAACAAGACATTCAGTAATAAACATTATTTCGTGAGTGATCATTTCCATTTGCAGAATTTCCTCCGCAAAAAACCGCAACATCAATATATTTAAACTGTACTTTTTAACTTCGAAAAGTATTTTTTATTTCCTAATATACTTTGAACGGAATTGAGACTGTAGCCGAAACAGTCGAAGTCGACCGAAATGTGGTCGTGGGAGACAAAGTGGAAGAGGAGGTGAAGAAGTCTAGAGAAAATCGAGGAGGAGACGGAATTTAGATAAAGTAGAAGAAAGAGGAGGAAAAGGAATTCGGAGAAAGTCAGGGAGGAAGACGAGAAGGAATTCGGAGAAATAAGAGAGAAAGGATACACCTGATGAGTAGAAATACAAGGACAGGTGGAAATCAATCTCACACTGCTAATCAAGTGCTGCAAGAGGCTTATTAATGGGTTGAGCGGAAGGAGCGTGATTAGAAATTTGAGTCATTTGATTATTCACTTAATTTAACTTCCGACAAAATAGAGCATAGGTAGAAGTTGTATAATAGTTTAAATAAAATATAGGGAGCACCCTACCCCAACCATATACTTCGTCACAAATGACAAGTTAGTCTATGACGGTTTGGAACAACAACAAAAAAAGTGGAGATAAATAAGGAAAGATAAGATTTTCTCCGGACTTTCATTTGACATCTAGAAAATGAAAAGTAAACTACACAAACAAATAGTACAATCAGTATTAGAGATCAGTTCAGATGTAAACTGTATAAATGCAATAAGAACAGAAAGTCCACACAGTCCTGTAACCATCTTGATCGTTTAGGACATGGAGACAACAACTGGTTACATCTTACCCATCAACTGTTTGTCACATTCATTACATGACGTGTGTGTGTGTGTGTGTGTGTGTGTGTGTGTGTGTGTGTGTGTGTGTGTGTGCCGTTCCTTTGATACTCTTCCTGTCACCATAATTTTTTTCAATGGTATGTGATCCATTTAAAAACATGTTTTTGTTATATATTTATAGCATACTTGCCATTTTTTAAAACTTATTTTATGCAAAGGACATAGAGAGAAATACTTTATGTTTTTCTTTTTTGCTTCCTACATTTACCTATTCGTTGTTTGTAGGCTTTTTAAAGCTTTAAGTGTCTTTTTAGACAAGATGTCTTCAGAGTGGTACTCCAGTCATCACACTTATTGGTGTCTCATAAATCCTATCCTAATAGGTGTAATCGTTTGCAAAATGAAGCATTCGATGTCATTTCACTGTCCTCATATATTTTTTGAAAATTTCTATTTATATTTGTGTTTCTCAGAAATAAAACTAATTTCTGAACAAGCCAAAATTGCCATAACTGAGTTCTAGCATTTAAATAACTAAAATTTAATAAACACAAGGAAATTATTTATAACCCAATGACCACGTCCTTAGCTCATTACCCTGGTCTATACAGAAGACAAAGTAAATGGCGGCTAGAAAATGTCAGAACGTATATCCAGATCTGCATAAAAATGTAAAGTAGAAGGCGGTTCTTGAGTTCTTGGTCTCCACTGTATGCCACAATTTCCTACAATTATTACCAATGTCTCGGCAATCACTGACGTTGCCAGTATGTGATAGAAATACAAACTTAACCTATTCCGTTCCTTCTATACTCAAAACTTAGTCGGCTTTTTTCTGAATATGAAGTATATATATGAAAATCTCCTATACAAAGTAACATCTGTAACTACAGCACTCAAATGGCTAAGGCTGGGACACATATTTCGTCTCGATGGATGAGAAGGAAAAAAAAGTGAAATATTAGCGCTCTGAGCTGTTCTTGCCTTGGTTCAACACAATAGACCAGTCTTATCACGTATTTGAATTAACTGTCATTCGTTTCTGCTGCTTGCCTGTCAGAAATGACGTATGCAAATGATGTCTGTAAAGTAATAAGGCGTGCTCATACTATGTAATTCTTCGTTTGCTCGATGTACATGAACTTTTGAGTCAGAGCATAAACTACTTTTGCAGTTTTCGATGACCAGAAACGGACGATTTATCTTCACCTCACAAAAAAGTTCGCCTTCGATTTTGTCATACATTCCGCTGAATATTTTCAGGAAAAATTCTGTTTGAACAAAAAGAGGATCTCGGAAAAGAAAAAAAAATCGTACAGACGCGTAAAAACTTTTAACCATTGCCTGAAAATCGGAACAATAGGAAATTGTATAGACGCTTGAAATGCCCCAAAACTCGGTAAAACAGCGGATCGTACAGACGCGTAAAAACTTTTAACCAATCCCTGAAAATTGGAAAAATAGGAAATTGTACAGACGCTTGAAATGCCCCAAAACTCGGTAAAACAGCGTATCGTACAGACGCGTAAAAACTTTTAACCAATCCCTGAAAATTGGAAAAATAGGAAATTGTACAGACGCTTGAAATGCCCCAAAACTCGGTAAAACAGCGTATCGTACAGACGCGTAAAAACTTTGCATCATGTCCATGAAGCTCAATGCAGCGAAAATATGGATATGCTGAGGAGATATTTATATTTTCCTGTTATATCAAACTTGTTACATCAAGACAAAGCATTATATTAACTCGAAATATTAATCTTTTTCAAACTCAATGATCCAATACACGCCTGTTTGTCTTTTTTTTTAAATAAACAATATCCTTAAAATAAACTACAGATGTCTTCAAGCACGACATAATCTCTTTTTCCACTACAAATTTCAATATTTTTCTGTAGTTGTACTAAGATGACTAGTGTGTGTAATGACAGACCGTAAAATCTCATAAGCTTTTGTTATCAAAATGTAACGTAAATGTCGACATTATCAGATAGAAAGATAAATAAAAATGAACGAAAATAGATTTAAGAAAAAAAAAATACAGTAAAATAAAGAAATAAAGCAATCAGTTAAGTACAAGATAAAAAAATCATTAATTACTTCATTGATTAAGTTATGAATTAATAAAATTGATTTGTACTTACGTAAGGTAGTTGGAATAAGCGGACACATGGGAAGTGTTGATGTCGGTGTTTCTAAAGTTGTGTTTCGCATTAAAACACTGCTATTCTGTGTCTGAACGTAAGAGAAGACCAGAGAGTACACGGCAGTGTTCGTCCGTTCATACATTACCATATTCACCAATAACTGAATAGATATCAATGATATCACCACTAACAGCAAACCTCTTCCGAGTAATCCCTGGTTACAAATTCCAGTTTGCGTCATTTTGACTTGGGACCTGAAGAACCATGCACAGTGAAAGACACTATAAGATCCACGGAGTGGGAAAGTCCGCTATTTGTGCATACCACCTGTCAAATACGAAACAGAAAAGTAGTTCACAAATAAGTGTTTAAATACATTCATATGAGAGTTACACATGACGATTTGACTCTGGAGTATGAATAATGAAAGCTTAAAAGGTACACTCAGCTATATCGAACTTCAATCAATATCTCACTTTTTTGATAAAACATTCATCTTTCAACACTTGAACAGCATTGTCTGACAGCTCTGCAAGATTAGTCCGTGTGAAATGTCGTGACCGTCAAATCTTTTTTTTTCCCCTAAACTAATTACATTCTTCTTTTTCACTTACGTTTATCCTACAAAAGGCATCAGATGGTAAAATATGACTTTGGACCATTTGTTCCGACAATCAAGCCGCACAAAATGCCACCTACTACCGTCACATCACAAATAAATCTGTTATAAGCTTTGACAAATTAGGAACTGCCTTATGTAATTGATGGGCGAGTGAAAAGAATACTTCTAATACATCAATCCAGGTGTGAAAGACCATGATGACAACGTGTCAAGATTTAGCCTGCCCGATAAGGACTTTATGTGGATAGTGAATCTTGATCTTAAAGGTATTATAATTGTGGCTGCCAATGTTTCCTCTAATATCTTTCCTGTATGTGGTCAGAGTCCATTTCCTATCAAAAAGTTGGAATTTGCCGACACCATTTGGTGTCGGCATAGGGTACTCGCCAACTATCAGGCCTAGCAAACTTAAATGATTTTACATTGACCCATACTTATATTAAATCGATAGGGAAATCATTTATCTTCTCAGAAATTACAAGCATAACACTGATTTTGTCTTTAATCCATTGTCAGACGAGACGAAACTAGTGTTGATGAATTTTGACCTCGTTCGCACCACTTGCATTGCTAGTCACATGTCTAACCAAATCCCGCGGCCGATATGCATAAACGTCACAGATCAAATAGTCACGTGCTAACAACAAAAACCGCGTTTTCCCATATCCCTTTTCTTAAAATATCTCATTGGCAAGAGCTTCCATGTATTCGTCTTTACCTGCCATGTTGCAATATAGGTTTTTACACCAAACCTTCCATTCCAGTATTGCAGAAAGAAGACAAAAACTCGAAAATATTGAATGAAAGTCACGCAATGTCTACAATAACTAGAAAGAAAAACAACACGTATTGCAACATATTAATTGAGATAACAGCAGCCCGAAACATGTCGCTGTCGCATTTTCCTGGAAAGAGGCTGACTGATCACACTGAAACTACATGTTAACGCAGTTTTGTTATTATCACATGACTAGTTGACCTGTGACGTTTATGCATATTGGCCGAGAGATTTGGTTTGTCATGTGACTAGCAAAGCAATACGTAAATTAGGAATTCTCGACGTATCACATTGCAATTTCAACCACCGTCGTGTAATTCTAATGACATGATCTGAAACATCGACATAGAAAATATAACTTTCAACCCCTACTGTTTAATTAAACAGATACAATCTCAAATCTTGACCTAAAGCAATGGAACTCTAAGAACAAAAACTTATGATACAACATTTGAAACTGGAATTGTGGACATATGACATTAAAATTTCCAACGGTAACGTTCTGACAGGACCAGCTTTTGCCCGCTATAGCGCCTCATTCTAAAGTTGCCTCAATGTCTACTGACATGAAGAAACGGTCTTAAGCGGCCTTAATGTCTACGGACATGATGAAACGGTCCAAGGTGGCCTTAATGTCTACGGATATGAAGAAACGATCCAAAGTGGTCTTAATGTCTATGGACATGATGAAACGGTCCAAGGTGACCTTAATGTCTACGGACATGAAGAAACGGTCCAAAGTGGTCTTAATGTCTATGGACATGATGAAACGGTCCAAGGTGGCTTTAATGTCTACGGTCATGAAGAAACGGTCCAAAGTGGCCTTAATGTCTACGGACATGAAGAAACGGTCCAAAGTTGCCTTAATGTCTACGGACATGAAGAAAGGTCCAAAGTGGTCTTAATGTCAATGGACATGATGAAACGGTCCAAGGTGGCCTTAATGTCTACGGACATGAATAAACGGTCCAAAGTGGCCTTAATGTCTACGGACATGAAGAAACGGTCCAAAGTTGCCTTAATGTCTACGGACATGAATAAACGGTCCAAATTGGCCTTAATGTCTACGGACATGAAGAAAGGTCCAAAGTGGTCTTAATGTCTACGGATATGAAGAAACAGGCCAAAGTGGCCTTAATGTCTACGGACATGAAGACACGGTCCAAAGTGGCCTTAATGTCTACAGACATGAAGAAACGGTCCAAGGTGGCCCTAATGTCTACGGACATGAAGAAATGATCTAAAGTGGCCTTAATGTCTATGGACATGAAGAAAAGGTCCAGAGTGGCCTTAATGTCTACAGACATAAAGAAATTATCTAAAGTGGCCTTAATGTCTATGGACATGAAGAAACCGACCAAAGTGGAATTAATGTCTACGGACATGAAGAAACGGTCTCAAGCGGCCTTAATGTCTACGGACACGATGAAACGATTAAAGGTGGCCTTAATGTCTACGGACATGAAGAAACGTTCCAAAGTGGCCTTAATGTCTATGGACATGAAGAAAAGGTCCAGAGTGGCCTTAATGTCTACAGACATGAAGACATTATCTAAAGTGGCCCTAACGTCTATGGACATGAAGAAACGGTCCAAAGTGGCCTCAATGTCTACGGGCATGAAGAAACGGTCGAAAAGTGGCCCTAATGTCTACGCACATGAAGAAACGGTCCAAAGTGGCCTTAATGTCTACGGACGTGAATAAAATATCCAAAGTGGCCTTAATGTCTACAGCCAAGAAGAAATGATCCAAAGTGGCCTCAATGTCTATGGACATGAAGAAACGGTCCAAAGTTGCCTTAATGCCTACGGACATGATGAAACGGTCCAAGGTGGCCTTAATTTATATCTACGGACATAAATAAACGGTCCAAAGTGGCCTTAATGTCTATGGACATGATGAAACAGTCCAAAGTGGCCTTAATGCCTACAGACATGATGAAACGGTCCAAAGTGGCCTTAATTTATTTATACGGACATGAATAAACGGTCCAAGTGGCCTTAATGTCTACGGACATGAAGAAACGGTCCAAAGTTGCCTAATGTCTACGGACATGAAGAAACGGTCCAAAGTGGCCTTAATTTATGTCTACCGACATGAATAAACGGTCCAAATTGGCCTTAATGTCTACGGACATGAAGAAACGGTCCAAAGTGGTCTTAATGTCTATGGACATGATGAAACGGTCCAAGGTGGCCTTAATGTTTACGGGCATGAAGAAACGGTCGAAAAGTGGCCCTAATGTCTACGCACATGAAGAAACGGTCCAAAGTGGCCTTAATGTCTACGGACGTGAATAAAATATCCAAAGTGGCCTTAATGTCTATGGACATGATGAAACAGTCCAAAGTGGCCTTAATGCCTACAGACATGATGAAACGGTCCAAAGTGGCCTTAATTTATATATACGGACATGAATAAACGGTCCAAAGTGGCCTTAATGTCTACGGACATGAAGAAACGATCCAAAGTTGCCTAATGTCTACGGACATGAAGAAACGGTCCAAAGTTGCCTAATGTCTACGGACATGAAGAAACGGTCCAAAGTGGCCTTAATTTATGTCTACCGACATGAATAAACGGTCCAAAGTGGCCTTAATGCCTACAGACATGAAGAAACGGTCCAAAGTGGTCTTAATGTCTATGGACATGATGAAACGGTCCAAGGTGGCCTTAATGTTTACGGACATGAAGAAACGGTCCAAAGTGGCCTTAATGTCTACGGACATGAAAAAACGGTCCAAAGTTGCCTTAATGTCTACGGACATGAAGAAACGGTCCAAAGTGGCCTTAATTTATGTCTACGGACATGAATAAACGGTCCAAATTGGCCGTAATGTCTACGGACATGAAGAAAGGTCCAAAGTGGTCTTAATGTCTACGGAGATGAAGAAACAGTCCAAGTGGCATTAATGTCTACGGACATGAAGACACGGTCCAAAGTGGCCTTAATGTCTACAGACATGAAGAAACGGTCCAAGGTGGCCCTAATGTCTACGGACATGAAGAAATGATCTAAAGTGGCCTTAATGTCTATGGACATGAAGAAAAGGTCCAGAGTGGCCTTAATATCTACAGACATAAAGAAATTATCTAATGTGGCCTTAATGTCTATGGACATGAAGAAACCGACCAAAGTGGAATTAATGTCTACGGACATGAAGAAACGGTCCCAAGTGGCCTTAATGTCTACGGACATGATGAAACGATTAAAGGTGGCCTTAATGTCTGCGGACATGAAGAAACGTTTCAAAGTGGCCTTAATGTCTATGGACATGAAGAAAAGGTCCAGAGTGGCCTTAATGTCTACAGACATGAAGACATTATCTAAAGTGGCCCTAACGTCTATGGACATGAAGAAACGGTCCAAAGTGGCCTCAATGTCTACGGGCATGAAGAAACGGTCGAAAAGTGGCCCTAATGTCTACGCACATGAAGAAACGGTCCAAAGTGACCTTAATGTCTACGGACGTGAATAAAATGTCCAAAGTGGCCTTAATGTTTACAGACATGAAGAAATGATCCAAAGTGGCCTCAATGTCTATGGACATGATAAAATGGTCCAAAGTGGCCTTATTGTCTTCGGACATGAAGAAACGGTCCAAAATTGCCTTAATGCCTACGGACATGATGAAACGGTCCAAAGTGGCCTTAATTTATATCTACGGACATAAATAAACGGTTTGAATTGGCCTTAATGTCTATGGACATGATGAAACGGTCCAAAGTGGCCTTAATTTATATCTACGGACATGAATAAACGGTCCAAAGTGGCCTCAATGTCTATGTACATGATGAAACGGTCCAAAGTGGCCTTAATGCCTACGGACACGAAGAAACGGTCCAAAGTGGCCTTAATGCCTACGGACATGATGAAACGGTCCAAAGTGGCTTTAATGCCTACGGACATGAAGAATTGATCTAAAGTGGTCTTAATATCGGCAAACCATTGAAGATCCCTTACGAATAAAGGTGTCGCTTCAACAAATTTCTGTTTCTAACAAAGTATATTCTTTCAACGATTTAGCAAAAATTCTAACTTTCGGCAATAGCCATTATATTGGTAGCGTTAATTAGGTAAGCCAATAAATACAGGAAGAAAGAAACAAACAGGTAAGTCCTATAATGAATTCGCTAATATTTAGGCCTCCATTGGCCATTTCTTTCATTTCAAAGACATATTATAAATGCAGGAAATAAATAAATAATAAATAAAAGTAAATTCTCGTTATTTTGTTCGTTTCTTTTTTGAAACTGGAATAATGACAATTGACATCTAACCCCGAAAATTTTTAATGACAGGAAATAATAAAGCTATTGCTTCAATTAAAACAAAAATAATGGAAGCTGGATGGATGGATGGATGAAACAATGAACAAATGAGAACATATGGCAGTATCTCGTGCATGGTTGCTTTGCGAATTAAAAGTTCAAAATCTTCGAAATGTTATTCTTTCTTTTTATTTTTAATAATTTAGGTGCAACCCATGTTCTATTCTGTGAACATGGTAATCTGCTGATGTATTTTGACCATTCTTTAATGTCCTGCAATGTCCACAGACATTAGGAGCGACGCAAACAAAAAGACCATTTATGTAAGTCCTTTGCTTGCAGTAATTATAATTTTCTGTCCGTTCCGTTGGCCTACGTGGTTAGAGCGTCCGCCTACTTCCATCAATGCCAGTTTTTTGCTGACATCCTCGTCCATCTTGACCAAGGTATTGACCGACCTGTCACTCAAATGAACTGTCCATGTACATGCCAACAGGCGAGAGATCTGTATTATAAGCCCCAAATAATTAGACTCCAATGCAGTTACTGGTAAAACTGTACGTTTGTAATCGATATCAATAAAAACAAGTAACCATTAACTAAACGTTCTCAACTTTTCAAATACAAACTAAAGCTGAAAACAAGTACTGGGATCAGCTAATGTCTGAACATTATTACATCTGCCTTTGTAGCTAATGTCTGAACTTTATTACATGTAGCTGAAATATGAAATAATGTGTGAATGATAGGATTGTCAGGTGGGTAGGTAGGTATGTATGTACTTAGTGACAAACAGTATAAAAAGCTGCTGAAAATCATACACACATTGACATATACATATATATAAACACAGACACACACATACGTAACAAACCTGACAACCTATTATTCTTACACATTATTTCTAATTCATTAGCACTACTACTACTACTATTACTACTACTACTACTACTTCTAATAATAATAATAATAATTTATTTGTACATTTGTGGAAAGTATATACATTGATGACAGCGCTATTTTTAGCAAGGTATTACATACTCATGCAGATTTATGATGAAAAGCTATAACAGAATAAATCATTCACTACATGTGCATAGTGTAAAATACACTACATGCGCATAGGTTAAAATACACTACATGCGCATAGTTTAAAATACACTACATGCGCATAGTTTAAAATACACTACATGCGCATAGTGTAAAATACACTACATGCGCATAGGTTAAAATACACTACATGCGCATAGGTTAAAATACACTACAAGTGCATAGTGTAAAATACATTACATTTAAATAGTGTAAAATACACTACGTGCGCATAGTGTAAAATACACTACATGCGCATAGTTTAGAATACACTACAGGTGCATAGTGTAAAATACACAACATGCGCATAGTTTAAAATACACAAATCGTAAGATGAACATCAATATGTGTTGTTTGAACGATGTACCATCATTTACAGAAAATGAAGTATTAGCTATCATCTAAAAAGCGAATAATTGATCACATAAATCAATGAATCTAATAAAATGAATAATTAACCAACATCTAAATAAAAAAGAGTGTTTAATAAAGATAAACTGTATACAAATATTTTCTAAACATGTAATTTCATTCCCCCATAATTCAGTTGCATGGTCTAGTAAAGTTTTATTTCCAATATGCCTCTGTTTTATAGTCTTGTGAAATTTCATTTCCCACAATCCTCACTATCCTCTCAGTTATATAGTCTAGTGAAATTTCATTTATCATAATCCTCTCAATTATATAGTCTAGTGAAATTTCATTTCCCATACTCATCTCGGATATATAGTCTAGTGAAATTTAATTTCCCATAATCCTCTCAGCTATATATAGTCTAGTGAAATTTAATTTCCCATAATCTTTCTGTTGAGCTACCATCAAAACCAATATGGGATAGGGGAGATAACACTACTTTCTCAATTTTGCTTTCGTTCGAACACCGTGTACGGGTGAAATTATATCAGTCAGATGACTTCGCAGTGGGGAAAAAATAGCATACAAAGTCATTCTTATGGCTAATCTCGTCTTGCCAAAATGGGACATGATATTAGTATGTACAGTAATCAGACGCGCAGCTAGACCATTTTTCGCGATACGCAATTATAGTGACCAAGGCATTCACTCGTCTTGTAGCTAGACCATTTTTCGACAAACTCAAGTAAAGAATGACGAAAGCATTCCTGTCGTCTCAAATAATAAAGACAGTGGTTGGGTATATTCAATGTAAACAGTATTTAGGAAATCATAAAGTGATTTTTCTCATATCAAGGATGACTGCAATACTAACAAATCATTAAAATAATTCGCTGAAATGCATTTTTATCCGTTTTCAAATACAGTCAGCTATGCAACTGGCAAAGTTATACCAAAAGGAACAATTATTATTTACATTGACTCTGAATACAAAATGTTGCGGTGTTTTGACCGATTGATTTATTTCTCCAAATATTTTCTCTCACCCGAATTACAATAAAATGTCAAACAATGGCTGGCATATAGAATGATGCATGCTGGTAATGAATTATACATAGATTTATGTTGTGTTCAAGTTAGCCATTGCAGCATATTGGTTATGAAGTGGTGTATCTATATTGTACGGCCTAAAGGCTATGAAAAAGAAAATCTGCATATTCTTAATTAGACTGCATTAATTCCTTCTTATAAGTCTAATTACATATTCTTCTCACACAGAAAGGTATTTGATACCTTGCATGTTGTATACAGCATATATTTACCGACTTTTATTTTACCTGCGTGTGCTGGTTTCTCCTACGAAAAATTGCATTTCTTACTTGCACTAGACGTTTAGGACTTTATTTTGCCAAATTAAAAAAGAAGTCTGCGCAAACAGAACAGAACAATATTTGCTTTGAAATTTGTAAGGTTTGAACTCATTAAATAGTTCTCAGCAAGATTGTTTGCAGCCCGTTTGGGGGCTTTTTTTTACGTAGCTTTAAAAATATGAGTCATATCGCTCGATGTCTGCAGTTTATATTAATATCTAGCACTGAGGCATCATGCCGCAGACATGTAACATGATGTCCCCCCCCCAGTCACATTATCAGGACAATAAGCCGACCAGTCCTAACAGTTACCTCTTAAGGGTGAGCGCCAAGCTAGGCATCTGCTAGCATGACTCAGGGGAGGTTTGAACCTGCGACTTCCCGCATCAGACTCGGCCGTCCTAACCGTTTGGCCACCAGAGCGGTCAGCTATATCGTAACTGTACTTTCAAAGACTGGAATTGGGTTACGATCAATAATGGAAATGATGTAGACAATACACAGTGTATTAATACATATTAGATTTACAGAATTTACATATTTTTTCAAAGTCAACCAGGTGTACAATCTCATATGATAAATGTTGCGGAGTACACTCTCGTTTATTCATTTAATTGGAATTTGTAAGAGGTAAGCAACACCCATCGTAACATAGACGCCCTACAATCTCATCAACAAAATGGAGACGTTTCCAAACCAAGGCATTCAATAGATCAGCTGTTGGAATTACAAGAAAGGTTTCTGATAGGAAGAAAAAAGAAAAACAAAAACTGCTGCTTTCTTTGCTTAAGTATATGTTTTAATACAACTGAAAAATAAAAACAGTATGCCATTATTCTGCTACACGCAGTTATTAACTCAAAAATATTAGGAATCGCTGTCAGTTGTCAGGGATATTCAATCATGATTTTGTAGCTGTTGGAATTACAAGAAAAGTTTCTGATAGGAAGAAAAAAGAATAACAAAAACTGCTGCTTTCTTTGCTTAAGTATATGTTTTAATACAACTGAAAAATAAAAACAGTATGCCATTATTCTGCTACACGCAGTTATTAACTCAAAAATATTAGGAATCGCTGTCAGTTGTCAGGGATATTCAATCATGATTTTGTCGTTGTTAGGTGGGGGTTCATGGCTTTAACGACATTTTAAACACATTATCGGCCATGGTTCATTGGTCAAGGAATATATGCAAGGCAAGTACCTCTCCCAAGGACACACAGAAGCAGCTGATCACAGCTGGTCTGGGCGGGTATTGAACCAGCGATATTTATATCGCGAATCTGACTATCTACATCTAAGCTACTGGGTTCCCTGAGAGATGCTCAAATAAAGGTATAAAATAAAGATGAATTCAAACAATTTTCATCCGTATATCAATTTAAAGTATTATATCCCAAGTAAACGTGGTGCCATGATACGTGATTACTAAAATCTAACGCACGTTATAGACTTCTTTCACAAGTTACCACTCGTTGTCTATGACGTTTATAGTTAACTTTCTCGTCACATAACTTTACCATGAATACTATTTTTGAGAAAATTACTTTCTTCGCTGAATGCAATCAAACATGGTGGTTAAAAGTTGGCCAATTGCATCTTCTTGCCCTGATTCTATCAAAATGAAGAATTTGTCTGGAATGCGTTGTTAATATGGTCATTGTACATTACGGTCTAGGTAATCAGTTTTAATCTAGACGATTGCTAAGTTGGAAATTGCTTCGAGAGATTCGAATGACCTTCCTTGCTCACCAACAGATTACTCATATAATTTATTTTTCATTGATCTTCGTTCCTTTCTCGAAGACGCCATGGTTCATTGGTCAAGGAAT
The DNA here is from genome assembly GCA_016746295.1 of Potamilus streckersoni. NCBI lineage: Eukaryota > Metazoa > Mollusca > Bivalvia > Unionida > Unionidae > Potamilus > Potamilus streckersoni. Next base: position 950,249 of record JAEAOA010000532.1, read on the forward strand.
TAGACTCACGATCAAGAAAGTGCGGGTTCAATCTCCATCAAATCAGCCCAAGTCAACTACGGGTGGGAGGGTCCTTAGGCAATGCACAATGCTATACTTGACTAAGCATGATATAACCTTCAAAGTGTAGATGTAGCATAAAAGAAACCTCTCACCCCCGCACCAACAAATCAAACAACAACAACAACAACAACAACAACAACAACAATAATAATAATAATAATAATAATAATAATAATAATAATAATAATAATAATAATAATAATAATAATAAAAATAATACAGCGGTTTCACGAATAAGTTTGACTTTTCTGTATTGGATCTGTCTATATTGGATCTGTCTGTATTGGACTTATCTATATGGTTGATAGTCATATCTAATTATGCTGTCTTCAATGTGGTTCAAATGTGGTTTCGTGTAGAATAAAAATCAACTAAACATAACTACAGAATCGTCTCTTATATTCTGATTTTTATTGTACACACAAATATGGCTCTTTTATATTTTTCAATCATTGATATCATTATCTACTATTCTTCGTGTCATTTTAATCAAAACTATTGTCATTATATTTATTATTATTATTATTATTATTTATTATTATTTATTATTTATTATTATTATTATTATTATTATTATTATTATTATTATTATTATTATTATTATTATTATGTAAGTTTAAACAAAAACTTCATATAAGATGACCTAGAACTCGAACTTATAAAATTGTGATTTCTGTTCTGTTAATATGTTTATCAGATCGCAGTAAGTTTTAATTTATAAAACCTATATACTTATTCTATGTATAGAATATTAAATGCGTCATGAGTAGAAGTATACAATAAACTAACGCTAGGAATATGAAGTACTGAGAAAGGTGGGTGCCTTGTTATCAAGTTTCTCAATATGTCCTTAGAAAAGGCAGTTTTCTTCTGTTTCTCGACAATATATAGCCAATAAAAGTGCCATTAAAAATTTTTTTACAATCATATTCCACATAAATATGATGCTGTTGGGATTTCTTGTCATCACTGTGTATAAGATTGTCATTGGCGTTCTAGTCTAGTTTCTGTACCGCACCTACAGAGAGAGAGAGAGAGAGAGAGAGAGAGAGAGAGAGAGAGAGAGAGAGAGAGAGAGAGAGAGAGAGAGAGAGAGAGAGATTTGGATTTTTGTTGTTGGGCTTAACGCCATTTTCCAGCACACGATAGGCTATTCATGGCGGCTATTCACCGGAAAGAACCACCGACCTACGAGAAGCTACTGGCAAGCTTTCTCACATATTCACATTCGCCGAATCCTAGACTCGAACTCACGCAGAGGTGAGATGGCAGTGATCCGTAACGGACAGTGCTTTAGACCACTCGGCCACTCGGGCCCCCTGATTTGGATTTTTAACGTAGCTTTAACAAATTTTCAGTCATATCGCTACAATCTACAGTGTGGCAGTTTATAGTGATGATTAAATGCCGCAGACATGATGTCCCACCAAGTCACATTATCCTGACACCAGGCCGACCAGTCCTAACACTAACCTCTAAATGCTGTTCGCCAAGCAAGGTAGTTGATAGTACTATTTTTGTCTTTCATATGACTCTGCCTGGGATCGAACCCGCGACAGCCAGTAGCCAATGTAGAAGCTTTAACCACTAGGCCACCGGGGGGAGAGAGAGAGAGAGAGAGAGAGAGAGAGAGAGAGAGAGAGAGAGAGAGAGAGAGACTCTCAAAAAGTAAATCGGTTATATTAAAGCACATCAGGACAATGTGCACCTAGGATGGTGATGCGGCACTGATGCCTCAACATGTAACACCACTACACAATACATGTAATTCACAGAGTGGACAGCCTTTCTTGCCGTACCTCCTTTTGTTGAATTTAATATTAACATATTTTTTTTCTGTTGAATTTGATCTTAGTATATCTTCCGTCTATCCGAAACGTGAGATAATTACCAGAAATCTAATGAAATCGCGAATTGTGCGATATATCCGTCTGCGAATGCACCGGCTACATATTAGCTTGGTAACTTTATTTTCTATTCACGCTAATCTACTTTAAAGCACAGTATTATCACAATGCATGCACTCCTTTAAGACCGAAATGGGCTTACCTTGCACCTGGTCCTTTGGATCCAAGATTGGAGAGAATAAGCCATATCAAACTATCTGACAAGCATCTGGACATTACAAGATTATTACTAAAGAAAAGATGGCGGATAGCCGTCTTTATCAAATCTCATCCTCCCCAATGTAGTGCCTTCTAGCGGATGTCTGCAAGTGAACACCCCCCACTACGTACATGTACAGATCTCTATTTGAACCATGTGCATGCCACTTAAGCTCGACAGCAATTGCCTCCGTCCAGACAAATGAGATAAATGGTATAAACGGGCATCAACAAGCCGAATAATAAACGTATACACCGGACAATAGTTCATTTACTTACTCATGCCTCATTTTACTTAATTGCTTTTTGAAATAAAGACAAAATAATACATGGAAAGGTACAAACAGGTAATTCCATCTTAACGGTAAAAACCTGAACTACTAGAACGAAGATATTTTCGTACTTATAGTTTAATAATAAATCTACTATTTCAAAGAAAGAAAAAAGCGTTTTACATTTATAAACTATAGTAATTTAAAAAAGGTCAGTTGATTTGTTATTCAGGAGAGGTTAGGAAAGCTCGTCTGGCCTTACATAAAAAATTTTTATAAATCGCTTTAGTTTTAGGACTGATTAACATCAATACGGCAACTATTTGTTAACCATTGCTTTATTTTCTTATATACAAGAACCTAACCACAAATCTTAGAAACTGCAATTAATTTGACGGTGTCATTTAGATCGTTTAATCTTTTGTGCATATAACAAAATTTGTAAATGAGTTGCATACTATTAATAAATTGTTAGTCTAATTTTGTGGTACTTTAGTGTAATCTTTAATGCAAGATATCCATGTACCTTTATGTCGATTTTTGCATGCATAACCTCCTAAGAAAATAAGAGATTTCGTTGTCAAGTTACGAAGTTCCGACTCTAGGCAGACACTAGATAATTTATCTGACGTCAGTATATCTTTCTTTAAAACAGGAGAACTAGTCCAGTTTTCGCGTATTGTGTATATTGAGCAAATATAAGCAGTTGCGAAACATTTGCTAGCTTGCGTGAAGTAAATTTCTAAATATTGGAAAATGTGTAAATTACCCACGCATTTCCTGAAGTAAAACGCTGATGTTTGACCTACGAGACTATGGCATATATGATCATGTCGTTTTTGTCTGTCACCGAAAACGTCGACAATGTGCTACTTTCCTGAGCGTATGCCACGCACCCACCCACCATTGTTTAAATCGCCGTCTGCATCTCTTATAAATGTATAATCTGTGTTTTATACTAAAGGTGAGTATAAAACCTTGTTCAGACGGGCATATTGATTTCATCACTATCCGGCATCTCTGCTGTTCCAGTTACAAAATTCACGGATGGTTGAAGTTACTAATTTGTGGACTAACATCATGTATCTGGTTTTGATATTCCAAAACCATGGAAGATAAGATAATTCATTTCCAAAACCATTCATGTGAAATTCCAGCACGATACAGGCATGATTCAACATGGAAATGAGTAGATCACAACAACTGCCAACATGCCAACATGCGAACTTCTTTCCACCTAATGTTTCTTGTGCTGGGTCTTGTAGCACTGTTTCTGTCTTTTATATGAATTCCTTGAAGAATTCATTAAAACTCGTGATGAGAGCGTGACATTACGAGAAACAGTCCAATATTACATCCAAATATTTTGGCAAGACTGTTATTACTGGTCAAATGTTCTATTATCATGTGAATTTAGGGTGAATTGATGCACGAAGTTGTGTGTGTAATTCGGTCGTGAGGTCACGTTCCATCAGCATGGTAGTTTGTTCCATCAGCATGGTAGTTTCGGATTGGCCGATCAACTGCAAAAGCCCACCAATCCATTTTTTATTTACCAGAATACTTCAGTTTGCCAAACTTTTATATAAAACGAGTATTCGTTAAGAAACAGAGAAGATAGAGGAGAGAGATAGAGAGAGGAGCATGTAAAGATTGAGCATATAGAATGCAGATCTAAAAAGAGAGTTGTTAGGTCAAATATTTTAATAGGAAATTTCACCGATGACATTTTGATGTACAAAATTTTGTATGTTGTAAAATTAGGAGCCATGAAAAACAGGACTAATTTTCCAGACCAATGAGGTTACAATATAACTGGGTCATATTGCTTTGATACAGGAAATTATTGCGATGAATATCTTCATTTGTCGTTGTTTGCTGTTAAGGAATCAGTTCAAAAATTGTTAGGCTATGGTCGTTTTGGACTAGTACTAGTCTTGCGCACACTATCCGTGCAACATTAAAATTATTTCACATTTATTTTGACTGAAGATTTTTTAAAATGAACCTTCTTGACAATATGTCTGATTTCAAATAAATGTTGTCAAAGGATTGTTAAGTAGACTAAACGGATCTTCACTCGACTTAGTCAAAAATGAACTCAAGGAATTACACAAAGTAAAGATATCTTCAGCCTGGTGAATCGAGCTTTGACTCTTGTCCATACCTCAGATTTCTATTCAGACTAAGTATTATGTCCCTTATGCAACTGAAAAGAAAATAGGAGACAAAGTTTATCATTAATACTCCTGTGAGGTAGAAACAGACACAACCTTATAATATAAAATCTTAAAGGACTACGTTCACAGATGTACCCCATTAATCATTCAATCAATTTAGTTGTATCTGTCCCACACACTAAGGATTTAACCGATGTCATGGAACTAGACTGTAGTGACTTGGTTTACCTAATCTTCGAAATTTTGTAATATTATAGAATCTAGACCAGAAAATTTCACATCAACAGCCACAAAAAAGAGTGGACTGAAAAAACAAATTGCATGAATATGAGTACTTGATTCCAGATGTTCCATCACGTACAAATAAAATCTACCATGCACTTGAAATTGTACATTATACACCTGTAAAACAGCATCCTTAAGGGTTGAATCCTCTCAAGCAGGACTGTTTGAAAAAGGAACACCAGTATTTGCTGGAGAATGATTGTATTAAACCAAGCATATGTAACTGGAGTTCACCATGTATTCTTGAGCTGAAACAAGTTAATACTTTCCACTCACTGAATGAGCAAAATAAATTTTGGTATTCTTAACTCCATAACGGACTTAATTAATATAAAATGATTTCAATTGGTTTGCAAAATTCTCCTTAAACGTTCCAGCTTTTAAAGAACATGATTATATATGGTCTAGATAACTGCAATGCGTACATCGATGACACCAGTGTGTTTTTATTCTCAAAAATTATATAAGCACCAGTTAAATTATTCTACAATAAAGGAATGTGTTGGTTCATATTTATCGTTGCAATACTTTGAAGCATGTGTTAATTCTGTCTCTGTCTCTGTCTCTGTCTCTGTCTCTGTCTCTCTCTCTCTCTCTCTCTCTCTCTCTCTCTCTCTCTCTCTCTCTCTCTCACCGATTATTGTATTAAGTGATCACAATCCACTTATTTTCATCAACAACATAAAAACACCAAAAGTAGAGATCGGTGAGATTGAGTTTGATCTTGCAGGAATACAAGTGATATTAGGCAAAGTAGAGGAGAAGATAATCTCATTGGCAATGCATTTTCGCATGTATAAAAGTACCATATTTGATTATGTACATATTGTATTGAAGGTATTGCGGCATGGGGCTGTCGAGTTAAGGGAATGTATATAGAGCAAAAGAAAAGAACATTACTAATTTCTATTTTTAGTGCCGTTCTTATTTTATTTTAGTTTGAAGATTTTATATTGTATTTAATGTAGTCTTTAGATATAGTGTGAGAGGAATCATTTATTTTAATTACGTATTGGAATTACGAAGTAATCACATGAGTGATTGGAATAATTACTATTTTGGATTATTGTAAATTCATTCAAAGGATATTTGGACAATGTCCTTGTGATACATAAACGCTATTGACACATCAAGACATTCAAGGCTATTGATGCATTAGCATATTCAAGGTCTTTAATTCATTCGGATCATTCGATTTATTTCGATTAATGATAGAGCATTTAGTATTATTTTAGATTTAATTTACAATACTAAGTCCTCTTAAATTTCAATTTTATAACTTAAAGAATTAAATTGTTTGTCGAGTTTTAAAGGACTTTGTTATGTATATTTTTAATTTGTATTTTTGTTAGAATTTTATAAAATAAAAAAAATTATTTCATATTATACTATGGATCATGTAACATTATGTTTTGGACTTGACCTTGTCCAAAATCAACTTCATTTTCATCTTTGCCTGACTCATTGATTTTTTAAAAATACGTATGTTGCTAAAATATAGTCTATGTGTATGTCATAACTATGAGGATTATAATCTCTGCCTGAGTCAAAGACATTCTGTTTAATATGTTCTTTATTACAATTTTTTCTAGCAAACATTAGGATCATTCAGGAAGGTTAGTTTCCATTTCTTTGGAAAATGCTAATTATATCCTGAAGTCAAGTAAAGGGCTATATAATCTTGTTACTGGAAAGATTATTCATTCCTGCTTTAAGATCTTACCAGATTCAATTGTATTGTTGTTTTGTCCAGTATTAATTTGGGTTGGAATTTATTTATTCAAATTATGTATTTCCTGGAAATAGAAGCCACTCTTAATAAATAGCATTCCTGGAAATAGAGAGTTGGATTTATAGTGAAATTTCAAATAAGGATAAATTCTTGCATTGTATTCTTGAGATCAAATGAAGTACTATTGGCACATCAGCAGTAGACGGGCCACGACAGGCACATCAACACCTTCAGCGTTGGATTTTATCTGGATCTATACTAAAATTTCATCATAATTTTAATCATTAGGACTTGTGTCTGTAATTCTATGATAAACGTGACTCAGATCTCAATACCGTAGTTTTTTATTTGCATTTTCACTTTATAATCTAGGGGAATACATTATTTTGGAGTCTTACTCGCTCATTTCTGTTACGTGTTTTAAGACCATAGAATCATATAACTTATTGGTTTTCGTGTTTTTTTGTTACTTAGTTTCAAGACCACAGACTCGTAAGACAATATATGCAGAAAATACAACTCGTTTAATTTCTCAATGTTTGATACAAAATCCATTTCTCCTTGTCACTAAATGGTTTATTTATAAGTGTCATAGATATTTCCTATTCGCTACATAAAATCTCTATATAGTTGTACACTGCATCAAAGTATGGACAAAAAGGTATTGGATTTTCTTATTATAAGTTATTCTTTCACACACTCAGTACAAAATGTTTTAGGATACTTAAATGAAAAACATGGAACTATAATATGCAGCGTTGTCTTCAAAAATAGAGTACGATCTCCACCCACATTACCAATAGCCCTTAATGATAGTTTGTTGTACTAATTGGAGATTATCCAAACCAATCAAATTATATCGTGGTAAAAACACCGGCTGTCTGGCTTCTCAAGCAGTTAATTAGCGAAGTTGATAATATATGTAATCGCTTGAAAAGAGTAACTTCGATGATGAAACTGACATATCAACAAGAATCCGATCACGAGCAAGCGGAATTTTGTCATATTTGTGAAAAAGCTTTTGATATTGATAAAAAAAAAGGACATGAGCATTGCCATTTGACCAGACAGTGTCGCGGAGCGTCTCAGGATCAGTGCAATTTAAAATTTCACGCCCCATATTTTATTACAGTTATACTTCGGAACTTCCGAGGATATGATAGCAATATTATCGTAGAAGCTTTTGTTGATCCTGACATAAAATCTCGTTTAAAACTCTATAACGTAATCAAATGCATTCCAAATAATGTTGAAAAGTATGTCAGTTATTTTAGGTAAGTTGCGTTTAATTGACAGCTTTGATTTTGGGAAAATTATTTTGTGTGGAGATTTTAGGGTCTCACAGAGGGTAATTTATACTTGTTTGGAGGGTGGAGAGAGGTCCATGGGCAAGAAATCAACACTCAACCTTGCTACTGTCTCAAAACAAATTTTCATATATACATAGAATTGGGACCACGTTAGTGAAAGTATTGCGATTTAATGAAAATTGAGCTCACAACCGTAAAAATTATGTCATCCTGACCCAACATTTGGTATAATCCATTTTCTTTTCCTGAGATGCAATCTCAAGCCTACTTTCATGCATATTGGTGAAATTGATTTCACGATATTGAGGGTTTTAGAAACGAAGAAGAAATTACAAGTCACTGAAACATGAAAATGGGTCAAATCATACTATTTTTAGTGATTAACTTTCACTGAGATTTACTCACATATGTATTGTCACGAGTGTACGTGACATTTAGTCCAGGATATTGTAACAAATGAAGATGCTATTTAGGTTACAGTGCCTAATCCTCGAGAGATGCATCTACATAAGAATTTTCGCAAGTGTACATGAAACAGGGTCTACGTTATTCAAAAAGATATTGAAAGCAACGAACAAGCAACATTCCCTCCCAATTTCCAGGGTGGGATGGGGTGGTGTGGTGGGATATTTCGATCCTGAAAAATAGGTAGCAGCGATCTACACGTCAAAGTGTGAAAGTGAGGCCAAAGAAGCTGATACACAAGTCAAGATTCTGTAGGGAAACCATTTTTCTTATTTTAACCTTTGTGACCTTGACCTTTATACAGCAAACTGGGTGTCTTTCGTATCTCAAATGAAAGCCATTTACAAAGTTTGATCAAAGTACGCATGTCAAATTACTATGTTAGACGTTTTCATTCTTTCAGTCGACATCTATTGCTCGTCGGACACACAAAGCATTACTAACCAAGAAAATACCACAGAAAGACAAGAATTGCATCAGTGAAGAGTGGATCACTTATTAAAAAAATGGAGAATGTCTTAGCCAGCATTTACGATGATCCATCACATCGTGTCGCTTGCGATGGAGTTCAAAAATTGTATCGTGCTGCAAAAAGAAAACGGAATAAAAATGTCCGTTTCCCTCAAGTGTAACGATGGTTACAAAAGAACAAGACACATACACCTTACCCAAACCCATTCGACGAAAATTTTCTAGAAGTCGCATCCAAATGGAATGCATCGATCATCAATGGCAAACTGATTTAGACGATGTCTTTCATTTAGCCACCTACAATCGTGGCTGCAATCATTTGTTTTGTGCCATCGACGACTTTTCCAAATTTGCATTGACTTCCAAATCGAGCAGTAAGTTAGTGCGAGCCCTAAAGCTGGTGTTGAAACAAAGTGGTCGTCACCCTCTTCGATGGTAAACCGACAAAGACAGCGAATTTCTTAACCAAGCTTTCCAAAAAGAATTGAAGAAACGTGACATTCATTTTTCAGCACCGAGAATCCCGAAACCAAAGCCAGCATCGTAGAACGTTTTCAACGCACCTTGAAGGAATGAATGAGGAAATATTTTATGCATAAACACACTCTCAAGTACATCGAAGTCTTGCAGCATCTCTCTCAATCGTACAACCAATCTTATCATCAGAGTATTGGACACGCCCCCCCCCCCGAAGTGGCTATCGACAACGAAGTGACCGTCTTCGAGTGACTCTTTGGCATGTCCACGTCAGTCACTATCACAAAGAAACGCGGAGTATTGACCACAGGAGATTGGGTAAGCAGTGGCAAAACCAAACGTACTTTCGACAAAGGTTACTTACTCAATAAGACCACCGAATTGTTTCGTGTCACTAAACGAGTGGTCGGTATCTTCCCGTCTATACATTGGAAGACATGAACGGTGAAGTCTTTAAAGGAACGTTTTGTTTACCTAAATTACAACGTGTGACATAAAAAAAGAAGAAGAACACGAAAAGTGGGAAAACACTATGTCAAAGAAGTCAAAATACATTGGAAAGTATATCCATCAAGACTTGACTCTTGGATTAACACTTCTCAAATCATCGACTATCAAAAGAAGTGACAATCATGCCCTTCAACACAACATCAGCTACTACAGTGACCACTCCTTCCCCCAGTTCTTCTCTACAAGATATGCAAAAGCAACCCTTTGTGGGTGTGGTGTGGAGAACGTATGCCTAAAACGCAAATCGTCTTTGTCTGCCAAATTTTTGTAGTGTATTGTATCATCGGTTCTGCTATTGCTAATTTTAGTTTACATCAAGGAGACAAACAATTGTGGACCATTTTACTCAGCAGTTGCATTGGTTACCTTCTTCCCAATCAATCTCTTAAATATTCCTCTAAAGGTAACAACAACGGGAGTCTTGAGTCCAAAGTTAGTTCCAACAGTCACCCTAACGATCCTGTTTAAGGCACTCCTCGGACACTAGAACTGTGGAATTATGAACAAACAATTTTACTTAAGGTTACCCAGTGACAGCTCAATGAAGGTGTTTCCCAATAACAATTTGTGCTGTTACACGACCAATATTACCAATAGCTATCCAGTTGGATCACCAAGCCCATTGGGAAGTGCCTTTGGTGGAAATGATCCACCCTACAAAATCAAAAACATCGTCGAAAAAGAAAACACTGTCTCGATAGAAGTTTATGACAAAGAAGAGCAAAACGCAATGGATGATCGCCGTGGGGTAGCTGACATTCTCAAAACAAAAAAAAACTTTGTAACTAATCGAACCACTTATAATTTGAAAATTCCTGTGGGCTATTATTTTAGTGGTCAACATTTGGAGAAAACACGATTGCTGAGAGGTTCAATTTCATGTTTGCTAAAGCCTTGGAGAGAACTAAAAAGAGTGTCACAATTGAGTACCACAAAATGGCTCGTCACTTGCTGATCACATTTTCAGATGACAGTGTATTGGTCATTACATTTCGTCCTGAATTGTGTTACATTTTGGGTGGAGAGTCTAGAATGATCATAGTTAAAAACAAAATACATCCGTGGCTAACAAATCTGATTTTGCCAAACGCTTTCGATTCCCTGTAGATATGAAACAAGGACTGAATTTGATTTTTGTGTACTCAGATATGGTGGAGTACAACGTGGTGGGATACACCTCCGTACCGTTACTGCGTGTCATTCCTTTCAAAGTGGATTATGCGACGTTTGCTGATGAAAAAGGTGATAACACCTATCACATTCACTATGAATTTTTACATCCTCACTATTTACCTCTCAGTAAATTCGTATTTCGACACTGTCAACATTACTATAAAAGGAGATCTTGGTCAAAGTATTTCATTCACCCAAGGGAAAGTCACAGTGAAACTTCATTTTCGAAAACTACTATTCTAAAACTTCTTGTCAGTCATGTATCCTGTGTACCAGAGTCGCTCGACAAATAGGACATGGTTTAGGAGATATGCTCAAATCGGCCTTTCGTACAATGCCTACAGTGTTGAAACCGATGGTGACAAGGGGATTGCACGCCCTGAAAGATGCCGGGTTGACACTCGGTAAAGAAGTTCTCTAAAATGTCATCATTGATCCCCCCAATCTTTCTAAAAAGCAGGCAAAAATGTTTTTGCTTCAAATAGGCAAAGGCATTTTAGGCCAGCGAGAAACTCCTATAAATGCCACAATCGCTCCTAAGTGAGACATTCCTGCTTCCCTGACGCCACAACAAGGACAAGGCAGAAAAAGACGACGACGACACCTCTTCAGCGGACTTCACTCTCTCAGAGCTAGAATGACTAAGAAAAGAAAAACTGGTCTAGACTTGCGCAGTTTTTATTATTAAATTGCAAACTAAAAAGAAATAATGCACAGAGTCTTGTGTCTGTTTAAAGACGTAACTGGATCTGTTTGCCATGCCACCCATTATGATGACAATGCAAGAATTCGTATGGGTCGAATTTCACCCCTTCTCTTCTTTGACGGATTCAGCTCACATCGAGATTGAAATCAGAGGACAAACCGAAGATTACATCGATTTGAATAGAAGTTGATTGTATCTGAAAGTGAAAGTGGTCACAATGATGGAGAACAAAACTCCGAGAGACAATGCCCCAGAAGCATCCGTCAATAATTTTATGCATTCCTTTTTCAGTGATGTGGATTTGTACTTCAATAACAAACTGGTCAGCAGTAGCATGGATACTTACACTTACAGAGCGTACCTAAAAAATCTCTTGACGTACGGAAAAGAGGCCAAAATATTCATCTGGATGCTTGCGTGGTATGGAAACCTGACACTAAGGACAAATTCAACAATGTAGATGGAAATAATACTGGATTTGATAAACATAAAAAAAACGATGGAAGGACGTAGTTCAGAACTGATGAATCGATTACATTTGAACTTGTGGTTACAAGACAAGTATTTACTAAACGGAGTGTATATCCGCCTGAGACTCAATCATAACAGTACTGCTTTCCATTTGATGGCTGGTGGTCCCCATTGCAAAACCATCATCTATGAAGCCAGACTTTACGTGCGTCGCGTAGAAGTGTTACGGTTACCTAAAGCGGGAAACGATATTAGTCAAACATTGAGCAGAACGACCGCCAAGTATCCGATACGACGTGTATAAGTAAAAACATTCACCATTGCTATTGGACTCCGATCCAAGATCGAAGATCATCTGTTTCAAGGACATTTACCAAAACGTTTAATCGTTGGTATAGTCGAGAATTCAGCCTCTCAACGGAACCCCAAATGAAAATGCTTTCGAGTTTAAGCACTGCGATGTGTCCAAGAGCGAAGTCAGTCGCTATGGCAAGATTTTGTGTACCAGACCATTCGAACCTGACTTCAATGATGATCAGATAAAGTACTTGAGATCGTACTTACTCCTGTACAAAACTACCGGACAACTTGGAACCAACACTAGCCACGTCATTTCGTACGAAGATTATGCCGAAAGTTACACTGTGGGCTTTTGATATCACTCCAGACGAAGGCAGTGACGACGGACATTTCCAACCCATAAGATTTGGTCAACTGCGTGTGGAACTTAAGTTTTCACGCGATCTCGACAAGACACTATGCCGAATTAGATAATACCATAGAAATCAACAGTTTGAGAGAAGTCATTCTAGATCATTAGACACCATGGAATACACTTATCTTTCTTAGAAAGGTGAAGAATCTATGAATAGCATGAAAACAGAACCACCAGACCAATTCAAAGAGGTAATCAAGTCCAGATGGCCAGAACAAGAACACAATTTAGTGTCCTGTTTTCCTAACACATGGCGTATAAAATTACAGGCTTGAGTCAGAAATATTGTTTGGGATGTCAAAACGATTATCCCAGTCAAAATCATCACAATAAATGCATGATGATGGGTCAAGACAACAAATTGGACGAGTCTCTGCTGGACGAAGCTTGGAGTCTCATCTCAGAAGAAACCGTGTTGCATGCGTGGTATAAAGGCTTGCGTGATCATTCATACCCTCCATTGACTACTCAAGAGATATATCGCATTGAAACTCTTTAAGCTCAGAGTTGGGAAACAATGCGAAAAACGGTTACTTGTCAGATTTAAGCAAAAAGTATGAATTAAATTGATAACTTATCATTCCCTGTGAAACAAAAGAAACAAAACTACAAGAAAAAATGGATACCTGGGAACTTTATTACCTTTTAAATAACAGTTTGTAAACTGCTTCTTAGAATCCTGTCGTGTGTACTAAAGATGAACTCCTTTATTGCGAACCTATCGACCATCAAGCTTATGTCATCAACACGGACGACAGTCATCTTCCAGGAACGAACTGGGTAGCCGTCTACTTTCCTCAAAAAAATTATGTGGAGTATTTTGATTCGTATGGAATACCGCCTTTGGAAGACGATATCATTGACTTTATGAGGAAATATGCCCAGACGACTCGATTCAATAATGTGAAATTACAAGGCAACGATTCCATAGTGTGTGGACAATAGTGTGTGCATTTTCTTCATCAACGCAGTCTGGGATATTCTTTAGAACATTTAGTAAATTTTCATCGTCACTCTTCTAGAAACGATGAAAAATTAGATCGATGGTTTTGTGACGCTATGGTTATATTTTGTCTTTAGCTAGGAAACGTAGTGTACATGAAGGGCCTCATGACTTCCCTCAATGGAAATCTCATGAGTTCACAACGTTGCTAACATTATCAAAATAATTTTTATGTTTGATATTACTGTTCCTTAATTGTTCCTTGAATAAAAAAAATGTATTTTGAAAAACGTGTCTGTCGTTAGTTTTTAAATAAAACCAGCTCTTTGACTTTCTCTCCATCCCTCACCATGACATGAGCTATCATAACGTTCCGACACTAAACACCCAGTAGGCATATTTTCTATCACGTCTGCGTTTTTACCATATATATATATATATATATATATATATATATATATATATATATATATATATATATATATATATATATATATATATATATATATATATATCGGGTCACTTAGAGGGCCATAGTCAAAATTTTATAAATTAAAAAAAATAACATCAAAGACAACACCACTGACAGGATCCAACAAAACTGACCTCTTGGACAGAAAGATCAAATTCCAAGGACCACTAAGAAGCCATAAATCAGAAGGAAGAGGATGAGAATTATAAAGAAGGTACGTCAAACACAGGAAGAAGTATACCCCAAACCACAACCAATTGCTAATACGAAAAGATTTGCAGCACTAAGAACCAATGACATCAACACCACATTGCCAAAATGCAAAGAAGTAATAACTTCAATTACCATTTCTAACCAACAACTTGCCAGACAAGCATCAAAGGAAGGGACAATCCAGGAAGCTCTACCTGCTGTCCCATAAACTCCCAAGACGCACACACATAAACATCCTAGCTGGGAACATCAAACAGAGGCAAAAACATATATTAGCACTGCCTTGATGAGATTCTGAACTCAGCAAGCCATTGCTGAGCAAAGATTTCTTACCATGACACCGGTATATAGGTGTTTGATATTGTATCAAAGGCAAGGGAGAGTCCAGGACACACACCCTCTCCCGGACTATGACAAGCACGAAAGCGAGGGACAGCCTGGGCTGCGGGGCCTGCTGCTACACAAAATGTAACTAAGTCTTCAGATTGGCTCTCGTAGACCACCATGCAATCACGATCATTTCGGTCGGCGGTCAAAATCACTCAACCATCTTTATCTAAGCGGCTCTAAAAGTTGTAATGGATGGCCTACATCCAGCTGATTGTAAATAATGTAGGCCCTGATAGGTACGCTAAGTACGCAAAATTTCAACATGAACATATATTCTAAATTCACAACATTCGGTCAATTGCTTAGGTGACTTACACGTTGGTATAATATCACTCTTAGGCACAACTGGTACGATTTGACCAGTCTGCACAGCTGAGATAAAGTCATGTGAACTTGATCTATGGTGGTTGGTGGGGTGGGGGGTTGTGGACGGGGTGGGGGTCTGCCGTTTGTGGGGCGGTGTAGTAACGTCTGAATAAACCCTTGGTTATGATGAAACTATACTCATACCCCGGCAAGGAGTAAGGCCCAAGCGTTCTCACAAAGGGACTTCCACCGCTCAGCCTGGGGCAGCAACCAGTCGTGGAGGCATACAGTGCATTTCATTTCGCGACTTTAAACGAGCAAGCAATCAAGTCTGACTACCATTGCGAACCAGTTCACATCAAGAAAACTGAGTAGCAGACTAACGAAACTTACTGAACTCCAAATGCACCTGGAATATGCCAGGCACCTTTTATAAAGACGCAATACAAGACAAGAAAGAAATTAAAAAAAGTAGGAAAACAGGAAAGAATCTTGCCTCACCTCTTCATTTTACATCAATGTGAAGTCAAACCTGAGGTGAGAACACCTCCAGCAGCAGCACCAATGTCACAATCACTACCACAATGTCATCATCCACAGTTGTGGTATAGAAGGAGGTAAGCCTTCACTATCCCAGAGACGGAAACTGGGAGAGTAAAAAAACTCAACCTCCGTCTGTTCTCCCACTTACAAATGTGAACTGGGAAAACGACTAGAGCAGGCGTTGCGTGTGGAGCCAGACCCGAGAGGTGCCGGCATTAACCAGGTGCATTTGGAGTTCTCAGAAAACAGCACTTCTCAGGACTAACTAGATCTCTAGAAAAGAGAGGCTATTCAATTTGCCTATTAGTATAATTGTATTGTAGTGCGACTATAAACGCACTCCTTTACTTTTTTTTCTTTGCACAGTCGTTGGTGTGGATAGTATGTTTTATGCTTGCTTGTTCATTGGTGTGGATAATATATGTTTATGCTTGCTCATTCGTTGGTGTGGATAATGCTTTATCATTCGTTGGTGTGGATAGTATAGATGGAGCGCACAAACTGGACAAACTCGACAAAGAATGGAAGTTCCCAGATAGTCTAGACTTCATGAACAGTTTGAAAGCAGCAAGTTATCATTTGCAAAGTTGATGTTAGGCTTAACGCCATTTTTCAGCACATGATACCAGTATTAATGGTGGAGGAAGAAACCGAGAAATCACTGGAAAGAACCACCGACCCAAGAGAAGCTACTGGCAAGCTTTCTCACATATCCACATTCACCGAATCCTAGACTCGAACCCACGCAGACAGAGGTGAGATGGCAGTTATCTGCAACGGACAGCGGTTTAGACCACTCGGCCACTAAAGACTCCTATTTGCAAAGTGTGAAAGTTGAGAGGACTCATCAATCCTAAATACTTCAGAGTGAGAACCTTAAAACAGGTTCTGGATACTGTGATCCAAGTGAGATGTATTTTGGAAGACATCTTCCATTTAATAGAGTGTCCTTTTGTATAAAGAGGATTAAATATCACGAAAGGAGAAAACCTCATGAGAATAATACTGGAAGAAGTGAAAAAGATAAAATGAAATGTGGAATAACGAACAAAAGGACATAGATAAAAGATTTTCATTTTCAATTTTGCCATATATCTATACGAGTTCCATATGTTATATATCTGTCTCTCTATTATACGTGTATGTGTTTCTTCCTAGAGTAGTGGTAGCTGCGTATATTTAGGTCAGCCCCTTGCTACAGTGTTGCCAGTGTCTGTACTGATGTCACCTTACCTGTACCATTCCTCTTGTTCCTATACAAAATTCCCATATGCCCCATTTTGTTCAGTGTATGCCATTTTGCCCTATAAATTTGGGCCCCATATCAGCCCAGGCTGTATTTCCTTCTTTGGCCTCATTTGCCCTAAACCATCCCACTATACTACCATTCTGGTGAAAACCCAATGTTGATAATACTTTTGATCTAGTAGTAGTGATTACAAGATTTTCAAGATCGCCACTATGATGGCCATGATAAAAGTCCAAGCAGTATCATTTCATTTATGACCAGTTAGACATTGGGATGAATGTGTGCCAAGTTTCATGGCAATCCTCCAAGTGGTTTGGAAGTAGTAGTTATAACAAATTGTGGAATAACAGACAAGCTTGGGAGATAAACAATTGTATATAAACAAATCATACAGTAGTGTACAATTCTTGCTCAACTAACACTTGAACATTCTAGATGGTGAACAATCAATTGTATAGGGACAAAAAGAAAAGATGGGATTATAGTAAACTTCTCCACTGAAAAGACTATGGACTTTTTAATGTGACTATTACTGGAGGGCAAGATTTCAATGAATAAATACAATAAATATCCAAGTTAAATCCAATTATCACTTTTATTTGAACATAAAATCAAACATTAAAACAAGCTGTATACTGGACATTTGTCCGTAAATAAAAAGGGTCTCTACATTAAAATGGTGCCACTTATGCTAAAGCATGTATCTTGTATATATAGAAGTGGATTTCAAAAAGCAACTGCATAAATTATTTTCTACTGAAACGGGAAAAAAAAGCATCAGTTATAATTGAACCCAATCATGAATAAACTTGATCTTTCGGTAAGAGATTATGGAATAGTTTCTACTTTTTAAGTTATGGTCCGATTCATACACATTTCATAAATTTTATAAAGTTGATTATTACATGGTACACAATTTCTGGTCAGAATACATATATATGACAAGTTTCAATGACCCTTGAACTTAATGTGTATATACATTGTTGCACTAATCTATAATGAACACAACCAACTTTCCAATATTTCTAACAAGTCAAGATTGGTTGGACTACAAAGGAGTTAACTATATTAATGAACTGTCTGACTTGTTTAATGACAATAAGGAACTACCTGGGGTTTGAGCTATCAATTTGAAATAAAAGTATATGCCCATCTGTTCCCTAATTTCTCACTACTTTACAGTAAAGTAAGGCCTACTGGTTTTCTATGCCGATTAAATAGCTGTTTCATTAGTGCTGTCTTTATATTTTTATACAAGTTATACTTTTCTTTTCCTAAACCTGGAATATTGGCATACTGATTTACATGTATTAACGATTCAAATGAAAAAGATAATGGTTATTTTTAAAACATTTTTTAATTGTTATATATATAGTGCACAAGATGATTTGGACACCTATCCAAAATTACTTAAATGAGCCTTGTGGTCGATAAGCAAACTGCAGCAAAAAAAATAATATTGACTGGAAATAAAAAATTTCTTTCTTCTATCAACATATTATCCTTGCCAAAGTTAAGCAGACCTGTGGCCAATTAATTTCAATGGTAATCGATTTTGTTAGATTACAATTATTCTTGAAAATCTGTATTATAAATATAATCACACAATTTAGAACTGAGTAACTCATTAGGTTACATTACTTTTTGATTCAATTAAAATATGTTTCACATTTCTACATTTTATGCATTAAAAGTGACAAGTGATATGAAAGCTGCATGGCATTTTGAATAAAGCACTCTTGGCTAATTGCAATTATCAACTTTCTTGCAATGCCTACTAAACTGCTTGTTACTTGTATGATTCAAACTTTGCTAGTCATGTCAGCTTTGACTGTAAACAGTAGTCAATGGACACTACATCGTTGATTTTCCATTCTGTATCGTTAAAGTCTAAATATATATTGGCCATCCAAAGTACACATGATGTTGTATTAGTTAACTGTAAATACAACTTCAGTTTAAGTAAAATATAAATTTCTGATCACATCTTAACATCCCTTTAATAACCACATGTTAAAAATGAGGCCAAATACAAAACTGAAGTCATAAAACTCTATATAATGTAAAAACCCTACATCATACCATTTGGTCAATCTGTTTTGAAGGAATTTAAAACTGGTTGAGTTGTAAGCCTATGTTAATAAAAATATAATTAATTTTATATAATTAATATAAACAAAAATCAAAATATACTTATATGTATAAGTTAAGTACAATTACCTGGAATCAAAACATGAAAGTACAACTGGTCAAGCTGAGACTCGAATGTTGCACAGACATGGAGACTTGTGTGAGTGATCTGTAAAGGTCAGTATCTTGGACCACTTGGCCAACCAAAGCCCCTCCCAGTTAGGATTTCTCCAGAACTGGAGTCAAAGATACCAACCCACTAATCTCCAGAAGCACACTCAACTTTATAGCAAATATTAGTTCTTCTAAGATTTCAGTGTTTAACATGATCTGCTGATGCATTTTACAATAGCAGTTCTGGATGCAATCTCTCTATAACTGGATGCACATGAAACAATATAAATATGTTAATATTCTTTAGAACTAATCTTTGTTGCTAATTAAAATAAGAGGAAAGTTTAAGATGAAGTTTAATCTGCTGAGACTAAAGAATAGAATTGACTTGCTTACCAATGGGATTGCTTTAAAAAATTTTGTATGTTACTGAAATTTGTTCATTTGTTACAAACTGTCTAATTAAATCATTGCCATTTAAATTAATGTGCAGATTACAAGTAAACAGTCCAAATGAATGTTAACTAAATATAATTTAGTGTATAAACTGATGACGATGTTCTATAAACAGTATATGATTATGACCATCTTGTGGCTGGCTACCTACAAACGACTTTGACCTTTGGACTAGAGACTTTACTGCATGGGAAGATAAATCGGTGTAAAAGTTTCATGCAATTCTCTATATGATACCCTGTATAAGGAGGAGGGCAATGACTTTATTCACAAGTTGCTGCTAAGATAAAAAAAGGCTGAAATTTTATTAAAATAACTTGATTCAAAAAAGGATTTAGCTGTATCAGTCCAATTTTGGGGTATTTCCAATGTGATACTCTGGATGATGACAAGCCAGTTCCCTTGCCAATACCTACATCCTGAAGGAGGTAGGCTAGTCTATGGTATGTGATACACTGTACATAATATAAACAGTTACAATTTTTAAAAAAAAAAATTCAAGTTGTTCACTCAAGCAAGCAAACCAGTCTTTTCCCCTGAACTGATCATGACCTTAAAGCCAAGAGAATGGCTGGTGTATGCAATATACTGTCCAGTCAGATTCAATTGTTGTACTGTTGGCAAGGATATCAAAGAATTAATTTCCCTTACAGAGACTTTCCACATTGATGCAAGGGACACAGCTACTACAGTATATTTAAGCAATGATTCATTCAGGTTTCCACAGTGGTTCAAATCTCTTTCTCAAGATAATGTTACAAGTCACAGAATTATTTTCCTTTGCTCTGACCTTAACAAAGGGGGCATGACTATAGTACATGATACAATCTACTCTTACATAGGCAAAATTTCATGAAAATCTCTTCAACAGTTACAAAGTCAAGGGCTAGACATTCAATGCTCATGCATAAACACTAAAATTTTATCACATAACTAAAATGTTATTCATATTGATATATCCATATTATAATTTTCCAATATTTAAGAAATGTAGTATAACCTCATAATCTTACGTCATTACATTATGCAAAGGAAAAACATAATGATCAGACAAGATTAATTTTTGGGCCATTTTTTGTTCCTGTTGGTTTAACATCACTTTTACATATTATTGGCTGGCACCGGACTGTGGAAACAAGATTGTAATCCCCCACCCAGCCCAGTACAACAAGGCATCTTACTGTGTACTTACACATTTAACACTTGGCTGATCCAATATGACCAAATAAAAATAAGCATTATGTTTGGTCCAAGGGCAACAGATATTCAGCCCATTTAATTTTTTGATGGTCTCTTATCTTTTCAAACAGCCTAGCTTTTGGTTCTTGGGGATTTTTGCAACACTACATTGGAAAGTAGCATACTCATCCAACATAATGGTCCATTATCTTTCTAAACAATGAAGATCCTAATGCAATACCTTGCAATTACTTCAGTTCTCTGGTACAATTTGAACAAAGTAGCTCCAATTGTTGAGAACATGAATGTGATCATATCTAGATGATCTAAACTTGCCTTTCTCCAAGTATGGATTTAATTGTCTTGCATATGTATTCAAAAATATTGAGGTCTGGGGTGATGACCAGGATAAAGATTCAGATTCACAATTTTTCTGGTTGTTATCTTCCTAGAAACACTGAGCAGATGGTTATGTTTGTGGATGTGACAACTTTTTTTTACAATGACCCTCAACAATGATGCCCATATACTACAATCTTAACCTCTATTACATTTGCAGGTAAAGGCACCCCATAAAACATCAATGAAAAAGTCTTGAAAGGCAATTAGGCAGTATATAGATCTAATCATTGTGGCTGTCTTTCTTCACTGGGTTTTTTCCAAACACAATTATCCATTCTTTGCCAAAACAAGTTTAGTTGCACAAGTAAAAATTACTCAGGACTACTAATGCTTTTCAATTATCAGTTTTGTCTCTCTTTGAACAATGAAATACATCATGCATAGTTTTGCTGAGAAATTTTAATAATCTGTTGACAATGCTTTCAGCAAATGAACCGTGACATATTGAAGCTATGATGAGCTCATAATCAACCCATTTGCTCATGACTTTTTTTAAAAAAAATTTTAGATTATTTTTGCTTTTATGGACATTACAAAAACTTTTATACATTTCCAATTTGTACATAATATTCCAGTTAATTGGGATATTTTTTCCATCACTGAAATCTTTCATTTAACCAAATTATCAAGTTTCTTACAAAGAGGCACCATATTTTGTTTAAGTTAGATGGTAAAAAATAGGACCTGCTACAAATTTGCATTTCAAACTATAGGCGACATGATCATTGATACAAAAATAAAGTTCAGGTTACAGAGCAGTTCAAGTACTTGTAGTGACGATTTTAAATCACATTTCACTAAATGATGCAGACTTTACTTATTTGGGTGGCTACACACTTCTGACCTGGTAATGTACAAAAAAGTGAAGAAAAAAAAATGTTCAGCCAATTTAAAAACCTAAAAATTCAAAACTATTCAAGGGATGTGGATATATATATATATATATATATATATATATATATATATATATATATATATATATATATATATATATATATATATATATATATATTTACTTGTGTAAAGTTTGGATGGATGCATGGATATTTATAGAAAAGTACGCAGACTTCTATACAGATGTAGACAACCTGAAAAAATAGAAGTCTTAAGCTGTGATAATGTTCTATTCAAAATATTACGTCAATAACCATTGAAGCACTTGTCAAAATATAAATATGTAAAATTAATTTTAGCAAAATAAAAATTTACTTCTCAAATTCATCTGGGTGCATTCTTCAATGGCATGTTATAAAGCAAAGTCATGAGGAAGGCAATTCTGCAATTTAAGTTTATAACTACAGGAAATGTATTTCAACACTTTTTCCTTCAAACTTTTCAACCAAATTTGTAATGTTCCCTCATGTGTGTAAATCATGTATTCAATCAAAACAGTCTGCTTGGTGGGTGAAGTGATATCAATTTACACAGATCAGATGGAAGAAATATCAGTTGCTTTTTATGGTCCTTAGGACTATTATTTATAACAGAAATCAGAATTTTATTTTCTTTGTGCCACTGTAAAATTTACAGTGAAAACATTTGAGCATTGATTGTGGCAATTTCCTTTAAAACCATCTTCTAAACCAGTTTCCAACAATTACTTTCAATGGAACAATGTGAAACACCATAAGATCTAATCATTTGCTTAAATTTGTGTCCCCTTCTTGAAGTGTCAAATTCAACTGAAAGGTCAGTGGATCTATGCAGTTGCAGAAAATCTAGTCTTGAAAACCACCATTAGAGTTCAGCCCCCACCCCCTCGAGTGATCAGATTCTAAATTTACGGATTTATTGATCAATTGTGAAAGAGCACGCTGTATTTTTAGCAGATCCTGTTACTAATTTTAGCAAGGCCACTGATATTAGAACCCCACCATCTTCAGGTACCAAATTCTCAAGTTATGCATATATTGATTATACAGTGTTATGATTAGACATATGAAACCAGATGGGTTGTCCTTTAATACATGTTCTAATTGTACCAATTTTAGGAAGACCAGTTTATTTGTTCAAGCTATGTGTGATAAAAGAGAACGGACATTATACTATAAACATGGAGGGACTAATCTTGCCAAAAAAATCAATATAAATATTTTATATAAAATAGATTACTAAAATTTATGAATTACATGCTTATTTCAATGTGTATGAATGGGGGTTCAAATCATAACTACAAAATCTGTGAAGAAAAACCATCATGAAACACACATGTACATGGATATACACAAAATATTTTATTAATCAAATACAACAAAAATTTTTGAGTAGAAAAAAAAAATCAACAAGTGCAGTACTGACATGCACTGCAATGAAGCATGCACCAAAAATACTGAATACTCAATTCTATGTATCTTTTATCTACAACTGTGCATGGCTAATTACTGGGTTACAAGTAAATTAATGGCGACTATGATATAAATACTGCGGGAATATAACCTATGTACAATAATACACATAGTGTACATATCATCTGTGTGATGCTTGTTGAACATCAGTCATACCTAGTACCAGTAGATACTTTCTAGATTTGGTCTTCACTTTTCAACATTTTAAACAACCATATTGTACACTGGTGTGGTTCCTTCACTAATTAGAAACATCACAAATTTGCAAGAGAAAATCCAACAAGAGGTAATAAATGCATAATCAATTTTCCTATGCATGCATCAGCTTTCTTCTTGCATTCAATTCAAACACATTTACATTATCATGTATCTTTCTTCTTTAACATACTACATCCAAAGTATCAAAGACAGTATTCAAGATACATCTGAAAAGAAAAGAAAGATAAAAGTGAACAGCACTTTTTTCCCCTGATATCTATAGCTCTGTTTATTCATTTCAACAGCAAAAAAAGTTATCTGAATGTGAATTCAGGGTTCATGCAGACTTAACAAAAACAAATTCAATGACTTTTCCAAAACTTTTCCAGGGCCATTTCATTAAACTCAAGGACCGCATTATCTTGCATTGTCAAGTAAATGAACATAAGGAATGATATCTTTCAATCCAAAATAAGAAATAAGTTAACAACAAATATTTTTAATATGTACATTTTAAATTTACCTGGGCTAGCACACTTTGACTTTATGTAGTAATTCATGTCATAATCCAATGATCAATGTAATTTGTATTTAAAAGAAAGAAGGAAACAATTCTATGTAGTCTTTGTATGTGTTCCTATTTCCAATATTAACAAAACACATTACTTTCCAGTTGCTTTCTTTTATTTAGTGAACTACACCGGAATCATGTGATACTTCCATTAGGGGAACTTACTCTTATTATATGAATTGAAACCATTTATAGATTGTAATTTTATCATTTTATTTAATCAGTTCTTGGTGCTCTATGAAATTTGAAGTAAACAATTTCTTTAACTCCATTGTCACAAATTCCATGCCTTTTCCAAAACTTTGCAAGGTTTTGACAAATACCAAAACTTTTCAAGGCTTTTGAAATTTATTTTTTAAATTCCAAAACTTTTCCAGGATTTATTTGGCATTTTAATTTGTATGCAAATAATTGTCAACAAACATTTACATGGAGTTAAAATTCTTTTTTAGTTATACAATGTATGATATCTACCCAGAACAAAAAAAAAATATAAGCAAACACAAATTATAATCCTTCCCCAGTAATCATAATTTCCAAATAAAGTGCAAGCATAATCATAATCAGTGCCAAACATGTAATTGAGTCAGTCTGTTAATGCTGCACACTGCATGAAATGATAATAATGAAACCAATACTTGAACCCACACATTGTTTTAAACAAAGGTAATTAAATATGCCAAACCCCCCAATGTACAAAATGGATAATTCTGATGACCTATTAGAAACTTTGTATATACTCCTAGAATTTTGAAACCCATGATAGGTTAAGTGTCAGGTTTGATGGTTAGTGTGTAAAGCACTGAAAAATTTTCACTACCAAAAAAATGTTTTGATAATTAAGGACCAAGGGATAAAATGGAGTTTTTTTTCCAGCATATGGATAAGATTTTTTTTTATAATGTAAAGAGCAAGCTAAACAATAGTGACAGATAACTTGTTACTGATTTTAAAATCTTTTTTCTGACAGCTCAAGTTCAAAATTCTGTCGTACAAGTAAATCTTCTGCAGATTATGAAGAAATTTACATTTATAACACTAAGTTCTTTTCCTGCACTTGTACACATTACAGAGCAATGATTCTACATACTACTTTGTCAAAAATATTCCAATGGAACTTACAACTGGCAGGTTTGTCTCCAAATCTCCTGTGAAGTTGGTCATGGTTGAATTTTAAAAATGCTTCATACTGCTCTGCAAGGAAAAAATAGCATCAATAATAAAAGTTAACAAGTTTCACTATCGCTGTGGCAAGAGAAAATATGTTACCAGCAAACTGATTGATTGCCAGAAAAGACAGCTCCAACTCATTAGCGTACAGATCATGCTCAATTTACATCATATGTGAGCTGTATGCAAGTCACATCACATGGCAAAAGTGATGGTGTAAGTGTTTTACTTCATTATAAATGGTATAAAAATGAATGCACATTAAACCAATCATCACCTGAATGTGCAATTTAGGTAAAAAGTATTTATTATGGAACACTTCCATTAAAAAATACAATGAAATGCCAGTACCATCATTTGTAATCTTTTGTACACAAATGTCAATGTATGCAAAATGTGCAGAAAGATTTCATCTCTGGATAGAGATTATGACTGAAACAACTCATATGGACCCGATATCATAGACTTGGATTAAGGAGTACTGTAAAAAGACGGCTTTGTAAACTATCTCTCAAATTTTAGATCATGCTGATTTTAGGCCTAGACCAAGTCTTGCATAGACTGACTTACCCTCTACTGCCTAAAACGAAAGTTTCTTTCTCAATGTATCAACAATGTGCAAACAATTATCATGTCTGGATAGAGATAATATAGTATTATAAAAATGAACTATGTAACTATCTCTCAAACTTTAAATGTTGATTGTAACCTTAAAAGAATGAGTCTTGAATAGCGGACTAACTCTCTACTGGCTCAAACAAATCCAAGACCAGACCATTTCATATTTTACTGTAGGAGAGATGTTCCCAGAATTTTATCATAATGAATGATTTCCTTACTTATCAAAGAACATGAAGTATACCATAAAGGAGAGGATGTGAAAACAGCCATAGTTCATCATTTTACTTCAATATCCATTAATTTTTATTCCTGCTCACTATGTAAGACTTGTATTGAAATAAAAAATCTTTAAAAAATGCTGCATCTAGCTGTATAAGCATTAATCAGTTTATTGTTCTGAGCTTGATCTGTTTCTTATCTGTGTATAAATATTAATCTGAGCTAAGAATCCCCTTTCACAATCTGCTTTCTGAAAGGGGATATACCTAGCTAGTCCGAGTTTCCTCTGACCCTTGACACCCCATTTTTGATATTTGGTTTTTTTATGTTGGGGTGTAGGGTCAGAGTCTATTCCCTATCAAAAACTTGGAATTTGCCGACAGTCGGCATAGGGCACTCAGGGTACTCGCCAACTATAAGGCCTAGAAAACTTAAATGACCTTGCATTGACCCATAATTACATTAAATCATAGGGAAATCATTTATTTTCTCAGAAATTACAAGCATAACACCAATTTTGTCTTTAATCAGTTGTGAGATATAAGTTGTGAGATGTAAGGGGCGAAAAACAGTTTTTTGTTGTTATCAGTGATTATCTCTGACAACAGATTAAAGACAAAATCCAAAATCGGTGTTATGCTTGTAATTTCTGACAAGATAAATGATTTCCCTATCATTTAATGTAATTATGGGTCAATGCAAGGTCATTTAAGTTTTCTAGGCCTTATAGTTGGCAAGTACCCTATGCCAACACCATTGGTGCCTGCAAATTCCAAGTTTTTGATAGGGAATAGACTCTGACCTTACACCCCAACATAAAAAACCAGATATCAAAAATGGGGTGTCAAGGGTCAGAGGAAACTCGGACTAATACCTAGCTAGCTTAGCAAGGTGGAAGTAGTTTGAAAACTTTTCTTTAAAGATGCTTAAGCCTTGTACGATTTTCCACAGCTGACAGGTATGTCTTTTGAATACTTCTGCTCCAAAATAATACTTTTACTAACATAAGAACCGCCAAAGTTAAACTATCTTTAATTACTGACTTGTATGCCAGATTTACTCCTTACATATTGTTGTATTAGACTTTTAAGTCCATCAATGCCATATTCTACTTGTTCAGAAGGAGGTATTTTGATTAAATAAATATAATTATTCTTAATTTCATTTTTATATTCTTTATAGGATTTATGTTAACATTTATGTAAGGGATATATCATTTTGTTGCACATATTCTCACAAGGCCTAATTGTAATAAGAAAATAAAAACACTGCACTGTTCTTTCAAAATTTTCTTTTCTAATTCATCATGTTTGTCTGCTTTTCCATATTTAATTTTGAAGAACTGTTGAAAGGAGGGGTTAACCAGCATGCTGCATATTTATCTTTTTGGCATGTACTTGGGCTTATATTTAAACCATCTCTGGGTTCAAAACATCAAAATCCATCTCCATTAACGCTTCACAGCTACATTAATCAAATATACTTCCTAACTCTGAAAACAAATTGCTTTTAAACATGATCAATCAGTATGTGCCAAATAAAACTCATCTACAGATGAACCATGACAGGAATCAGCCATTCTGGGTCTTCTTGATAGACCACAATATAAACTTGCACCTGTAAAACATCCTTGTTGCAAAGTTCAAACTATGACAGAATTCTTGTTATGGCTCCAATGTGCTAACCATTTATGTCAAGCCAAAGAAACCAGATGTGTAAACAATTGTGACAAAGACACATGGGACAAGTGACACAATATTTCTACTAACTTCTTTTGTTATATGTAACTTAAGTTTGAATGGCTAATAAAATTGATACTGTATAAAGTACATTTTTATATGCAAGGCTTAAAACTAATTTGCAGGACTTCTTGTCTATCACCATTTTCCAAGTGTGCAACTTTGCACAAATTTTGTGTGAAGCCTGTGCCCTGGGAGCATTTCTGCTGTAGTGTTAAAAACCATCTCAAATATTCTAAAGGAATAACATTTTAAAGATGGTAGTCAAAATCAGCACCAGTTTCATTTATTTAATTGGTCTTTCGAGCAAGTCTTTTGGTAAAAAAAAAAAACATTTTGATCAGAGGTCTTGCTAGGGTTTTAAAACTAGGAGTCAAGGACTCCTAAGATGGTAAAAATAGGAGTCCCACAAGCAAAAGTTGCAGTCCCCACAAAGCTGGAAATCATGTACTTTCTTACACATGGCTACGGTCACATTCAAACTCAGTTTTAGCACAGTTCTGCATCTTATTGAAATCTTCATTTTTCTGTTTAACCATAAAACACGTCTAAATTTCCAAATGCCATTTTGTCCAAGTCTCTTGATTTCGAGTTTGAATGCAATATTTATAAGACAACAACCGAAAATGAAATCAATAACAGTGACTGCACTGCACTAGGCTTCACAAATGTCACAAATTGCAATTGTTTTACATCTTGGCGACAAAATATACCATCAGACCATATTTTTGGCCAATACGTTATATACTGTCTTGAGTTTGGAGTGGAGAAATTCAAAAGCACCATGACAGGAAGCTGCAATCTTGGATATAAAAATGCACTGGAATAAATTGTTACATAAACAAATCCTTCTTTGATATTCACAAACCACCCTAACAGTTAATTGTTAGTCATAATCTGCTTATGCTGATGTCTGGCCTTGATACTGTATGCTGTAATATAGCCAAACAAGCCATGCAACTGACTAGCTACAATGGACCACCTCTGAGGTCAGAAATGTGAAATGACACAACAGCAATTTAAAATAAACAATTAAAAAAAATAATAGTTTAGTTGTCAGGTCAAAGAAAACTGATTACCTCTAAAGCACCTATATATAAATATACTAGAGGGAAATGTGTTTAAAATTGTGTCAATGTTCTGCAATTCATTTGATATTGCCACAACAATAACAAATGGGTATTTGTTTAGTCCTTCTAAGTAAGCCTTTAGCAGCGCCTTCAATAACACATGCACCTTCATCAAAGCAAGCTGGCGACCTTTGATCAAAGAAGTCAGCAGCAAACTAAAATAAAAGCATTGCTTCAGTTTTCATGGTAATTAGAACATATTTTGCAGCAAAACTTTCCTCCTTGCAACAAAAATGTGCATCTGGAGGACTAGTGTGGGTGATTTTCAGTGTCCAAAATAAAAAATGTGTGTCCAAATACCCATAATTTAACATTACGGAGATCTCTGTTGATATAATATATACCCATGAGGATCAGTGATAACAGCATTTTTAAGATGGCCACCATTGTGGTCATATTGATGTCAAAATGGAATCATAGCAAAATCCCCAGCAAAAATATCTTCTTTTATACAAACATCTTACAGGAAGACTGTTTAGGTGTTGTCAAGTACATACAGTTTGTTATGTTGATAGGCTTTAGATAATTGTGTTTGCTTTGTGATGTGGAACTAAAAAAATGCACACCTTTGACTTCTGCTAGACTTTTAGCACATTTCAAACCACTTTCACCCACAGACATCACACTATAGTCTTAATATACCTCCCTGTTAGTTTGTACCCCCTGCCAATTTAAAAAAAAGCATATATGAGACTAAAAAAAATAAATGCACAGAACTTAGACCATTCAATGATTTATAATTTCAAACCAAATTGAAAAAATGGCAACCCTAACATCTTTATCATCTGCAAATTTCATACCCAAAGGAAGTTTTCAGTTTAAAAGATGAGCCTGCTCACTGCTTATTTTCTGTTTCTGGACAAGTCCATTTTCAGCAAATGGGTGCATGCACGACTACACATATATGTATATAGAAAGTAAATACTATGTCATCTGCTTCAGTTGAATGTTGAATCAAATACTGGAAAAGAATTACAATGAAACATTTATCTTCCATGCAAATTTTATACAGCAATGTAAGTTCTATTTACAAAGGTATGTAACTCTCAACCTTACAATAATTTACAGAATTATCCAGGAGTTACCAAATAGGATGAAGAATGTTACTCTGTTGTCTATGGAAAATAGACTCACACAGTGTATGCAACATGGCAGTGTTTGTATGGAAACCTAGTTCAGTATAAAACTCTGATGATGAGTGTTAAGACCACCCTGGTCACAGTCAGGTTAAATATAACAAATCAATGAATGAAATTGAGTTCTGTGCATTTTTTAAAATCACAGTAGTGATTTTCATTATTGAAATAGGTAGGCAGATCTGCCAACCCTGACAAGTTTGTCTCAGTAAGGCAGTTGATTTTTGTTCTGCAAATCTGACCAGTTTTCAGTAAGGTGTAAAAAAATATAAAATGCTATTGTAAAGCTCAGAAATGTAAGTAAAAGTTTGGTATTCGAAAAATGCAAAAATAAACATGTTCAACTGAAGAGATTGAAAAATATGTGCAAACATTATGTACCGCTAGTACAGCTGCACAAACTCAAGTTCCAAAACCCTATGCAGCTCAATGGCTTGTTGCTGTCTCTCAACGCGACATAATTATCTTTTTCCATTGCACATGATGAAATATCTCCCTACACGACTTGTACTCAAAAAGTCATGTGATGTCCAAAAGTACGTAATTGTGTCTATTCCAGCTTTTATTCACAAGAATCTGTATATTCCTTTTTATTCTTCAGAGTTGATTATTAACACTTTCAAGAGGCTTATTATCCCCTTCATCTTAAACATGCAACACCTGCTTGATGCCATTTTTAAACAAATTTTATAATCAACAGTTGGACAATGTAGATGCTTTGCATGAACAAATATGAGCAGTATAAAGTGTCTGAGGTGCTGATGAAAATTTATTCTACTTCCCTGACGAATTTCACCAATTCTAATATGAAACCAGGATCGAAATCATAATGGATGAACAAATTTTCTGGCAATGATCATTTTCCCATAGGTTTTGTTTTTATGCCATTAGTCCGTATTTTAAGGGTAATTTTCATAATACTGCAAAATCATGAGTTGGCAGATTTGGGCAGGGCGGTACAAACAAATGAGGATTATTATCCATAGACCACACAAGGCTATTTTTAACACTTTACTTTTACCTTAAGCACCTTTTAGCAATTTACCCGCCTTTTAGCAATTTACCCGCCTTTTAGCAATTTACCCGATGTCATGCTAAGTGCCTTTTGGCAACTCTGTAAACAGCTATTTTGAGCGGGTTTTCGTTGCGCCACCTTCAGGGGAAAAACCCCCGTTAGATACCACATTCATTGGTGAGAATGACCATTACATCAGATCACATGGTCACTGTTGATGCTCTGGTTGCAATCTACTATTTAAAGTAGGTCTTAAGTGGGTCGTATTCTCCATTCGACAAAATGGCGGTCTCTGATATCGTTCAGTACTTGAACCAGTAAAATCACAACTATGAAAGCTTCAATAACTTGGGGGGAAAGGCTCTGAGACTTGAGGTAGAAGCCCTTAGTTTTTATAAATTATAAATTTAAATTATTTTGTGATATCGATGCAAAGAAATTTCGTATGGAAATTTGCCGCTGCCATTAATCATGCGGCTTCGATGATTTGATACTGAACGAGTTTTCTCAAGATTGTAAAGTACATACAAAATTCTTTTGTTAAAAATAATTATACAGCTATAATGATTTTATTTTACTCTTAAATCTTTCCATACATAATATATGTGTACCAAAAACTTAAAATGGTTAAAATTGCTGTTAAACATAACATACACTTCATTGCTTAACAGGCCTATGCGTAACTTTGCTACATGTGTATTGAAGGGCTAAAAAGCAATACACTCTATGAGGGAAAGGGTTAATGAGGATTTCTTGCATCTGATTATCAATTAAATCAATCTTATTGCATAGCAAATGGGGAAAACTTAATTGGCAACAGCCGAAAGAAAATGGAAACCTGCCACACTTCATGAATTGAAGTTTTTTTTTGTTACATTGGTTATGGACAAGTTGTAGCAGACATACCTATACACAGTTGATTCAAGAAAGAGGTGCATTATATTAATAGACATATTTCTTACTTTTTTCATTAAAAAAAGAAGCAAGATCATATGCTTAAGCTTGATTACACATGTAGTCCTTTCATCTTCATTTCAATGAAAGCACAATTGTATTGCCCATACCTTGTGGAACTTGGACAATCTAAGCCAAATGATTAGAAAACCTTGCTGTTCTAGATCATAACTAAATGCTGAAAAATATCAAATTTTGTCAGGTTTTCATTACTAGCAGACAGCTCCAGTGGCCTAGTGGTTAAAGTGTCCATCTCGGCTGTGGGTAAACCCCACCCCCTAAATGATCATACCAAATAATGGTACTAGCAGTTGATTCACTTGGAGCTCAGCATTAAGAGGTTAGTGAGAGGAATGGTCATCCTGGTGTCAGGATAATGTTATTGAGTGTGACATGAAGCCACATGTCTGCAGTATGATGCCCTAGTGCTAGACTCATTATAAACAATCACACTGGAGACATCATAGTGATGTGACCGAAATTTTTTTAAAGCTATGTTAAAAATCCAAAACACACACACACTGAGACATTATTGAAAGAAGTGTTGGATAAAGTACACTCAAGTTAACCCTTTCATCACAGCAGACCGTTCATGGGGAACTACATTCATCAACACTATGGACCAACTTTTCGGTCTGGGGTCTGGGGTAGTGTTCTTCTTTAACATTATAGTACCCAACTAAATATCTTTCGGGGTACCTCTAATAACTTCCATCTGGTAATGTAGATGCTATATTTGGATGATCTCGCGAGTTTAGCTTGCAAACAACTAGAAATAACGAACAAAGTAGGAACTTTAACGTGTTTTCCAAATGCTGAAATTTGTATCCAAGATGGCCGCGTTTGAGGGAATTTTAGAGGAGAGTTTTCGGATGATTTAAATAATTTCGACCTGGTAAATTTGGATGAAAATGAGAGAAGACAAATGGAGAAAATGGAATGCACTTGTGGGTGACAGTGATGATGATGAAGATGATTTTGAAGGTTTTGAATCAGAGGAATTGTACGTTCCACGTGGGGATTTTTTTTGGGAAGAAGCCCGAAAACCAAAGATTTGTTTCAGTTTTCTGACAGAGTTGGGCATACCCGAGAGTTAGATGGCTCTAGGAAAGCTTGTTATTATTTTTAAATATTCTATTCAGATGAAGTTTTTGGAATTGTCCGTTTAACGAACTTAAATGCGACGATCAAACATGGCAGAGACGATAATAGGTGTGTGGACAGATCTCACTTTGGAGATCATTTTGGTTCATTTTATAGAATTTTATATAGTATGGACACCATGAAAGAAAGACTTGTGTTGCTTTTGTGATTATTCACTAGTACATCAAGAGCCAATTGAACAAGTTTTGAGAACTTCAAGTTTTCTAAGAGGTAATAAAATAATTACTTGTATTTCACCTGTTGTGTTACCTGTTTGTATCTGCATTTTAACAGTTGTAATAGATATGCATATTTTTATTGAATTAGTCATAAAATTTGATTTTTAACCTTGATTTTGACACCTAATCCAGCCAGATATCTTTAACATTGGCAAAGTTATGTTGTTTCAAAGTCCACAAGTCATTTTGCTTTACAACTCCAAAGTTACTTAGTGTTGAAGACTCTATGCCTACAAAATTACTTAGTGATGAAAGGGTTAATAAGGTATGGTTTCATGCATACATTTCATGCTTAAGAATTAAGAAACATTAATATACATTAATGTAAGTACACTTAAAATATATCTATTCTTAACTTGCAATAATTGTCATTTTTCTTGCAATAATTAATGTTATTTTTATATGAACATTTTAAATGTTTTGAGGACTAGTGATCCACAATGGCCAAATATAGTCCCTCTATATTTCACCAGTGGTCTATAATGATCAGGTTGGGTTTACTGCCAAACTGGAGAATTTGGAGTGCACTCGACCAAAGTTTTTTTCTATGCGAGGATGAATTTCCTAACAAAAAAAGGTTAGTCCACATCCCCTTAGACAGTAGATAAGATCCTGTCCATGTTAGAGATGATGAACTCTGAATTTCAGTAGTCCTGTGTTTCCAGAGATGGCGCCAGATTGAAAATTCATAAAAAAAAAAAATCGCTAACCTCAACAGTTTGATGCCATTTTTCAAAAAATGTCACCATTTTCATAATGCAGTACTATCCATTCATTTTGACATCCTCAGAACCAAGGTAGTATTGTCAACATCAGCAGATTCGGGGGGAGGGGGCTAAAAATAAATTGAAATTTTGCCCATAGGTAAAATTTTTGAGACATGACTTGTCATCAGTGACTATGATTTCTGCAGAGGAAAAAAAAAAAAAAAATGGAAATTTTGATTAATCAAGACAGCTGGGGTAAAATACAATTGTATATTGACATTATTTGTGTAGTACACTCCACAATGTGTTTAATATATACTTATGAAAAATCCATGAGTTTGAGTATTTGATCATGTTAAAAAATTCAAGTATCTGTAATTGAAAACTAAAAAATACATAAAAAAATGATATTCCTCATTTGATCTATATCCCATTGTCAACAAACGTTTCCCAAACCAATTCCCTCTCTCATTTATTAACCTAGCAGACCATGGTTGTATAGAGGTTTATATGACTTATGTATATGCACTTACATTAGTAGAGACTTTGCTCAGCTAGAGACAATTACCATCTATTACTTTGTGTACAATTATGTAACACACATTATATCCAGGATATCTGATTCTATACTGGATACTTTATTCCTGAAGTAGTTAAAGGATACTAAGAATATTTAGAAAAGTTTGAAAAGAAACTGTTGGCTGCAAAGAATAATTCTACTAGTGCATAGTTTTCTTTTTCTAGTCTTCTTGGTTTAGCCTGCTTGGTTTTAATGTCCCAAGGCCGGAGTATCTATTAAGATTCCTTATCCTTCCTGGTTTCGCAATACCAGCTGGGGTTGTTAGCAATTTCGATAAGTGTTATATCACTAAGTTTGGCCAGGGGAGAAGATGTGTTCTGCAACTGGGCTTTTGTACAGTTTCTTTGTCATCTAATCAGATCTGTGAAGGTTTATCCTTTTGTGTAGCTTTTCGGTTTCTCCAACATATTGAAGGCTACAGACCTTACATGTGATGACATAAATTATATTCTCTGTATTATACGTTTTGTTTGGACCATGTATGTTTATTTTTTTCTCTAGTTACTGTGCTAGTGAATGTCCTGTTCTCTATCATATGTTGACAGGTTTTGCATCTTTTATCACAACAGGGTCCAGATTGATTAGGGTGGTCTTGACTAGTGATTGGCATTAGCTTTGCCCTGACTAGGATGTCCTTGAGGTTTTTGGTCTCTGGTAGGCTACTACTGGAGCTGGTTGGTTGTTTTCCTCCTCGAAACCAGCTGTCATCCAAATCATTGCATTAGGAACATTCCATATAGCCAGGCACTGAGGATACACAGAATTTACTCCAACAATGAAAGATTCTTAGTAAGGTCTGAAGAGCTGGCTAAGTATTTAATTTACCAAGCCGACAAAGACCTGATTGCAGAGGCAATCAAAAGGGCCAAACAAACAAACCTCGATGACCACTCAAATATGGAAAGAAAAAAAAAAAGGCTGATAGGATACCATTTATCCTAACCTACCATCCAGACAACCCCAAAGTAGGTAAAATCATTGCAAAACACTGACCCATTGTGGAATTGTTGGATGTACTAAAGCTAATCCTTCGGAACCTGCACAACAAGTATAAGTCTGTAATCTGCATATTAGAAACAACCAATATGTCAACACCTTATCACAGAGAGACGTATCAAGATGAAAGTTCATAGTGTGTTGATAATGTATAGCACTGAGGGCTGTATAGTGTGAATCATATGGATACATGGCAAAAGTGCATCATTTCACACCTATTAGAAGCCACAGCAATTATGGTGAAAAATGCATAAAAATATGACTTGCTTAGGAGTGGTGGTGACAAAAGATATTTGCCATATATGATGTGAGATCATCACTATTTTTATTCTAAGAACTAGACATCATAAAAAAAAGTCTTTTGCTGTTGATATGACTATCCATGAGAAGAGATGACGAGTGTTAAGATGTCCACTATATTGGCAGTCAGATCAGCGCCCATTTCATTTACACATTAACTACACTGTTTGTAATCTTGGTTCTTAAAGTTCTCAACAATTAGGAATTAGGTGTTAAACTATGTTAAATGAATGCCAATATCTTATGCTTCAAACAATCCTGCCAAAGTTGCCCTGTTGGACCCCTTGTTACTGGGAAACCATGTAGTCCAAAATTGGAACCATAAAGTTATGATAAATGCTGTTGTTATTTTTGCATGTACATCGATATCACTGGAGCAAAAGGAATTATTCCAAAATACTCAAAACATAAATATGAAGGATACAGACATAGAAGATATATTGAGATCAGACCTTGGTTGACCCGAAAACATTCTACCCTCAAACCAGGGGCAGAGAATGGCCAGGTGGTCTAAAGTACTCACTATTACGGATCACTGCCATCTCACCAGTCAGGTTCAAGTCTCATGCACAACCAATGTGTGTACATAAGAAAGCTTGCCAGTACCTTCTCGTGGGATGGTGGTTCTTTCTGGGGTTTTCCAGGGTACTTCGTCCATTTATACCAGCCGATATGTACAGCCTATCCTGTGCTGAAAAAATGGCAATAAAGCCCATAACAACAACACACACAACAATAACAACAACAAGACCTGACTGAATGGACATGGAGATACGAGACTAATCTGTTGATTATTTAACATTTAGTTGTGATATGCTACGATTGCTGATGTTGTGACCATACTGGAAAAAGATTTTCTTCTAGGATCTACTGGATATCATACAAGATCTTTGGTTGACATACTGGATGTCAACTGATCATCATTTTTATTTGGGACCTAGTGAACAACATACAAGATCAATGGTGAAAACCTAGTTTCATACAACAGCCAGCAATTTCTTAAGGGTTGGGTGGGGAGAAAAAGGTTTTCTTCTGAGCGGTTATATTTGTCGAATATGAGTGTCCAAATGGTATGTACAATTTTACAATGAAAATTGTTCAAACTATCTATGAAATCTTCAGCAATAACAAGATTTAGATAGACATACTGGATGTCAACTTGTTACCATTTTCATTTAGAACCAACAAAGCAGCATAAGAAAGAAGTATTCTGCTGGAAACTTATTGCTCTTACAACTTTCTCTAGTTTTTTTGGAATATTTTGGAGATATAGGCCATTTTGGCCCCAATACAAATCGATGGTCACAAACTTCAGTAACAGAAAAGAAGCAAAACCAAGAAGTTTTGTAGAATGTAACAAATAATTTAATTATAAGTGATAAATGAAAAATGTAAGAGTAACTAATAGTACAATGAAATGAATCTAAATTAGTCCTTTTATTAGTCTCAGGAAGTCCCAAATGAATGGAATGTCCATCATAATTTTAAATACTGGAAATGTACTGGTCCTCCAAGAACCATGACATTAACAAGATGACCTTGTCCTCAATTCTTTTGAATAATTTGTAACAGTTTCAGAACTGATATGTTTCTCCCTATAGACACCATAAATTACTAAGTATATTCACATGACCTTAACCCTTTCATCACTACAGGCCGAAAAATCGGTCATGGGGAATAAGTCCATAAACACTATGGACCAAGTACTCGGTCTAGGGCAGTGTTCTTTCTTAACGTTATAGTACCCAACTAAATAACTTTCGGGGTACTTCTAATAACTTCCAACTGGTAATATAGATGTTATATTTGGATTATCTTGTGAGTTTAGCTTGTATGCAATTAGAAATATCGAACAAAGTACAAACTTTTAACGTGTTTTCCGAATGCTGAAATTTGTAGGAGGTTATCGGAGGATTTGAATAATTTAGACCTGGTAAATTTGGATGAAAATGAGAGATGTCTGGAGAGACAATGGAATGCACTTGTGGGTGACAGTGATGACGATGAAGAAAACTTTAAAGGTTTTGAACCAAAGGAATTCTGCGCACCACATGGTTTTGTTTGGACGAAGCCCGAAAACCAGAGATTTGTTTCAGTATTCTGACAGAATTGGGCACACCTGAGTGTTAGATGGCTCCAGAAAAGCTTTGGAATATTTTCAAATATTCTATTCAGATGAAGTTTTTGGAAAAATTGTCCGTTTAACGAACTTCAATGCGACGATCAAACGTGGCAGAGCGTTATAGGTGTGTGGACAGATCTCACCTTGGAGATCATTTTGATTCATTTTATACAATCTTATATATTATGGACACCATGAAAGACAGACTTGTATTGTTACTGTGATTATTCACTAGTACATCTAGGGTCAATTGAACAAGTTTTGAGAACTTTCTAAGTTTTCTAAGAGGTAATAAAATAATTACTTGTATTTTACCTGTTGTCTTACCTGTTTGTATCTGCATTTTAACAGTTGTAATAGATGTGCACATTTTAATGAATTAGTCATAAAATCTGATTTTTAACCTTGATTTTGACACCTAGTCCAGCCAGATATCTTTAACATTGACAAAGTTATGTTGTTTCAAAGTCCACAAGTCATTTTGCTTTACAACTCCAAAGTTACTTAGTGCTGAGGACTCTATGCCTACAAAGTTACTTAGTGATGAAAGGGTTAAACAACCAAATGGGAATCCACATAATTATTCTGGAAAAATATCCCATCAGTCACTGAGAAAATACACTTAACTGCCAACCCTCCAGGCTTGCAATTAGTGAAAATAGGGATAAAAATGCATGAATTTTGACATGAGTTTGTGAAGCAATCTTTAAGTCTTGGAATATTTGTTGGAAGAAATGTTTATCATGAGATCCAGCTGATAAAGGTAGAATGTGTTCAACAAGAAAACTTGCAATGTTTCAGCATTGGTAGCTTGCAGGTCTTCAGAGCTGAAATATGCTAGAGTTCTAATTTTCCCAACCTCTATGTGAAATCTGACCTCTATCTGGCCATTTTCATTCAGCTTAAATGACCACACAAATATCACAACCTATATGTTGGATTGCTAAATGCACAGCCAATTTTTGGTATATTGCAAACTTAACTTCACTTTTTGTGCAAAAACATTTCTTTTTCCTTGGTGGTAAAGACATTTTAAATATTGATGCTGAAAGGTAATTAGTCTTGGTGACGCATGTATGGAGCAAACTCCCAGTTATGCTCCAGTTTCTTGCAAAAGCATTTGTAAAACTACTCTCATACATACAGTTTAAAATATGCTAAAATGCTTGCTACTGGGCCAACTGCATCAATCGGCTATAGTTCTACTATTATTACAACCAGCAATACTGGACCATTTCAGCTCCTGCAAATATCACGACTATCACTTAACGGGAAATCATTTTTTTTTTTTTTAAGTTTTAAAATAATTGAGAATTGGGAACTCCTGATTCTTTTTGCATGCGATGTGAATCTGTATTGCTGAAAAAGTCATGAAATTCACACCAAAATTTTGAGGGTTGGCAGTTATAAATACACCATAGGTGCCATTAAAAGTCTTATCACTACCATTAATATTACTATGTTTAACCATGTACATAAACATCTTATAGATCGTATGTAATGTGCATTCCTAAAAAAGCCAAATTACTTGCACAATTTAAAACAAAAGATATTCTATACAGTTTACAACCATGAATAAAAGTTATGAAAATTACAATAAAATCATACAGCAGAAGTTACAAATAATATAGATATACATAACAGGCCCTATCTAATGAGACCAGCAACATTTAAATCTAGTACCAACTAGACACCATTACAAATCTTTTGCTGAAAGCACAATTATATATAATCAGCCATTTTGGAGTAGTCGTAACAAGATTTTCATGATGGTCATTTTGGCAGTCATATTACACCATCTTCATTTATGACCAGCTAAACATCAAGAAGTGTTTCAGAGAAAAACCATACTGATTTAACTGTTCATTAGGAAAAATACTGATTTTCAAGATGTCAACTATAACAAACATACTGAATGTTGTATATATATATATATATATATATATATATATATATATATATATATATATATATATATATATATATATATATATATATGTCATCAGACTGAACCATTTTCATTTTGGACCTACCATACATTAAGTATACTGGTGAAAACATCATGGCTATATTAATTTCAATGCAAATTATGAAGTATATATAATAAGAATTCTTCTTGGAAAAACAGCACATTATTACATTCAGTTATGGAGAAATTGTGCTGACAAGAATTTCCAAATGGTCACTGTTCACATGACCATCCATTCAGGAGGACTGGCTTGGGTTTTGTTGTTTTAACATAATACTTTTCAGCACAAATGGCAGCAAATATATTTGTGGGAGATGAACCTAAAAGAATAACTGACCCACAGGAATGGCAAGCTTTCTCACATAAGCATCCTGGCCAAACATAAATTCAAACCCATGAAGAGGTGAGATGTCGTTGATCTGTAGAGGCAAGTGATTTTTGCCCACCCAGGGCCCTAGTTTGTAGTAATGAGAACATACCTTCACAATTACTGTTATGATCTGTATTATTTTAACTATAGATCAACTAGACATCATATGCCTTCCATTGAAAACCTCAATATAATTATATGCTCTTCCATTCAGGAGTATCAACAAAACTAAATAATGGTTACCACACTGGACATCAGATCTGCCTCATTTTAATTGAGTATCAACTTAATATTTCAAGTCTTTCAGTGCAAGCCCACTTCTGGTATGATCATCCTATGAGATGATGTAGAAATAAGATTCCAAGATGGCCACTATAAGGGCCATATACAGACCTACCAACCCTAGACATTCTCTGTCAGTCAAAATTTATCATTAAGTTGGACCAATTTTTAGTAAGGTGTAAAAAGTATTAAGTACTGGCAACAAGTAAAATTTTAAAAAACAATTACAGTATATCCATGTTGTAACTTACAATATATAGCTACTGATGTGACTGGTAATGGTACTTTTTTACTTTCTAAGAAACTTCTAGTCAAACTCAATTTTGAAGCATTCTCCTTCATTCACTTTCATGACTAGCATTGCTTCCAAGGTATCAACTGACATAGATAATCTGGATTTTGAGTAGTTTTTTGCAACACATGAGAACACCTTCTCAAACCTGCACTTCAATGAGAAACAATAAATGCATTCTTCATGATGCTGGACAAAATGTTTTATTTGAAAAGGCCATTAGCATCCTTGATTCTACTAATAAGATCTCAGGATTCAATGCATCTACTTGGTAATTCAAAAACTTTGCTTCCAAGTTGTCTTGTCAGTTGGTTTCTTTGGGTTCCGTACACAAATCTTGACAGGAAAGTATCAGTGGTTCTTACCACTTCTTAAGAGCTTATATACCAATGCTTGTGTTTTGCTGAGCTTGATTAATTTCACACACTGTCCCACTCCTTAAATTGCTTCCATTGTTTTCATTAATGTAATTGTTCAAACAAAGATTTCCAGATATTCTGAGTGAATTTCTCAATGTTTTTCCTATTTTTATGGCGGCTACCCTTCAGAAATAGTTATGCTAACAGGTTCCACTATTTTGATATATGGTGTGTGCAGTAAACATCTGAGGAGAGTGAATATCTCTTAACACAACCAGAATTAACACAAATAAAAATCTCTTAACACAAATTAGCCCTGATGTAAGATAATCTAGAATACTTATTTTTTATAATAATTACTCACATGCTTAGCTGTTATCTTTTGCATTTGGTTAGCCAAACTGTCAGTATGCGACCTTGGATGCTGATTTTGTAATTTTAGTAAAATTAACCGTTACAGAAGAATTCTCAACAGAATTCAAAGCTGCACAGAACTTCCTCCATGTCATATAAATAACTGAGTAGGAAAAGGGCTGAAGGAGGGGAAAGAACAGGCACAGTTCCATATTTACCCCACCCTTCAATATTGATATCTTTTTGCTCCAGAGTTCTATTGAAAATAAAATGTGTTAAAGATGTTGCCTCTGGCAGTATAAACATTAATCTGTTTATTGTTTCTGAACTTGATCTGTGCCTTACCTGTGCATAAATAATGTCCTATGATGAGATCTAACTATTTCAGTATGCTTTCTGAAAAGGCATATACCATTATAGCATGACCAGCTTGAATAAGCTCGGAAAATATTTAAAAAAATATTTCACAAACATAAACTCTGCCAAAGTTTTGCTTTCTTAAATGAGCGCTTTGCTTACCAGTATGCTAGATTTCCTGTCAGCTCACTAATGCCATATTTGGGAGTGCAATTCCATCAATGCCAGTGTCCATTTTTGGATAGATATTTTGATCAAATAAATATCTAAACTTTTTTAAAATTTTATTTTAGTCTTATTTATATTGAACCTTATGGAGCTATATGGTTTTGTAGCACATGATTCTGCAGGGCTAAATTGTTTTAAAGTACAGCAATCTACTTTCAAACACTGAACCGCTTTACCACTTTGGGGTAGTGTTCTTCAAAAATGTTAGAGTAACAGACTATATAAATTTCAGGATACCTCTATTAACTTCCATCTTCTAATGTAGATATTATTAATCAGTTTAGTTCATTTACAACTAAATATAAAACCACTTTTACATGTTTTTTGAAGGGAAAATTTTTATCCAGAATGGCATAGATCATAGAAAGTTTATATGTGAGTGAAATGTTGGGATTTTGAACTTACCAATTGCAACCTAGAATAGTTGGATAAAAATGAGACAAGACATTTGGATAGACAATGAAACGTGCTTGTGGGTGACGCTGATGACGAAGATGGAAGGTTTTGAACTGGAGGATTTGTATGAAAGTGAATTTTGTTTGGAAAAAGTCAGAAAACCCAAGATATATGTTTTAGTTTTCTGAGAGAGCTGAAGTCACCAGAATGTGTGATGGTTCCAGGAAAACTCTGGAATATTTTCAAATCTATTCAAGTCAAGTTTTTGAACACATTGTCCATCTAACAAATTTGAATGTAACGATCAAACATACCAGAGACAATATGAGGTGTGTGGACAGATCTCACCTTGGATGAAACCAAGGCAATCTATGGAATTGCAATTACAGTGCTACCCACTTATGTGAATATCCTTGGGCTCCTTGGGCCAGAGGAAAAATTGTCGACATAAGTGGATGTCGAGTTAAGTGTTGAGGGGGTTGGGGTTGGAAAACCACCGGAGTCTGCAGCTTTATTAATTAAGCACAACATAACGGTATTATATGATATTATTATATTAACGTCAAGGTGATTT
Source organism: Potamilus streckersoni (assembly GCA_016746295.1). Taxonomy (NCBI): domain Eukaryota; kingdom Metazoa; phylum Mollusca; class Bivalvia; order Unionida; family Unionidae; genus Potamilus; species Potamilus streckersoni. The sequence continues at coordinate 993,947 of JAEAOA010000532.1, forward strand.
CAAGTTGTCAGAAATTTTGTTGTGCTTTATTGATAAAACTGCAGACTAATGTGGTTCAACTCCAGAGAGAGAGAGAAGGTGAGATGGCAGTGATCCGTAACCATGATTGATTTATAACCTCTCTGCCAGTGTTCATGAAGACAAAATCAGTGTAAAAGACATTTGTATATTGACAAATTACATTTGGTTACCTTTGTGTAATAAAATCCACTATAAAATATTGCATTGGTCACATCCTGATATCAAGAAAGTACTTAAATTGGCCTAGATTTTGGCAAGTCGGTTCCCATCTTATTGAGGCAACCAAGGGGATGGGGCTATTCACGGGAAATGAAAACCTGTTGTTGTTCTGGGGCTTAACACCATTTTTCAGCACACAAAAGGCTATACATGGCGGAAAGTATTAATGGTGGAGGAAGAAACCGAAAAAAGAACCACCAACTCACGAGAAGCTACTGGCAGGCTATCTCACTTACCCATGTTAACCAAGTCTGGACTCGACTCACTCAGACAGAGGTGGGATGGCAGTGATAACTAAGGTCAGTGCTTTAGACCACTCTAGACCACTCGGGGCCCCAAATGAATAACCTGTTGATCAACAGTGCTTGTATTTAGTTACAGAAGTCATCCTGAAAAGTACATAAAGGGAACAAGAGATATGCAACAAGAGATATGCGGCTGATATGATTAATGAAGGCATAATATTGCATACACTGACAGTGCTAATGAGGTATTAAAAGAAAATATTCCTAAGATGATACAATAATATGTCAGCTCAATACATTTAAAATTTTTCACAAGTTTGCAAGATGCCCCACCCTCAACTTTCCTTAACAGCCAGATATTTAGTTTCCAGAGACTGTAAATTTAATCTGCATTTACACTGCTGTTTGTAGCGATCATAAATAAATATAAAGTTAAAAATTAAACTTTCACAGCACAATAAACCAATCACTTTGGAAAATGCAAGAATCGGATCAGATTTCAATGCTTTTAAGTCGATGTGAGAAGCCTGTTTTTTTTAAAAATCTGACAGCGACATTAACCCTTTCATCACTAAGTAACTTTGTAGGCATAGAGTCCTCAACACTAAGTAACTTTGGAGTTGTAAAGCAAAATGACTTGTGGACTTTGAAACAACATAACTTTGCCAATGTTAAAGATATCTGGCTGGACTAGGTGTCAAAATCAAGGTTAAAAATCAGATTTTATGACTAATTCAATAAAATGTGCATATCTATTAGAACTGTTAAAAATGCAGGTACAAACAGGCAAGACAACAGGTAAAATACAATTATTTTATTACCTTTTAGAAAACAAAGTTCTCAAAACTTGTTCAATTGACCCTAGATGTACTAGTGAATAATCACAGTAGTAGCACAAGTCTTTCTTTCATGGTGTCCATACTATATAAAATTCTATAAAATGAACCAAAATGATCTCCAAGGTGAGATCTGTCCACACACCTATAACCTATAACGCTCTGCCAGGTTTGATTGTTGCATTTAAGTTCATTAAACGGACAATTTTTCAAAAAACTTCATCCGAATAGAATATTTGAAAATAATCAGAAGCTTTCCTGGAGCCATCTAACTCTCGGGTGTGCCCAACTCTGTCAGAAAACTGAAACAAATGTCTTTGGTTTTCGGGCTTCGTCCAAAAAACAAAAAAAAAACCCACGTGGAGCGTACAATTCCGCTGGTTCAAACCTTCAAAGTCATCTTCATCACTGTCACCCACAAGTGCATTCCATTTTCTCTCCATTCGTCTTCTCTCATTTTCATCCAAATTTACCAGGTCGAAATTATTTAAATTCTCCGAAAACTCTCCTCTAAAATTCCCTCAAACGCCGCCATTTTGGATACAAATTTCAGCATTCGGAAAACACTTTAAAAGTTCCTACTTTGTTCGTTATTTCTAGTTGTATACAAGCTAAACTCGCGAGATCATCCAAATATAACATCTACATTACCAGATGGAAGTTATTAAAGGTACCCCGAAAGATATTTAGTCGGGTACTATAATGTGAAAGAAAAACACTGCCCCAGACCGAAAAGTCGGTCCATAGTGTTGACGGATGTAGTTCCCCTGGAACGGTTATGCGCTCTGCCGTGATGAAAGGGCTAATATCATTTTCACTGAACTTTTGCTTTTTTCTGGTAGTTGAGTATGTTCTATAAAACGCCACATTTTGTCCGTCTTATAAGGAGCGAATTGTGTCTTCTTTTGAAATATGATATGTTACAGTATAGCTGTCGCAAATTATTTAAAGTAAGAAAATGAATATAAGTGTGCTTCATATTATAAAGTCAGAGCAAGAAATACCATTTCAAAACACGTGCTTTTGTTTCCCCCCTTAAATGGCCTCTTTCTGATAAGGATTTCAGTGCTTGTTCTGCTTTAACAAAGCAGTGGCTATTGTGAAATCTGTTACAAAATATTAGCATCAGAACATGATGTTAGTTTCAGCTTAGAAAATATAAGTTCCCATCAAACGAACCAATTTAATTTGTCGCGTTCTATATAATAATTCCAGTTACGGTCTTATTAATAGCGAAAGTTTGCTAATCGAACAGCAGGATATTGTTGAAATTAATAAGGCGGAACATTTTTATATCTTAGCTGCCCATGCATTTTAAAATATACAGTATTCTGCTTGATATATCCACGTCTATTCAATT